>JAOUZG010017606.1:5559836-5629351 GCA_026289955.1 Argiope argentata | reverse complement strand
AATTGCATTTTACTATGAAGGCAGGTACAAATTTCAGCATACGTTATCAGAGCCGAGTCAACTTTAACGGTCTTTGGTTAATACAAATTTTAAATTATGTGAACTATATTCTGAAGAACAGTAAAATTGAAAGAGGGAGAAAATTAATTACTGCTTCTATGATTATTTTAGTTTAAATATTTCAACCATAATAATACGTTGAAATTCGAATACTTCTCGTAAAGGTTTGATTAATTTTAAAATGAGTTATAGGAAACATATAAAATATCGAATGGTAAGTGAATAATATGATGCCTTCCATAAAAAAAGTAATTGAATTCTACTGACCTTTTCATTTATAAATAAAAACAAATGTTTCAGTTGACTTTAAGAAAAAAATTTAAAAAAAAATGTATCTGAAATAAAGGTAATGCTATGTAAACCTTTGAATTATTTTATGATGGTATGGTTATAAAAAATTAGTTAATCGTAATACAATATTAATATTTATAATGAACATAATTTAAACCTGATTAATAACTCAATTATTTTCTTTCAATTTTTTTTAAAACTCCATCGCAGTTAGAGCATCTTGACGCTTCATATTCAACCATTAGAAAAGCAATGCCATCTACTGACATAATAGAGAAACAGAGAGTAGCTATTAGTTTAAATTAAATAATATAAGCCAGTTAACTTTGCAAAAAAAAAATTTCCAGAACATGATATTTATATATATTGTTAAAAAAAGTTGCTCTGAAATTGTGTTTGTACAATTTCAAAATATGACACACAATATCCCCCACATGAATGATTTAATATTATACCATTATATTTCGAAATTAAATTTCTTTTAATCCGAAAGAGCCTTTTTTACAATTACATCTATCTGTCTATAACAAGTAATATGTATAAAAAATTAAGTCAATTCTTATTTAGGTCAACAAAGAAAAATTTTATTTGTTACTTTTTGTTAAATAATTACAATGAATATAAATAATTAATCAAATAATTATTGGTTTTCGCAAAAATTAAATTCGCATTCTTGACCTGAAATCCTTGCACTTTTATATTGACTATTTCTCATAGATAATTTTCTTCACAATATCTTAAAATTGACCTTTATTATAATTGTATTTTATCAATTATCATTGCCTACATAAATCAATTTACGAGCTTGATTTTCAGAGATCTTTATGATCATGTTTCATGAAACTGTTGTCTTTTAATACATTTTGTTTAATACTGAAAAATTCTATAAGATTGAAATGCCAGATTTTTCCCAGTTGACATAGTAATAGTATTATTTCATTCATACATCGTGATATGTATATCAAAATTTTAATTTATACAAAAATATAAAGAAATTGCATATTTGACTCTAAACTTGATAAATTAGTTTGTAAAAAAATTAATAGACATCACGATCATATGATTGTAATAAGAGATGATAATTTAATATGCAGTTTAGTCTTATTCTTCCTCTCTTGATGAAGGCTCAATACATTTCAAAATTAAAATTGCAAATGATCATTTAATTTGTATTATATTTGTGGATGAATTAATTTCTAAGGAAATGAATAAAAAATCACATTACTGATATAAATATATTTTTAAGAAATTTATAGATATGGAAATAATATAGTTTTTTTGCTAAATTTATAGTTTAGCATCTAATAGATAATTTATTTTGTATTTAAAGATTTGTTAATTTAAAAAAAAAATAATTTCAAAATGAATAAGTTTGTAATTTGGCTGATTTGATGTACTTAGTTTTTTTTATGTATTAGTGATGTGTTTAGTTTATTAATTATAAGTTAGTTCAATGCAGAAGGTCTTATTTTCCAAAAAGCTTTAAAATTACCCCAAATTAAATAAATTTTGTTTTAAGAAAAGGCAAGCTAAAACCTTTACCCGAGTTAACAATATAACCAGATTAATTTCAAAGTCATTTGTCGTGAGCTAAAAATTAGAAGTTGTTTGAGAAAATGAATGCAATAGGCCCATTTATTTGTTTGATTTTATCATAAAAGAGGGATCAATAGTACTCGATAAAATATTCGAGAAATTTTGAAACTCGAAACTTGAGAGTGTCCTTGGGTGGAAACACTTTGCCTTCCTCGGCTGGAGTTTTATTGTAAATTATTAATTTTGATATAGTTACTGTTATAAAAATATTAGTTTTAATTGTAAGTTTAAAAAATATATATTTTATATACATTTCTGACTTGATAAAGCAAATTTTTCTGATATATGAAATGAATATTTACCATTAAATCTCATACCACACGATTAAGATTTTTGTTTTTAAGTATTTTCTTGTAGTGAATAAGAAGAATTATGCATGTAACTATACGTTTTCTGGTTAAAAATCGATTCTACTCAATAAATAAAATTTTTCTTTAATTGTCTAATATCCCGGCTAAAAAAGAAAGATTATCCACTTTTTTAGGAAAAGATGATGGAATTTGAAAAGGAAGAGAAACCGATTTAAAAATGGAATATAATCATTACTCAGAATTTTTTTAAAAAAATGTAAAATAAAAGCGTATAGTTACTTGAAAAAAACATTTTTTTTTTAATTTTCTGACCTTTAATATTTGAGACTTAAAATCGCTTCAATTATGATTGCTACAAGTCCAAA
Source organism: Argiope argentata (assembly GCA_026289955.1). Taxonomy (NCBI): domain Eukaryota; kingdom Metazoa; phylum Arthropoda; class Arachnida; order Araneae; family Araneidae; genus Argiope; species Argiope argentata. The sequence goes on along the minus strand of JAOUZG010017606.1, from coordinate 5,626,728 downwards.
AAAATGTTCTCATATAGTTTAAAGGATAAAAAATATCCGTGCTTATTCTGTCAGTTAAGTTTAATTATCCTTTAGGAAAAACATTTTTTAAAAAAATATTCCACCGGAAATTTTTCGCAATTAAGGGTTTCTGATAAGATAAAAAGTCTTACTAAATGGTGGGTGTAGTGGTATTTTTTCAGGGGGAATACATCGTTATAAGAAACTAGAAAATTGCCGTCATTACAAAGGAGTTTTTAAGCTCGTTTAAGCTCCTTTCTGAAATAAAAAAAAAATAATTTTTTTCCTGATGTACGTGCCCATTAACTTCAGGATCTCTTAAATTTTCAGGGTTCCGGTAGTCAAGAGTTAATTGGCTTAGCTTGCAAGTAGAAGGATGTTTCAAATTCCGGTTTTGATACCAAAGTTGATTGAAATTATTAGAATAATTAAATAGGATAGAAAGTGAAATACATCTATTATCCTGACTCCACATATTTGCATTTCTTTATGACGTTTGATTTTAAGCCATTCATTTTTAACGCTTGTTCCACCGTTCGATTTCCTTATCTGCTTTTGGTATTTATATCTTGCTCTGTATAAATTGATGATAGCAAAATTAGACGATTTCAGAATTGAAATTTAATTCCATTTGGATGGTCTCGCCGGTACACCCATGGTATCAGAGTAAGCGCCCTGGTGGTTCCCTGGTTCGGGGCAGCAGTAGACGAGGTCAAACTGCTCTCACCCGTTTCCTTAGTGACCATCTACTATCAATGACTTTTTTTGAGGGTGCTAAACAGTTTGAACTCCGCACTAAATGCTCTTCAGCACAGGCATCTCTCGTCCGCATTTCATCTTGTCTGGGGCTTACTAGGCAGGACCTGGTTCATGATTCCCTTTTGGTACTGGATTTTTGCAGGGTGAATGAGTTCATGGACCTGATCTGGCTCTGATGGTCACAGGGAGGAGAAACAATAACGACATGAAAGGTAAAAAAAAGTTGTATTATTTTTTGCTAGGACGTATAGCACTAATACTGTATTTTTCAAAATTGGCTCTTTTAGGGAAAAGTAAAGAACGTAAGATCAAAAATTAAGGGGAAAATGAAAAAAAAAATAAAAGATGATCATTTATATATAAGATTTAATTTGAAATGCATTGTATATAGCTTATTGTGAATTATCATCTATAAGTTCTAAACGAGTCCCAGAAATTTTATGCATTTGACATTATTTTCTTGGACTTTTTTTACTTTCTCGTATTCCTAGTAAGAAAGTAATCAAAGTAATCGTCAAAAGTTTCAAACCCAAGATTTTGACGAATGTCTATATTTTAGATCTCCATGATTGCCAAAAACATATTTTTGGAAAATGTCCGTCTTCTTCGACAAAGATAATAAAAACGCTTTGAACAAGACGGATGAAATTATGTCTATGGTTTTAACAAAAAAAAAAAATTGCAGCTTTATTCAAATTTTGGCTTAAATTTTTTCAATGAATGTCTATCTGGAATCTCTGTTACAAAAGGAAGAAATCCAAATAGATTAAAATGAGTTCACATATTTAAAATCTATATAGCATAGACACCTATGAAACTTTGAGCTAAATCCAACTACGGGTTGACAGTTAGTCGACCTGTATTTTCAGAAACAATTAAGCCTTCCATTCGGTTTAAAAAACTTTTTTTAAATACAAATTCGATTTTTTGATACTGTTAATGGCATACCAGGGATTAATCCCCAAATTACACACTAAAGATGAAATCATTCAGTAAAAATGTTAAATTATTGTCAAAATTAATATATTTTGTATTGTATGCCTATACCATTTTTGGCGTTCTCCGGCAGAAAAAGGTTATTAGAAGTTATGCGGGAATGTTTAAGGGAGACCATAACTATTGGTTTAATTTCAGTTTTGTTAATATTTTAGAAATCACAAAGCTAATAAAGTTGTTGTTGTCGTGTTTCGCTTTACAATGGAATAAGAGGTGCAGTAGCTTCTGAGGGTATGGATCCCAAAGCACCCGAGGACAGAAGTCTGACTTCTAGCTCACACACGTCACAAATCCTTTTTGTGGGGCGAACTTCATTCATGCATTTAATTCATCCACAGATCGTAAATTAGATCTAGAACAGAGAACGATCACTTTCGATCCAGTACCTTCAGTGGTATTACTCTAGACATGGAGGACTTTGTGAACATGACAGATTTAGCGTGCGAAAGCCACCACACCCATGGAGAGTCTTCGGCCGGTAAGGTGCGAACTTGCAGCCTAAGGAATATCAGTCTAACGATGTACCAATCACCTATATCGGCCTCTCTTATAGATTTAATATCTATATACAGCAGAAATTATTAATGTCCGAAATGAAAATCAATTTAAAATGAAACTGCTTTTGAAAAGAGCCATTGCAATACATATCAACCAGCTGTTAGCTTTCAATAGAAACCAATTATATTCAAAAACTGATCAGCGAATGATTAATTTTAAGGATATAATTAATAATTATAAGCAATTTAGGAGACGAATAGAATTCATATGGCGCAACAAATAATTGAAAGAGAATTTTCAGCGAAAGGCACTTGAATCTTTGCGGATATAATGAAATTTGTACAAATGACTGCACAGCTCATTACAAATCCTATAACATAGGCAATTGTAATTATTATGGGAAATATACCGGGTGTGAATAGTTAAAGAATGCCTATTCAGAAATGGTTATAGCCGTGGCTAATCATGTGGTAATTATGAGATTGCTTCGGTAAATACACGTGATTATTTCACTTGAGGTGAAATAAATCTTCACTTAATTCTACAAGCTTATTTCCAGGCTCAGAAGGTTACTGTATGGTGAAAATTCATTGCATCATTTATCGAAGAGATCCTGGTTAATGTTTAATGTTTTAAATTAATTTTAAGAACGAATTGTCTTTATCGTCCCTTCAGTAAAACGTATTCCAAATTTTGTAAACTTCTGGGGAGAAGTTACAAATGTACGAAGCTCTAAATATTTAATATGCATTATGTGTGTTTTTAATTCGTTTATTTTACTTGAAACGACTAAAATATTAATCCTTTCGCAACCCTTAATTCTGATGTTGACATAAAATATTGAGTAGGTAAAGTATTCTCCTGATATTTTGTTTGGCAAGAAGTTCATTTGCTGATGGATTTTCATATTTTAAATAAATATTTCAGCTCCTAAATACGTTTTAAAAGTCAGAAGTGAGGAAGTCGTCAAATTGAAATAATTAAGGAGAATATCTAACAGGGCAAACCATATAAAGCCGATTAGTTGTGATATATATTCCTAAAAGCGCAAGATGTTTTACCGAATCTCCACAAGATTGTTTGGTATTTTAATTAGAAAAAAATATCGTGAATATATTAATAATTTTTTGGACATTTTGTGTTACTATAGATTTTTTAAATAATACATTCAATATCAATAGCTCTCAATTATTAATTTACTTTTCCTATTCCATTTAAAAATAAAAATTTTGTGAACTGTTTCTTTCGGATTTTTAAATCAGAAATATAACTTAATAGTCATTTTTAATGAATTTGTAACTTAACCGAAATGCGAGCTTTTAACTGGATCAGTGTCAACTTTAAAAAGGAAGTAAATAGGTAATATTTTCTCCTTAAATTTTAAAAACATACTGACGTTTTTAAAATTAATAAACTTTTCAAAAGATAATTGATTTCAAAATAGATTTGTATGATTCGCGTATGGCGCTTATTTTATTAAAGAAGAAAATATTTACCATGATTCATAATAGGTAAATGAATGAATGAGATGTCACTATGAAAGACATAATGGTGATTTAATGAGAAAATTGCACTAAATAAACACATCATTAAGTATTCAAAATTAAGTTTTTTTGCGTTTTTTTCTCGTGAGATACCTTAAAAATTGTGAGCAACTGCAAATTATTTCAACAATTTTCAGGGCTTAAAATCTAGTTGGTGCATTATATTTATGTGTATATTTTTAACTTTTCAAGAGTCTAAAAAAGGCATAGCATGAAATAAACTATATCTTAGACATATCTTTTTCAATTCCTACTGTCAGTTCACACTATCCCTCTATATATCTTGTTCAATTTTTCAATCGTTAATAAAATACTTTTTTTTCATCCACTCCAGTTCAAATATATTTTTTAAACTTGTAGTGGGTGACATTTGATGTTAATACAGTTTTTTCTAATATTAATTCCTTAACTAAAGTTAATTAATTTTTAATACTTTGAATAGTTTTAGCAGTTTGGAATGAAATTGAAAAGAGATATCAGCTCAATCTATAAAATACAAGGATTTCAGTTTTTTCACGTGAAGTTGAAGAAGGCATGCTCAATTCTTTCGAAAGTTAATAATTTTTTAAATAAATTATTTATGTTATATACTCAAGTTTTTAATACATTTTTTAAAACTTGCAGACACTTGCTGTTAATGCAGTTTTTCAAATATTAATTCCTTTATTAAATTAATTTATTTTTAATACTTTAAATAGAATTTTAATAGTTTGTAATGAAAATTGAAATCAATCGGTGGAAACTCGATTGGTAAAACGCTAGGATTTCAGTATTTTTCACCTGAAGATGAAGAATGTGAGTTCAATTCTTGCGGAAGTCAATAATGTTTTGATCAATTATTTATGTTAATTGTAATTATTTAATAAAAAGGAACTAAAATAAAATTTTTCTTTCTTGACCTGAGTAGTAATTCACTTAAATTATTTTTATATTACTTATTTTACTTATTTTTATACTATATATTACTTGCAAACAGTCACTCCGTTACCACGGAACTGTCAAATAAACAGGGAAGCTCAGACATACAAGACGCAATCAAAGGATATCACATTGATATCTATTGAATTTAGTAAATCTAGTGTAAGTAGTTAATAAACCATTTTCTCTCGTCTTTTAGTTCATATATTATATATTTTTGCGATTTGTCTAAGATTCCTCGGGTACCCATATTTTATAACTAAGAGAACCAATTCTTACTTATAATTTCCCAATAATAACTGAATTATTATAATCTTTACTGAGAAGAAACGACTCAACTATAGAAATCTTTTGGGCTGAAAACATAATAATAATTATTATTATTATATGAAATTCTCACTTCGTTGCTCCTGGCCAGCAAAGCCCTCTGCTGTTCCGGTGTGGTTCGCACTTCCATATCTGGATCGGATGGGACGTAGTAGAGAGCTTGGTGGGCGGCTGCCGGGGCGTACTGCGTGAGCAAGGGGCGCGAAGTGGATAGGAGGGTGGTGAGGGCTGTGAAACTGGGGCGACGACCCTGGTTTGAAATCCGGCGGGGTCGTCGCAGCTCGCCGTCCAGATCGTGGTCGTAGTGAACGTCCTGCCGAGAACAGAAAAGAACTCGTGAATTAGACAGACGTTTCCTAAGAAAAAAGAAAGTTCACCAATAATCGTTACTCTGTTTAGACAGTTAACATTAGTAGCTCTTAAGTTCAGCTAATAAACATTTCTAATTATAAGTAAATCATAGACTGGATGTAATGTTCCTCGTGTTCTGGGAGTCCCGGGTTGGTATCCTGGTTCGGGCATAGTTGTTCTTATGTGTGCTATCTGTGAGATGTGTGAATGTGCACCCCTGTAAAAAGAGGCTGTGCAAAAGAATGTGGTGAGTGTGTAGCTAAGTCGTACTCTTGGCCCTAGTTGGCGCTTCTTCAAAAATAAGAGACGCTCCTTTCGGCTTAAATCTGCCACTGTAACAGCCTGGGGGGGGGGGGCTTGTCCATAGGCAAGTGCCATAAGTAACAACAGCAACATGAATATATGTTCCTGAATCTTTCCTGTTCAAATAGAACAAATTCTGAACCTAATTATTACGTTATTGAACGCCTTCAAAATAAAATAGGAGAACTGTAGTTGTTTATTATAAATTATTAAATCTTGGTAATGAATGAAAATTGGTAAACAAATTATAATATTTTGAAATTATATTAAAAAGTGGGAAGAATATTACGATGGCATAACATATGTATTACTGAAAATGGATATGCAATTATTTTAGCTTTTTAAAAATATATTTTAACCAACTTTTAGGCCTTTATAATAAGTTATTTTTGTGTTTGGGGAGAAGTAAATGTCAAATTACGTGCCTTTTAGTAAATTATCAAGATAGTCGACAAAATCTTTGAGCAAGACTGGGACAAAACCGATTGTATCACTGAAATACTGTGATATTCTGTAAAAAGTATTTTAACTATAAATAAGAATATTAAAGAATTTTAAGCATAAAAAAATCTCGACTTTTGAATGTCACATGATTTCAAATATTGGAAGTTTGAATATTTTTGCTGAAACGAGATTTGGCCCATCCAGTTTTTAGATTTCATTGAAAATGTTTCATTAGTTGGGGATTCAAATTCCGACGTCATACAAAAACATTGCTTAAAAATAATCATGATTAGAAGGTTTTAAGTGTCTAAAAACACAAATTAAAATACAGAATGAGGAAGCTGGCATTTTGTAATATGAAAGCAGATGAGACTAAGGCATCTTGAAATGCCATAATTGTTTAGATATTCAACATCAGTCACGATATCAGTTGTCTTGATTTTTGATGGAGCATAATCGCTATTTTTTTGTAATTGAAAGTGTCTTTTGATTTGTACATATTACATTATTAGCTCTCTTTTATCCTCAAAACGCGAATTAAAATTTTCTAAAAACTCATGGTTTAGCATTTTGATTCAATTTCACCCAAATAGGTTTTAAACATTTGCAGTGAAAACACAAAATTACTATAATTAATATTTGTCTGTTCAAAAGATTTTAGAGACGAGTCTGAGATTCTTAATGTAATATAATTTCATTAACATAGCTTGTAATTTAGAGGAGTGCTATGCGAAAAAAACGAAAAAAAAATCACCAATATCTGGAGTTGGATACAATTTGCAATTTTCCAGATTTGTTATTAAATAAATGAAAGAAAGTTTTAATTGTTGTCAAAATTTGAATTCCGTAATTCAGAAGACTTTAGAACCGAATCTATGAACTCAAATTTTCCAAACAATAAAAAAAAGACAATATATGAAATGAAATCTTACATCAATGAATACAAATTAAAACATTTAGCTCTGAAGCTGCAAGTAAACAAAACCCAGTATTAAGCCTGTTCACTGAAATGTTCATTATTTTCAGTTTGAATTCTAATCTACTCTGGAAGTGGTATTTCCCACATCAAGTTTGTTCTGGGATTGAGCGCGTGTGAAGTTTTATATTTTTCTTGAGATCAAGAATCAGATCTGACTTCAGATACATCTCTCAAAAAACATCATGACAACAAACATTTGCATGGTTAAAAAAATCATATGAGAAAGGGATTATGATAATCGTGCTTGCGATATCGTTCGGAATTCAGAATTTATTGCATGTTATTGTGTATTTTATTTTTATTTTAAGAAAGTTTGTGGATGCATCTTCTTGCATAAAAACGATATTTTGAAAGCGATTTCACTGTTGCAACACTGAAATTAAAAACTTGGCAGCATATTGCGACAATTAATCAATTTTGGGTTCAGTAGCAAAAATAATCTTGAATATTTATCTTACACACATAACTTATTAAAGAGCGCAACCCATCATAGCGCCACCTATTAAAGGGGAAGCTTAATTACATCGACCATACATGTAAATAAGCCGTTTCAACGGTTTTTACAGAGCACATAGTTCTTGTTGTTGTTACTAATGACATCAGCGGATTTTAAGCCGAAGATGAGCGTTTCTTGTTTCAAGTAGCGCCAACTAGGGTCAAGAGTACGTCTTTAGCTACATATTCCTAACATTCGCTTGCACGGCCCCTCTTTATAGGGAGGATGGTGCATTCACACATCTCACAGATACAAGATGAACAACTATGCTATGATATAGAGGAACAACTATGCTCGAACCCGGGACTCCCTGATCACGAGGAAGACGCGCTACCTCTGTGCCAGGGCGGAGGCGCATATAGTTCTATTACACGCTAGTGAAATTATGCTTCGTTGGACGCCATAGATCCCTCCTCCTCTATTTTTCGGAACTTCAATTATAACAGCCTGCCAAATAATACCATAAAAAGGAAAATTTAAATTATTTCTGTGTAGCAAACCAATGTTATAAATAAATATTCATCACTGATATATATTCATACCAAAACAAATTTTTCTTTCATCACTTGAGTAGATATCATAATGCAGCTATATCGTTACCAAAGTTATATTTGTGAGAGTAATGATTTATCAATATTCGATTGACCATATTTCCATCAAATATAATCTTAGCTTAATCGATTAATCAGCCTGGTAAACAAATTCCCATGAGGCAACTCTTCAATTATTACGCTGCTTTCACCTAAAAGCTGCTTTTCTTACTACGGAATCATAAAAATTTATATTCGTGAAGGAACGGGGGGGGGGGATGGGGTAGCTATTTCACCCAATCCGTGATACTTTCCCATCGCTCCCAAGCAATAACTCTCGAATTACGATTCCGAAATGCAATTTCTCACCTCCACGTCGACGATGATGCCCCCGGCGACAGTCTTCCGCTTCCTGAGCTCGGTTATGAGTTCCACGAACTCCTCCTTCAGCTCCTCCATGCGGTGGTTGAGGGCCTTCTGGTACACGGGAGCCGGGGCGTACTCCACGGGATGCACGTACCCGGGCAGAGACATCACCTCCAGCTTCCGAGTGATTTCGTGCAGCTCGTCCTGAACCGCATGCAGCTTGGCATTTATCTGCAAAAAGCGAATCGGCGCACCATGATTCGAATTGTTTTAGGGTGCACAGGAATGAAATATTCTTGATGTTACTGTTACAATGTATGGGTTATGTATATTTTGTATGGTTCGTACAAAAATATATGGAAGATTATTGTTTGCAAGTAGAAATTTCAGGGATTAAGTAATAAAAGACTAATGAAATGGCCCTTTCTTGTTCCGTTTTTAGCCCTTTACCGCATATGGGCCCATATATGGTATTGCAGTTTTGATTAATTTTATTTCCAAATTAAGTTTTATAAAATAATTCAAACTATTTTAATCCATCAAATAGATATATAGCAATAATAAAACGCAAAAAATTGTCTGTGATTTTATGGCATTTCGGAATAACCTCACTTTTGTGCAAGTGGGTGAAAAAGCAGAATTGAAGTCCGAGTGATTCATTTTCTAAAAACGATATCAGAGTAAAATGTAATTGTTTTTGACAAAAAAATATTTTTATGAAGTCTATATACTCATATTTCTCGACGGACAATAATTTTTCCGTTTTTCAAATTGTAATGGTTTTTGTCTCGGTGCATACGAGCCCATAAGTGGTTCCTTAAAACACCAAAATATAAAAAATTTTCATTATTTTTCTTTTAATATCTCTTATTGATAATTAAATAAAGCTACTTCCACCATGAAACATTTTTTAAACGCTTTGTAAGTTCCTGTATTAAAGGTTAATGTCTTTAGTGGAAATCTTTATTCTTTAATGATTTTAATGATTAAGGAGAATTTCAGGCAATTTTTATTAGGGTGTATCAAAAGTTTTGGATGATGATGACGTGTCCTCTTTGCAACAGAAGACAAATGTAGTAGCTTCCGCGGCTATAGAACCCTGAGCACCCGAGGGCAGAAGTTTGACTTGCTTATATGAAGATGACACACACTCATCACATTCGTTTACACAGGCGGCACATTCACACACCTCACACATAGAATAGATCACGAGGAAAATTTGTTACTTCTGTGGCAGAACGCCGGCATAAAATGTTTTTCTCATCTTTCTATGAATGGCCTTATATGGCTCTGCTTGTGCATACATGCCGGATTGTCTAATAGCCATCTATGCCATCAGATTTAGTCGTACCGGAATTCCTCTACATCCCAAACCGAGACTACATCTTTAAAAAGTTCTTTTGTTCATTTGGTGGTAATGGGAAGGCGCAATTTTCTACGAGCTCTTTCCTCGTGGCTAAACAATAAATCCTAAGGAATACTATCATGAACTGGATAAATTGAAAACTGCCATAGAAAAAAAAACCGTGCAGTATTAATGGACCGCCGAGACGTTGGTTTTCATTATAACGGCGCAAGACCACGAATTGTATTAGTCGTAACAAAGAAGCTCTTACGGTTTGATTGGGAGGATTTACCACAACCTACATACTCTCCAGATCTCGCTCCCTCTGATTATTACTTCTTGCTATCCTTAAAAATTTCTCTTCGCGATAAGCACTTTAAGTCCATTAGAGAAATAAAAGCACACCTCGAGGATTATTTTTGTCTAAAACACTGCAATTTTGGAAAGGAGGCATAATGAGGCTTCCTGAGAGATGGAAGAAGGTGATAGAGCAACAGTGTTCCTATATAACAAAATGAATTATATCTTAAACAGTACATATTGTGTATTCACTTTATATTAGACATAGGGAAGAAATTTATGGGGCACTCTAATATGTTACTTTTTCAGTATAGTGTGCAGTTGATTTTAATGATGGGTAAAAACAATTTCTTGTTTATTATTTGTAACAAACATTGAGGGATAATAATTTTAAGAATTGGTAGTTATAAATATGGATGCTGTTTATGAAGTCAGATATTTTCAAATGCATTAATAATTAATTTTATTTACTCACCGTCCAACACAACAAGAGACGACTCATTTTACATGATAAAAATGCATCTGAACTTTTGCACATCTAAACTAAATATTTATTTATTATTCTAATTACTTGCTTCTCATTTTTAATGATTAAAATGCTGGTTTCTCCCCTTAGTTTTATAATAATATGAATAAAGGAATATCGTTTGCAAGGCTGCATAAAATTTAAATAGATGCAACATATAAATTTCATTATCATAAACTGCCATTAACAAACAAACATTTTATAAACTCTTGATTGAGAAGTATTTCTTATATGTAATTAAATACAGAGCGTGTTTTGTTATTATATTCATTTGAAATTACATTGCAAGTTTTATGACAACTGTGCTTGTAAAAAATGAGCAAACACAGAAGTCAAAATCTGGAAGATTTCAGCAAGTCCATTCACAGTTGTTGTACAGTTTTAGGGCTGAATTATCTTTTATGCTTTATTATGCACCACTCTTGCATTCAAAACAGAAATTATTATAGAAAAGCTTCCAACTACATAAAAAAAAAGAGTATGCGAGTGGTTTTTTTGCAATCACAAAAGGATCTGACGACCCGACATTTCCGAAAGAAAAGTGCTTTGAATAAAATAAAAGGAATGAAAAGCTGTCTTTACATCTAAAAGAAACTTTTATGAAAAGGAGAGAAAAGCTATAAATTTCGTGAACATCTTTTTTGTGAAGTCCTTTGGGAACAGAATGAATCCTAATTCTGCGAAAAAAAATCTAATCAAAAGCTTAGATAGGCTGTATTCAGATTAACTTTGTTTTATTTTTCATTTGGGAGTGAAAACAAGTTTTTGCTTTCAGAAGAAAAAAAAGAGATACTCTTTTTATGATGATGAAATACTAGAAATATCCTATCCATTTCTCTCTTTCTTTGGCTTCCATTTTTCTATTCCTTATATATATATATATATATATATATATATATATATATATATATATATATATATATATATATATATATATAAAGTTCCAATTTTCTATCTTTAATAAAATAATTTATATTCCTCCAATCAAATTCAAATCAATTTTTTAAAGTTTATTGTAAATAGCATTTGATACTAAAACAGCTTTTTCAAGTATTCATTAGTTTTTTATTAATTAATTTAAAACTAATTTTCTTGTTTTTATAGTAATTTTTTTTAAAAAGTTGTAATTGTTAGTCAGGATAGCCTGGTTAGTAGGGCGTTGGATTCGCATCCCTTGGGCTGCGAGTTTGAACCGACACACAAAGTTCTTCATGACTAGAGTTATACCACTGGGGATACTGAGTCGAAGGCGATCGTTATTCGAATACTCGGGGGGTCCATACCCTCAGAAGCTACTGCATCCCTACTTCCGTTGTAAAGCGGAACACGAGAACAACAATTGTAATTATAAAATAAAAATTAACTAAAATAAAAAATTTCGTAATATCCAAAGTAGAAATTGATTTTTAAAAATTGATTTTTATATTACTTGTTTTTAAATATTTCTTAACATGATTCAAATTACCATCCATATTTCTTCCTTCGTTTCCTATATCGTTTACTAAATCTAAGATTTTTTATCCAATGCTACAAAAAGAAGATTATAAAAAGTATTTTTGATGCTGATAACTTCTTTCAACATTTTCAACGCTATCGGTGAGATATTTTGTCTTTCAGATGCTTCCAATTACAGATTTCTGTGCGCTAAAATTTGTCTTATGCCAGAAAGTTTAACACTTTTTAATACCTAAAGAATAACTTAACTTTTTTCATTTATCTTTTGTATTAAAAATGTCAACAGCCAGAATAATTTATATTTGCTTTTTCGTGGAGTTTTTATCTCGTCGGTAGCGTTGAAAACGTTAAAAATCAAAGTTATTATATTATACGAACGGGTAAAAATGAATGACATCATTAGAACTTCTGTATTTACCTTAAATCTAACTGGAAAGATAATTTTACGCATTTGGCAAATTTTTATTTTTTTATTCTCTTAGTAAAAATTTGCGAATAACACTTGATATTTTTTTATTCTCAATGTATAAACTCCTTGTGTTCCAACAAGTATATCACAAGTCTCACAAATGTCAGTACGCCATTGATTGTGGATGAAATTTCAAATATACAAGACGCAGGCACAAATGCAAGGAAAAATGGGAGAAACAAGCAATACATCATAAATTAAAGCAAAATTGTTTACAACCTAAGGGAATTTTGCAGTAAATGCTGTAAGTCAATCGGAGAATATGATCGAAGTATTCAAAGCATAAATACAAAACTCAAAAGTTCATATGTATATATATATATATATATGTAGGCAAACATACAAAAATAAAGTCTTAATAATACGGGGGGAAATACTATTGAAATGAAATATGATTTTCTCTGCACAAAAGTAGATAAATGAGGAGGCCAAGCTGTGTTATTCTTTATAAGGCAGTTCTTAGGTATACGTCTTTCGAGGATAAATTTGGTGCATTTAAATATCAAATATTTGGCATCCTGGACTGCACCACTGTAGAACAAACATCAATCAGCCGGCGACAAGTTAAAGCGTTAACACATGATATGAGAACACTATTCAGCATTAGACGTATTCAAGTTCAAGCGCCGGAAAGTTGAATTTAGTTGAAGTACTTTCTGCAGTGTTAAGTTTAATTTTTTAAAGTCTTTTGGAATATGCTCACACTTAGCTGGTATGTTCTTTGCTTTGCTTTTGTATTTTATTATCATGTCAGAGCATGACGTTGTTTTGGGAATGCGGTTTGCAACGTCTACCTAATTCCGTAGGTGAAAATTGAAATTTCATTATCTGAACGAGCATCTCAAAAAAAATCAGCTTTGCATTTGCCATTATATTTACAGAAACTCCGATTTATAAAAAATAGCTTAATGTCTACAGCAAATAAAACCTAGAAAAATTTCACTTTGAGCACGGGATTATATGAAATGAAATAACTTTTTATTAATTTTTTTAAATAATGAATGCGAGACCAAGTTTTTTGGATCGTTTGCAATACTAAAGTGACTCATTCGATGAAGCAAGTAAAATGAATAAAAATATAATTTGATTTGAAAGGGCACGTGGTGCTTGGCCGTTCAAGAAATGATGTTCTGTTATGATGCATTTAAAAATGCAGAGCAAATTTCATTTTAATCTTTACTTTTCGCATTAAAGAAATAGTTTTGGATTAAATAATGCCTTTTTTGTTTGAGGTTTAGTGTTTGATAATAGTAATAAAGTGGTTTGATTCGATTTTGCAACAATTTTGCATAGATTTTAATTTTTAAATAATATTTTGCCAATTATTATTGTGTAGTTTTAATGCCTTTACTTTATGGATACTAATTCTTGTATTAAAATCTCCAATGGATTTTTTGGGTCTTGAAGGTATATTATTCAGACTAAAGTCATACACCTCACAGAAAAAAAAATCCCTGGTTTGAATCCTTGTCTGAAGGTAACCTTTGATAAAAACTGCAGGTCATATTCCGGGCCGGGGCTGCCTGGTGGTAAGGTCTTGCTGGTGTGTCGTCTTGCCGGTGTGGAGCAAACTCAAATGTCATCCTCGTCATCTGACCTCTGTTCAAAAGTACGAGGTTCCTTCTTAAATAGCCCTCATGGTTATTTACAATAAGGCATTAATATAATTAAACTAAATTCCGGTCAGATTCCTATTTTCCTTCTTTTTTTGATTCTATTTTATTCTTTCTTCGCAATGGAATAATATTTATTTCTATTTTATATTTATTTGTGTTTAAGTTTTTTTGTGTGTAGCGATTTTTATACAATATTTCTTATGAATAGTTTTTATGCAGGAATTTTTTATTTTTAAGTTAGTTTGAGAAAAATATTTTATTTTTAATTGGTTTTATCTTGATATTAGAACGTAATTTTTTAATAAAACATTTGCATTAATTCATGTAGCAAAATGCATAGCATCACTACTTGAAATTAAAAGTATTAGAATCATATTTAGGGGCACAAGATATTGTTTGAATGAAGATATCTTGAAAATGTTGTTGGGTATTTAGTGCTAGTAGAGATTTCAAATAGTAAATTTATCTTACTTTTTTTTCATTTACTAAAAAAACTGATACACATAAAATTAACAATGATTTTTTTATTTATTTTTCTCGAGTTAAATATAAATTACATTCAAACAATGGAAAGTCTGATTGATTAAGAAGAAAAAAGGAATTAATTTTGGGGAAAGAAATGTAAGCAATATATTTTTTGAAGATGAAAATAATAAAAACAATAAAACAGCAAGTAATAACCTTTCTTATAATAATACAGCATGGTCAGCGATCAATATAATTTCAAAGAAAATAGATAAAAAAGACTATGAATAAAAACTCATAAATATTTTTCTCATTTTGCAGTAGCCAAACACTTCAGATAGATAGATGATAAAGGAGAGTTTTATTTTGAACATCTTGAATTGACACGTTTTGAATTTTTCTTTTCCTTTCCAATAAAAAAACACTCTCTTTTTAAAACAGAGACAGAAAATATTTATTAAGCACCCTTAAAATAAAATATACTTTTTTTCAAAGAAACAACAATTGTGAGATTGGGTATGGTTGATAACCGTTATTTTTAACATTTGGATTGGTATGGTTCTCATGTTATTTTTAACAAACGTGATGGAAAAATAGAAATTTGTAGAATAACATTGGATTCCTTTTAAACATATCCTATAATTTTAAATGAGGATTTCTTGTTATATAAATTCCTGAATCTTGGACACGACTGTAAGGATTTGAATCACATTTTATACTTATCTAAGTTTTCGTTTTAAGAATTTATCTATATAGATGTCTTCGTAAACAAAAATCTTGATTTTACACTCACAAAAAAGTTATAACTGCTTCGAAGCGTGAGAAGTGCAGAATAATGGTCAGAATAAGATGAATGGCTTGTTTTTAGTGGATCTTCTGTTCGAGTCTCTCTATTTGCTTTATTTCTTATTTGAGTAATAATATTTAATTTCTTTTTAAGTTCATCTACATAGGTGTCATTCCTGAAGAAACGTGATTTCACACACATAAAAACATTGGTTTATAACTAATTATCCAAGCCTTTTTCTACCTGCTCCCATGCTGACAACGTCATTTTGAACCATCTCGGACCTGGTTTCTCCATGATAAAACTGAGAGTAAGTTCAAAATTATACGCATTGATAGATAAACTCTAAAATTAAAATGAAATCTACTATCCATATTTCAATGTATCATGTCAGAACGTAATTTCTTGAATGGCCAAGCACCACGTGCTCGTGCAAGTTAAATTATATTTTTATTCATTTTTAATTGTTTCATTGAATGAGTCACTTTAGTATTACAAATAGTATTACAAAAACTTTTGTCGTACATTGTTTGTTTTAAAAAATATCTCATTTCCTTATTTATTTCATTTCATTTCATTTCTTGCTCAAAATGACATTTTTCTAGTTTTATTTGCTGTAGTCATTAACATATTTTTTTTATCCAGAGCTTTTGGTAACACGTTAGTAAAAGTTGATTTTTTTTTTTGAGACGCTCGTGCAAATAATAAAATTTTAATTTTTCGCCTACGGATTTTAGTTGATGCCAGATACCTCACTTCCCAAAATAACATGTTCTGACATGATAATAAATGTGTAATATAGCAGATTATTTCGAATAACTTGTTAAATTAAGTGATTTATTTTATTTGAATAACTGATTCAAAACATTTATACGTAATCAGTATGCGAAACATTTTCTCCGAAAAAACACTTTTACAAATCAAAAACTATTGGGTTATGCTCTGTCTTCCTGGTATTTGCTATGCCAACTTGAGTCACTCGAAGACTGCAACATACATCTAAAACTCAAACTGATAAATGCTTACTTCCTTAACTGAAGGTTTGTAAATTTCCTCTCGTCTTCTTTCGGCCGTAAAAGAGCTCCTCCTCCTCTCCTGCCCGGGGATTTTCCGCTTCGCCACGATGCTGTACATCCGATCCAGCTAGAGCAAGAAATTACAAATAAGCAATAAAGATACGGCATGGAGGCATAAAAATTCTATGACGTATCGCTTTCTTTTATCAAAAGAAGAACTGTAAAAAAAGACTATGCATTCTTCTGTGCCATAATGAGCTATAAACTCCCGAACTGCAGGCTCGTAGAGAGAGAATATTGGGATCTCAAAACCTTATCTCCGGAAAGCTGTTTAACGCACCCGCACAATTTTTCTGTTTAAATGCAGTAAAAGAAAGTAGTTTTGTTTTCCGTTCTCCGGTCGTGTGTATTAAGCGGCGAAATGTAGTATCTGAGGCCCACTGAAAGGCATCGGATATTCATGAGTTCTCAAAACTGAATGGTTGGAAATGTCTTGCTATGTGAATGCTTTTTCCAACTCTTTTTTTTTCTTCAAGTTATTGTAGCTGTAGCTGATCAAGATTTTTCAAGCGAAATTCTGTTTTTTTTTTTCTCAAAACAACTCGAGTAGAAATTGGATCAAGCTGTATAAAATAAGAATTGGAATTCTCTTTAGTTTTCCCATTCGACTTATTGTATATACATAAGGATTGCTAACTCGGTAAATAAACAGTAGAATTAACCTTATCTTTTATATATTATTTAAACCATGAAATGATAATCAGTTTTAAATCTTATTTGTTCATTTATGTAAGAGGGAAAAGTATTTTCGAGCGTCTTCGGAAAATTACGATACTTTTGAAAGGCGTCATTACTAAAATTATATTCTCAAAAGTAGGCATTCCCCGAACCCTTTAAAAAGGTTCAAAAGATGCAAATCTTTTCCGGCAACTCATAGCAACAATTACTGCTTAACCAATCAGGAATGCCAGTTGTTCTGAGTACAAAAATTAGAGAAGTGAAAAAAATTTTTTTATATAAAAACAATTAGTAAAACGTTACTAGAAAAAGAAGATAACTGATGGACGTTAGTGAATAATTAGTTATTCGAATAATCAAATGGTGATTCATTACAGCTTTTATAGGAAAAACAAATATATTTCCTGCAAACCTATTAGAAACTGGATTACTTATTGTAATTGTATGTTGAAAATTGTTTTGATGTGACATAAGATGGGCAGTGAACAATTCTGAATATTCGACAATATTTTTTATCTTACGCCTATGAACAATAATTGAAAAGTGTTTAAGAAAATAGATGGGTTTATTTTGTTTTGTTTGGATGTCATTGGTGAGTTCCTGGGAATTAATTTTAATTTTATGGTACTATCTTTCTTGAATATAAGATTACATGTATATTTTCTAGAGGGCAATGTTTAACTCATTTAGTGTTTGGTAAAGACTTGATCACTCTGTGCCATTTTGAATGCAATTAATTTACAATAAGAATTGTGATATTTAAACAAAAAATAAGTTAGAATATATGTATGAGTAAAATTTTCTTAAATATATAAAACAAAGGTTAGTGTAAATCAAAATAAATATCAGCAAACTCCGTGAAGCTTTAAGTAGAGATGACTTAAGCAACTAATTAAAAAAATTAAAGGGCCATTGCAAGAGTCGGTAATTTTTATGAATTTTTATCATCACAACGAATATTTCTTGATTTCATTTCGTTTTTAACGAGAAAAGAAATGAAGAGACAAATGTTTTCTTTCCGGCAAAGCGTTCTGCCGAGTAACAAGAAAGACGCATTGTTCATGCTGATGGAACGCCTAATTATATTCTACTATTATAAAAAAATAAATTGCTTACTTAATTTTAATGCTAAAAACTTATTCCTTTCTTAATAAAAAATTAAAATATGTACAATGGAGAATTTGATATAGATAACTAAATAATATTGAAATTTTTAATCCAAAAGTTATTTTTTATTTTAAAAATTTAACAACATTCCTTGAAAAAAAGTCTTAAATAGCACTGTGTAGCTAAGAATTATGGATCAGCTTGATTTAAACTGTCTTGTATAACTAATAAAGATAATAAAAAGTTGATCCTAAATCCATTTTTCCCCATTTCTATGTAAACTTAATGGTTTTTGAAGCGAGCGCGATTAGATGTTCCATATAAGCGAGTGCTGCTCCTCAAAGGATTAATACAGTGCGGATGATATCCGTGAAAGAAGAATTTCTTTAGCATAATAGACATTTAAGTAGCGATCCCAAATAGGTGTTCCATATATCAAGCGCTACACCACAAATGATTACTACAGTGTAGAGGATCGCAAGGAATGAAGAAAATTTCTTTAGCATAATAGGCATTTAAGTTTTTTAGCATAATAGGCATTCAAGTAGCGGACAAAAATAGGTGTTCCATTTTAGAGAGCACTGCACCTCAAAGAATACAGTGTAGAAGATATCAGGGTACGAAGACAATATTATTAGAGTGTGGCGAGTAAAGGTCACGGTACGAACCTGAAACGTTAGGTCCGGTAGCCGCGTAACATAGCCACTACGCCAAAAGTCGACTTCAGTACCGTAGATGTTAAATGGCTTATAAGGCTAGCGCCGCAAGAGCAATAGACACAAATTTTACTGCAAATATTACCTAATATCTCATTTAACTTCTTTTGTGATATGTTATTTTTTCCTGTATTTAGATGCGCATAGATTTTTCAAAAATGAAATACATTGAATGATACATAAGAGATTCAATCCGGTTTAAATAGATTGATAATCATATAAGGACACCCCTTTCATTACTCGTAACAAATGATTTCCTTACGTGAGTCGTGAATCCTTTCACCAGAATCTTGGGTGAGGCTATGGTGCCACTGTCCGCCGACACAGCCACGTAGAAGTTCCCGGCGTAAGAGAATACGCAGAAGGCGACGGGCACGTCCGGATGGGAGTTCATCCAGAAGGTGACGGACTTGAGGCGGCAGGAGGCCAACATGATGGGCCTCTCCGGCCCGGGCAGGCTGCAGAAGGACAGGCTGGCCGTTCTCAGGACCGTCCTGACCAGCCACTGGCAGAGGCAGGCGGGTAGTAGGGTCATGAGATAGTGGATGGCACTGTACATGACGACGGGGTCGCAAGAGCTCTTCAGTTCCTCCATGCACTGATGCACGGCCCAGAGGCCCGGAATGGCCCCTTCGGTGCGGGTTGGAAGGCAGGCGTTGACCACTGTGAAGCCAGTGCCCAGTTCGGGGAAGGTCTCCATGGAGGTGGGCTCGTAGCGGAGATCCAAGGGAATGTTCACCTGCGAAACATATGAAAATAATTAGTTATCCAAAACCAAATCAATAGGAATAGTCTTAAGATATGCCACCAAGAGTTTTATTCTTACATATGCATTCCAATTTATCATATAAGTAAAACTAATAACACTCTGCTGAGTTAAGATAGCCGTGGATTAGAAATAAATCATATTCGGAGAAATGTTAGTCAGGATCACAGTTATAGATCCTATGAAAGCCACATGAAATCATTCTAATAAAGGATATGAGAAGTGGGGTTATATCTTAGACTATTTATGCATTTAACACCATTATGGACAAAACTGGACAATACATTAGTATTTTGTTTTAAATGTTATAATCCATAACATAGTAACATTATAAAAGAAGATAGACAGAAACTTAATTTTTCATAAGTCAAAAAAGTGATTAAGAATCATTTCAAAATTTAAGTTATGTAATGAAAACAAATCAGTTTAATTTCTAATATCATTATGGAATCTTTCATTTTCAGGCTGCTGATTTTTTTCCAGTGTTAAAAGATAAATTAAGTTACCTTTACTAAAGGATTCTAAAAGTAAATTTTCAAAGGGGTGTAATGAAATTAAAATGAAGTTTTACATTTTTTTCGTGAAACAGATTATTGCTTCATGAAATTTTTGAATATAATATTTGTGAAGTGCCTATTCCAGAAAATAAATTCCAGGTGCATGGATTTTCCTTAATTTGTTTTCTGGATGAATTAGTTTAACTATATACTATAAAAAGTGAAACAAATATTTGCTACTTACTCTTACAGTCATATCTATAGTTTTAATATCTTAAAGAAAGTGGCATTCTAATGCAAATTTCCAATTAAGGGATTTATTTTTAACCATATCTCACATTTTTTTTAAAACTTACTACAACACAAATTTACCACTTTCATTAAAAAACAGATTGAGTTTTGTTTTTTCTTTTCCTACTATTAGTTCATACTCTCCCTATATATATATATCTTGTTTACATTTATATACCTTGTTCAAATTTTCAATCGTTAATAAAAAAAGACTTTTTATTCATTCACTCAAGTTCAAATACATTTTTTAAACTTGTAGTGGATGACACTTAATGTTAATACAGTTTTTTCAAATATTAATTTATTAGTTTGGTTAACTTTTGATTAATTAAAAACTACCTTACCCTCCAAAAATCTTCATTGTTTTCAAACTATTTTTCCCGCCAAACGAGTAAAACATTAGTTTGTTTCTTCCCACCCTAATGAGGTGAAGCTTAATGTGTTTCAGACCAATTATTTAAAACGATTCTGTTTATTTTCTTCGTGTTTGATGCACTTAAAACTAAGCTTTGTTAATTAATTGATTCTTCGGATTCATTCTGAAGTATTTTTGAATTAAAATAAAACACAATGAAGGAAACTAAAAATTTTTAATCTGAATAACGTTACCTCATCTGTTGTAGAAAATTCATCCATTTGAATTCAAGTAATTGGCATTGAAAATTCATGCATGCTCAGTGTGTTCTGATTGTTGACAACTCTATTGTCAACGAGCACAGACTTGATTTTAATTAATTGCTTTGCTTTTTTGTTTTATTTGAAGTAAACACAGTAAATAAATTGCTTTAGGTTAGTTATGAGCATTTGCAATTATATTTTATTTATGTCCGTTACACATTTTTCTAACATAAACTAAAATCAAATTTTTCTTTCTAACCTAATTAAGAATTGAATTACATTTTTTAACACTTACATTAATGAAAGAAACTAACTGTTATGAATTAATCAATAATTATTGTGTATGATTACAAATAACTCAAACCCTCCCTGAAGAATCAATTTTCCTTAAATAAATTTTCCGCCGTTTCTAAAATTCAAAACCTTTTACAATTATATGCAAATTTGATGATCGTTTTTGCTCAATATAATTTTAAAAGTTATTGTATAATTGTAATTAAGGCTGTTACTATGGTCTCTAATTCAGTGACTTTCTTCCTCCAGGATGGGATGGTTCACCTCGAAAAATCATTGGCAGGTAAACAAATAGCTCATCAATACTCGGGTGTGAATCATGTGCGTATTTTGGACCGAGGAAAAAGAGATTATTGTAGATTAGAGACCTGTGAGAACCGGATTGTTCTGTCTTATTACCGGAAGAAAACGTGATCTTAAGTCTCAAGTTTGAAGAGAGCGATTAAAGGGTTTATCTATTGGAGAAAGAAAAAAATCATACACGCCTCAAATATCTTAATGGAAATTTAGTAAAATTTACCGTTGAATGTTTAAGACTTTTGTTTCAAAACATAAACAGTGAAACAATGTGATACATAATAAAAAAATATGATATTTATCAGGAACACGAGGAATAAAATATTGATTTCTGTTAATACATTTGTCCATAATCTACTTAAATAAAAACTTAAAATCAGAATTAAGAAATTGATGTAGAGGAGAGTGGATTTTCTTCTTGACTTACTAAAAGAGGGTAACAAGTGTGATTTTCATCACTAGTATAAATAATTGCCATTCTCTTTAAAATTTTCTCATATTTTAAAGTAATAAAATTAGCATATTTCTGAATGACGGAGCTTTGAAGTATTATTTATCGAGGGCCTTTTCGTGTTTCAGAAAATATTTGAATCTTTAGCAAGTCTTAAAGTGTAAACCATTGACCAATACCAGAATCATTTTGAAATTTTTTAAAGGGTTCAGTCCATATTTATAAAATAATCTATGTATAAGATACATATTTTGAATGTCATTAAATCAGCTGTTTGTAAAAAATACACGAGATTCGAAAGGAGAATTCGAATTCTCTTAACAAATTCCAACCGTAAAATATAATTTTATAAAAGATTTAAGGTATAAATTTATTCATAAAAAAATCTTAGATGCCCTATCTCGAGCTTCAAAAATTAGTTATGAGGGGATATGTTTTTTATATTTGTAAATACACTTTTTATATAGTTCAGCAATGATTTTTATTATAGTATTTTTCCCCTTTGAAATTCATCAAAAGGATCAAACCGAAGTCGTATTTTTATTGTGAAATTTATTGTATCTAGTTCCTTTATTTATTATTCCACTCGCATACATTCGATTATGTAACATGAAGAGTTTCAGTCATGTAGATGAATCTTCATGAAGAGTCCAAAATTTGTGGATGATGCAAAAATAAATTCTCAGTCTTAAATCATATTTTATTAAATCATAAATGGTGAATTTAAACTTTGCAGATGATATTTTCAATGGTTCCAGGTCGATAGTATGAAACAGATATTGTATGATATTTACACGGTGTTTTTCGTTATTTTGAATCCAGTATAATAGCATGACGTTATCATAAATATAATTTTTGGAACTTTATGCTTGTAAAGATAATCAATTGAGAAAAATGATGGCATTTGTTCGTTAATGAAGGTTCGCCATTGCAAAAGACAATTCGTAATGATGTCTAAACTTTTATGCATTCGTAACTGAAACTGTTTTTAAAAAGACCATATTCGCTATCTTTCAGATGCCTACAAGCCTAACGGGATAAAAAAATCAATACCAAATTATAAAAGTTAAGATAATAAAATTTTAAAGTGCTTGGAAACAGCCAAAAGTTATTGTGATTGCAATTTTTTTTCAATTTTAATAGCAAATTTTTTTTAAAAAATCTTATAGAAATTGAATTTAATTGCACGCATACAAGAATATACTAGAGAAGTGTAAGCAAATTTCTGATTACTTTTTTGTATGCGAAGGAGAGAGAAAATATTGTAACTGTAAAAAAAATACGAAATTTCAATGAAAATCCACATTTCAGATCTCTCCAAGTTCGAAAAATATTGTTCTTGTCTGTATATCTCTAGACACAGTAATTCAAAAACGTTTTAAACTAGACAGTTGAAATTTGGTGTATGTACTATACATCAAATATTGATTTTATTTAAATTTTGAATGAATTTTGTTCGCAGAAAATTTTTTTGGCTATTCGAGTAGAAGTGAACTCAATTACTACGAAACGAAAAGAGATAAAATTTGTAAACAAATTTAGAATTTAAGATACAGATTATTATTATATTTTGAGCCTATAATGTTGAGCGAAAAAGTTGCATATATATAAGCGCAATGTTTTAAATCAATGGAAATTGGTGTGTTGCGACTATAACTGTAGATCCGGGACAAAGTTAAATTTCAATTGATCTGCAAAAAAGCAACCAAAAAATATATTTTCTTGCAATATTCAATTAAAATGCTAAATTCGCATCAAATTCGCATTTATAATTTGTATTTATTGTTCAATAGTGCCATGCAAGGTATCAGCGGCCTTACCCAAGGTTCACAGTTTTATGCGAAATAAGTGGCAAAACACTTTTATTGGAATTCATATGAGGGAATTTACGGTCTGGTTTTCTAATAAATTGACTGGTTGATTTTATAAATCTTTTGCATCAAATAATAAATCAATAATAAGAAAATTTGTTTTTGTGTCCTTGTATGTGATTGATTCGATAGTGTTATCCATCGATTTTTGACATCTCTGTTTTGTTTCTTTATCTGCGAAGATATAATTTTGTCAAACAGGAAACGCATTCTGTTTGTTTATCACTTTAAGTGTCTTCTCTTGAGTGAGTCGCAATCGCACGTGTCTTCCATGTCACCTAACTCTCATTCACTTTATAAACAATCATCCCGTTGTCATATACGACCTCTTAATCTTTTATATTTCTCTCTTTGATGGCTAACATTGGCTGTTTCCTTCTTAAATAGATTATGATTGGTCAGTCGCTGTTAGAGCATCCAATAACAGCTTGATCCTGTGTACAGCTTGTTACTTTCGTATTGGATGGAAGAGATCAAAGTGGATTTTTAACATTGGGACTCGAAACAAATATCAAGGGTTAAACTAATGAAAAGCAGAGGATGAATTTGTGAATATTTTAGCCTCTAACAGTTTTATGTGCCATAGTAATGTCGCCAGAGTAAAAACCGATTCCCTCTCTCTCAGCAGTTGCTATTATCATATCAAGAACACATGGACCCCGAGGTTTGGTACAATTCCTCGTCTCCCTTGCTTTTATCATATTTAGTTTTAACCAGCAAGAAACTTTCTCGTCTGCACCTTATCCCTTTTTTCTCACGCTTACATTGGGTAAGACCAGGAATGCCCCTAGTAGCACACAAATATTGTACAATATTCGTAATATTGTATAATATTGTGGGATATTGTTTAATATCATATAATACCGCACAATATTGCACAATACTATGATACAGGATGTGCTACCTGGGACTTGGCATGGTATTGGCGAATAATAGTTACGAAAGATAATTCTTTGGCGAGAATTTAGCAATTTCGCTAAATATTGCGTGCTAATATATATTTTGGGCTCTTTTTTTCTGATCGATTTGGCACAAACTTTGACACGGAAATGCAGTCCAAGATAAAAATGAGCTATATATTGACTACAACAAAACAACCTGCATTTCATCGACTTATGTCATTTCGTTTAGCAGTTATTGTATTTACATGAATGCGAAAATGCAGACCAATGGATGGTAAATAACCATTTGACAGATTTTGTTCAATATTCAATAAAAACTACTCATTTTTATGCTAAGCATGTACACCAAATTTTATATATTTAGTTGTTAAATGTTGTTGCAAGCAAACAATTTATAGTTACCTTTAGCTTGAGTAGCATCAACTGTCTTTTGTTATTATATAAAACTACTTATATACTTGTAACTAATACTTATTGTGAAGAATAAAATTATGTTATACTAAAGTCGTCTCCCAAGATTAGCAAGGCAATTTTATGCTCATAACCACCAACTGTAATACAATTATCAAGCTCAAGGTCCTCTGAAACTTGGAGATGCATCAATATCTAGAGTTTAAAGTGTGTGCATCACTTCCTATGTATTTTGTATACATGGAAGTTAAGCCATACCAAACTCTCCCAAACACCCGTAGGCACATAAAATAAACCATAAAACTGAATGACTTAACGACCGCTGCAGCAATACTGGCGGGAGCTGTGGTTGAATTCTAAGGGCCCTCACCGTCTAAAGTACAACCCTTCCAGTAAGAAATACGTCGCATCATCAATGGAAAGATCCTAACCCCATCTTTTCGTTAACCCCTCAGCTCCAACTACCATGCCGGAAGTATTTCATCCTCATTTCGAAGTGCCTCCGGGAGGGGGATACACAAAAAAGTTTAGTCACATCAGATTCTGACCCGACCGAAGGAATACGGCTTTAAACCCCGAGGGCTGAAAGACCAGACTGCCACAACACCAACACTGTGGTTGAATCCTAATAATCAACACCGGCCATGGTACAACCCTTCCAATAGGAAGTACGTTCCATCATCGATGGGAGTCTATTAATGTACACACCAGGGTTGCCAGATCCAACCACCATGGCAGAAGCATCTCATCCTCATTGGAAAATGCCTCCCGAAGGGGGGGGGGTATACGAAGAAGCTAAAAAACAATTGCGAATCATCATACTGACTATATGACTCTTATAAAAACTGGGATCCGGAGTTCTTCATCTTTTTTCTGCCTTTAGCAAAGGCATTATATGCGATATACTGTTATTGACACAACAAATCTTAGTATTCCAAGCATCGGAAAGCAGCCATTAGGTGCAGCACTTATATTTTGCTGGGTATCATATTGAATCACAGGCGATAAAGAAATGTTAAGACCATTTTTTAAAATGAAATACTGATCCATTGTTTCTTAATGTTACTTTATTAGCCTAAGATATCATTCTGAATTCCAATAGAGCCTATTGAGAGCGAAATTTTTAACATTGTCCGAGAATGACATTTCAAGAACTAGTTCCCGAATCTTTTGATGTATGGCAATTTCCATGACATGAGGAGTAGGTTTTTGACAATACATAAGATGACATTGTCTGCATTCGGTGAAGTATTCCCTGGATCAGAGAGAATAATCTCCTAAGACTTGCTTTTCTAAGTGAATC
This sequence comes from Argiope argentata, assembly GCA_026289955.1. Classification (NCBI taxonomy): domain Eukaryota; kingdom Metazoa; phylum Arthropoda; class Arachnida; order Araneae; family Araneidae; genus Argiope; species Argiope argentata. Next base: position 5,599,976 of record JAOUZG010017606.1, on the reverse strand, counting down.
GAACCATGGTTAAATTATATTCGAAAGGAAACGGGAAAAAGAAATCTCAACCAAACCCTTCAGGCATCAGTCAACACAGGTAAAAAATGAACTGCCATGATAACTGCAAAATGATTTACTTAGCAGACGTTACAAATATCAGTTGGTATACAATTGTGTGAGAAAAACTATGACGTATGGAACTGGAATATACAAAACATTGTTTTGTAATCTACATTTATATAAAAATTATTTTCGGATGCTTTGAAAGATATTAGAATTAATAATAATGTTACATTTAATCCATATTAATACAAACTATTCTTAGATTAATTTACCTACTTTAGGAGGGGGTTATTTGTGTAAGTATTCATTAATTGACGCTTCCCCTTCTTTTTATCTGTTTAAAAAATTTCATAATTTTTATCGACTGAACATCGTTTGCGATAATACAATACAATATCTAGTATATATCTGCAAAAAAACTGTTATTTTATTTATATCTTATAGATGTAATAATATATAACAATATGAATTGATTGTCATAGATTTAATAATGGAAGTTATAATAGAAAATTTCCTGAATGTCAGAAAGATTCTTAATAAATAAAAAATAACTGTTGTACTTCAGAAGTAAATATATAATAATGCTAAAAGTCTTGTTTTCTTGCAATGGGATCTTCTATATCCATATTGTTCGCAAACACTCAAATCAAAACTAGTCATTAAAATGGAATTGAAGCCAGTAGTGGCCCATTAAAGAAGAAAAAAAAATATACAAAATAAAGATAAAACTGAAATGATACCAATAAAAATATTACTAACAAATATTAGTAAGAACCTTAAATTAAGTGAGAATATTATGAGTAAACATAAATATAAAATAATAACAATTGCAAACCGTTCCATTTCTTTAGTTTTTTAAATATCCGTTGCATTTGCTGCAGACTAACATACAAAGAGACAGTAAATAAAATTTCATGTATAAATTAAGTAGTTTTCATTCATTCTGAAGCTAATTTCAAGATCGATTAACTCATATATATATTTTTTAAAAAATGTCTTCTTGACGCCTTGACAGAAGTTCGGATTTACGTATTTGATAATGACGAAATCAAAGGGGCAGGAATACATTAAGCTCCGCCCAGTATTAGAGACTTTATTGACTTTCTATTGTAGATTATAATTTATTCCCTCTTGGTATATATAACAATCCTTCCAAATTTGTAGCTAAAGTAACAGAGCACTATTTAATTATTCATTTACATGCTTTCTATTATATCACTATTAGGGTTAACTGATCGAAAATCTTATTTTTAATAAATTAGGATATTGTCTTCATAAAAATCTATTTTTTATGCAGAATTATCAGTTTATCAACAACATTCAATTCACTCTTTCGTCATTTAGGATTCGAATAAAAAATTTTTTATTTGAATTTCTATTATTATGTCCAGTCCAATTTCTACATCCTTTTACACATCAATTATTTTATGTTTAAAAAAACTATCCAGATCTACATAAATTAGAAAAAATGCATTCAAACACTCGTACCTTGTCATTTAAATATAGTAATATATTTACTAACCGAACTATCCAAACTAAATGTTAAATAATTTGAAGAAATTATATTTTTTTACATAAACAGCGTCTCTTCAAATTTTTGTTTTCAACATATGCTATGCAACATAGAATATATTTAGTACAGTCATTGTCTTCCTCAACTTCAAATCAGAAAAGGAGAATTCTTTTATGTATGATATTGTTAATTGTCTTTAATAATAGTCTATTATGGCGCCATCTGTTGATTAATAATGAAATTTATTCAGCGAAATGTTTTTTGAGAGGTTTATTTTTATCCTGTCATCGGGAAATTCAAAAAAGATTGTCGTCTCATTTATGATCTATGGCTACAAAGATTTGTTTTTATAACTGCATTTACAATAAAAATTGAATAAATAAAAGTTCTTATTCTAATAAAATAATTATATATTTTTTTTATTTTTTTTATCGGTTTTAGGTTTATTTAGACACTTTTGTTCACTTGATTTATTTTATTATCTTAAAGGAGGAATTTTGTAATTTTTTCTCTATATTAAAATTGATATCTTATTAACCCGTATATTTTTATAGTGTCCGTATATTTAAGTAGTGTATTCAAGACGAAAGATTACATTCTTTTTTTTTAAATTGAAGCCGTTTTTATTGTTTTATCAAAGATTAAGCTGTATTTTTTTTTCTGTTTCTTGATAGTTAAATACGAAAGACTGTTTAATTTTTGTGTAAATTATAAGGAAAACATACAAATTGATCAACATTGCAACGTGTTATATTGATCCATTGTATGCTATTAGTTATATCCATATGCTATTAGTTAGAGCTAAATTGTTATGGGATCGTTTCTACTTGACAGATTGATACACACAATAAATAAAATTTAATTTACTAAATCAAAATAATGTTACTTTGATATTAGACAATTTGATGAAATCATGGACATGAAATTGTATATAAACGATATATCTTAAATCAAGTATAGCCAATATTCGCCATGAACCAGCTGACCACTTCAGGTTTTAATAATTAATAAAAGATTAAAATGAAATCTACTATGCATTTCAATGTATCATGTCAGATAATCATTTCTTGAACGGCCAAGCATCACGTGCTCGTGCAAAGTTAAATTATATTTTTATTCATTTTAATGGTTTCATAGAAGGAGTCACTTTAGTAATTGCAAACGATCCAAAAACACTTTGTCTCGCATTGATTGTTTAAAAAGATATCACATTTCCTATTTATTTCATTTCGTATAATCACGCGCTCAAAATTGTATTTTTCTAGGTTTTATATGCTTATTTATTTTAATCGGAGCTTTTGTAAATGCAGTGGTAACACGTTATTAAAACCTGGTTTATTTATTTATTTGAGATGCTCTGGCAGATAATAAAACTTTAATTTTTCGCCTACATATTTTTATTAATGCCAAAAACCTTATCCCAAAAACATAACCTTCTGACATGATAAAAATACATTTTAGTTATTTATCTCCAGTCCTATTTACGGGAAAAATATTTCTAATTCTTTTTAATTTGAAAGTAGGTAATTATTTTTTTTCTCAGAAAGATGGGTTTGTTTTCTTATTCAAAGAGCGACAAATCATTAAAGTAAAACTGAATTCTTTTCATATTTATTTTCTTATAACGTGATTACTTAATCAGGAATAAATTACAAGTCAGAGAAAAAAAAGAAAACTATTTATGAAGCAGAAATTATGTATATTAAAAATCACTTACATACAGAAAAAAAATTAAATAAATCGTTCTAAAGAGAAATTAATGCACTGCGAATGAGTCAGTCCGAATGAATTCCGAGCAAAGGAAATGAAAAATGTGAATCAGTAATCGAAATTACAGTAACGTAAAAATCACGAAGGAATAAAAAAAACTCTAAAAAGCATTTCAAAATGAATGAAGCGCATAAAATCAGCATTCATATAGTGCCTTTTTCCGAAATAACCCTAAGGCGTCATTCCAACACAAAATCCATTAACTCTTAATTTCTTTCATTTTTGCTCATTTCTTGTTAAATTTTCAATTTCTTGCCCTTAAATGGCCACTCGAAGCTCCCACTTATGCTTAAAGTTCATACTCTTCCCGAACACAGGGAAAAGCAATTAGGGAATGTGGCCTCGTGAGCCTTTCAGGGCATTCTGAAATCCGCGTGTGGTAGTTAGCTATCTTGTAATGGAGTTATTATTTGGCAAATGCAAGGGGCGTGGCCGTGTGCGCTTTTTCTGCTTTTTTAATAAGCTGTGTTATTATTTCGCAAATGGATCTAAAAAATGTAACGTTTTTCATTAATTTAGCTCATGTCTTAAGCAGTTAGGGTGTGGTGGGTTACGTGAATGTACGTTATGCCTAAGTAATTAAATTTAAAAGCATTTGACAATTATCTGAATTGCTTCTGTGCGTGGTTTTGTATATTTTTTGGAACATCTCCCGAAAAGCTGTAACATCCTAAATTAAATAATTGCTAACTAGGGTACTATTCGGTTTTAACAGTGACCAAAAAGCACCAAGAAAAATTTCGCCGAATTATAAAAATATACTCTAAAAAGGAAATTCATATCCTATATTGTTTGACATGGAAATTTCCAAATTAGCGAGAGAAAAAATTTCTTGGCGCTGTTTCGTCGTCGTATAACCGACTAGTACTCTAATTATTATCTTTAATCATAAGACTGATTTTCTACGTAAGAAATTTCGATGAATTTCTTAAAAAAAATATTGCAATGTAATAAAGAAACAAGTGATACTCATATCGAAAATTTTCAAAACACTGAACGGAGAACATTTTCAAGACAATCTCGAAAAAGAAATTCCGAATTTTCTAACAGACTTTGTAGGATACTTTGAAAAGAAAAGAATGCGTGTTAAAAAATGATAGACTCTTCAGATAGTGATGATTTTAGTGCCGAGGTGTCTTTGGGTTTTTAATTTTTATGGGTTCGGTTTCAAAACTAGGATTAAAACACTGCAAACGAAGAATGAAGAGAATTCTTTAAAAAATAAAAGATTTTTTTTTAAGTTAAAGGGAAAAGTTTACAAGGGGGAGTATTTACAGGGAAAAAGGAAATGGGACATAGAGACATGAAAAATATGAAAGAAATATGGAAATATGAAAGCTATGAAAGAAAGAGAAAGTTAGACAATTCCCTCTTGGAGAATGCTAGAAATCTAAAAGAAATACATTATGTGACACATAATGCATTAATGCGTGTAGTTTGCGAACTCGAATGCGCGAAAGGTCTTTGTCAAAAGGGGATTAGAAGGCCTCTGCCTGAATATTAATTGTTGGTGCTGTTTCGAAAGCTCAACAGGTGGCGTTGATCAGGAATGTTGTATTAATTAAAATAATCGTCCTCTTGGAAATGATCTAACCTTTTGCAAGTCTCGCTTTGAATCCTGACTTACATTTGGACAACTGAATCAAATGATGGCAAAACAAAACAGTTCCGTGGGATTATCCTACATACATTCATCAAAGAACTGTGTGTGTGTGTGTTAATGGTTGTACTTGGAAGGTGTATAAATGTGCCCCTCCGAACGATTCTTTTAATTTGAAATTTTGCATTTTGCCCCTCTATAACTTACAGAAGTAATATTACCCCAAAATCAATTTTATACAACTTGTTTTTGATTATAAAATTCTTTTTCATTGATATCAATTTATTAACCATGCATTTTTTAAAGAATTTTTGCAAATTTTAAAAAATGTTTAATTTTTAATATCAGATTACATTATTTCCCTGAAATTCAAATCCAATGTTCTTTAAGAACGAATCGTTATTTCTTAGCTTCTACTGCGCATTTTAGCGTGTAGTAAAAACAGTTAGCGACCTCTTTACGTCGCCAACACACCTATATCGCCAAATTGATCAAATATGGCGATCTTTTATTGCAAATTCCCTTAGAATGGGCTTTTCTCTCTGACGCGCGATTCCATTACAATTAAACTATTCGCTAATATGCACAATATTTACTCAACAATTCAGAAATATTGACAATATTTACATCTAATTTTCACAAAATTCATATTATGAAATCGACAATTGTAACAATAGTCTTAGTTAATATAAATAAATTTAATGTTGATTTTATAATACCCTTTTAGAGAATATTCATAGTTTTAAATATTATCATAAATCTTTTATAACTTTCAGTTTTAGCATATTTATCAAATATTCAACTGAATAAATGTATATTTTTAAAGAAATTATTCAAAACATATTCGCATTTTTAAGCAATTACTTCATTAATAAGGAAAACTATGTATGAGTCTATACGCAGTAACATCCTGGATATGTATGAGTTGTTGAAAAAGTGTTCGAGATCTTGCAAGAAATATAGTTTCAGTTATAAATATTAGCATTAAATGTTCTGGAATCAATGCAAGTTTCTAGTATGTAAGTTATTTACCAATTTTTTTAATTAATTACTAAAGATAAAAACTAAAAGAGAAATTTTAAAATTTGCCGATAACGGCAAGTGATGTTTTAAAAATAAGAAATTTATATTTAAGATATGTATATTTACCTATTTTTACAAAAGTAAGTAAAATTTGAATAAATTAATGTAAAAATGTCTAAATATTATCAATATTTGCCAAAACTTATTGTCTAGTCATACAGATGTTTGTATACTATATATATAAGGTTTTTCACACACACAAGCTGTTATAGAGCAAGGCAATAAAAAAAGATCCAATATATTATCTCAGTTTTCATTCTTTAAAAAAGTAAAAGTGATTTATAAAATTTTATTGAAAATATATGATTTAATAAAAATTTCTTAGAATGACAAAATGACAATATAAAATATTTCCATCGATTCCAAAAAAGAAAAAAAAAACTATACCTCAACTATAACTCAAAGAATTACAGAACAGTATAAAAATTTATTGCGGTATTGAAGATGAAATTCTTTTGAGGATGAAATTCCGTTATAAAACCAGACATTATTTTGATAACTCATTTATTTTCTTAAAAAATAAATCTGAAATTATTGTTCAACTGCCTTTCGATTTTTTATTTTACTTTTGTTTTATGAAAAATTTGTTCCTTGAACAGACATTTATTTCTGCTTTATTAAATCTAGAATTATTACTTTTTTAATTGACATTTTATATAAAAACTCAATATACATGGTAATATATATTCAAATTAATATTAATCTGCAAAAACATTTGAATTTCTTAAGTAATAAAGATTTTTGTAATAAAAATTTATTTGCAGTTTTGAATTACTAAATCTAGCTTTTGCAAATAAAAGTAATTTAACAAAGATAATTTATAAGATTTCCATTAATATCAGACTACGTAGAAAGTTAGATTAAAAAATAAAAGTTCATCAGCAATTTATTTCTCTCTCTCTCTTTATAGTTAGTTTTTCTGTATCTCATTTAAAAGTTTTATTTTAATATTAATTTAAAATTTTCAACAGTATTTCCCCGTTTTCATAGATAAATTTTAATTGCATTGAATGAAAATAGTCAAAGAGGATAAAATAGTAAAGAAAAGGCAAATACATGAAAAATGGACGAAGTTTAAATTTCCATAACATCTTTTTAAGAAAAAAATGATTATAATGCATATCTGCTAGTTGAGATATATCAGCTTATAACAAGAACATTTGAAGTAAATTCATTTTTAAGACATGCAAATCAAGTGATCATGTAAATTAAATTTTATTTTGAAATTATTAAATGAGATTTAAAGCATATATAAATTTTTGGGGTTTCTCCTTCATAAATGAAAAAATGATCTAAGAGAGAATATGTTACTTGCCATTGAAAGGTTTCAATTGAGTAATTCTTTTTATCCTTGTTTGGTTTATTTATGAATTTCAACTAGAAATTGCTAAGGTTTCTGATTAGGTAAGGAACAGTTAATATTGATTTTATATACATCTATAAATAGCATCGGAATCATATTTACTCGCTTCATTTATTTCATTTAGGGTTTCGGTGTCTTAGTGATAAGGTTTTGCCTTCGGGATTTTTGAATTCTAGAATTGGAGAAATAAGGAGCATAACATAATGCTATCTTGTACCTTTCGGTGTCTGTAACATTAAGTTATATAATTAGTTAAATGACTAAAGAATATTAAACTCTAAAAATGAGGATAAAAAGTTTCCCAGCTTACATGAAAAAGTTTGAAGGGAACTGGCATCTCAAATACTGTCATCATTACTTCAATTGGTTTCAAAGCTTTAAGATTCGTTCGAAAAAACTACTTTCGATATGAATTAGTTATCTAAATTAATTAATTCATTTTGCTTTTCTACATTTATTATCTTTTAATATGGAAGACACCAGAAAAAAATAGATCCCATTTAATACTATATCTATACATTGTATATATGTGTTTGCACGTACATAAAATGAAGAAGAAATCGTTAAGAGAAAGTAATTATCAACTTAAATAATAAAAATAAAAATATTATTAAAAGTAGTTATTATTTCAGAGCTTAATATATATTAAAATATATTCAAAATAAAAATAATTAAATATTGTTTCTTACTAAGAAAACATTTTTCTTTAGCAAATAAGCCATTAAATGAAATCTTTGAAACTCTTCCATGAAAATAAATACAAAAGAATGCCGAATTTTATTGGAAATTTAATTTTGGATCTCGACTAAATTATAATTTAGAAATTTAATAAAACGTTGCAAGTTTAGCTTCTTAAATAATCAATTGCATTATGGGTAAAAAGAATAAAATTAAAATTCTCGTTTGAACTCGAGCCAAGAGACTGAGAAGATATTAAAAAATTAATATGAACATTATATTTTTTTTGATAGGAGAAATGTGTTGGCTAAAATATATCTCATTTAAATATAATAAATTGTCAAAGAAGTCTTACAAAATTAGTTCTGTAATATACAATATATTTCATTATTACTGGGAAAATTAATTAAATGTTAAAATTTGATTTCATAAAATGATTAAGTAATACCAATAATTTGAATTCCGTAGAAAACCATAAAAAACACGTCATTCTAATTTAATATTTTCAAATATGAACACAATTTCGGATTTTAAAATTCATTTGTAGATAGTTTGGAAAATACGAGAAAAATCCTTATGTCGGTTCAGTAGAGAATTTAAGATAGAAAAAAATCAAATTTTAGCAATTTTGGGATTATTACAAGTATTAAATAATTTAAATTGGTCTTTAAAAAGTATTTAAATTTATTTTCTAATCCCCTTACGCATTTATCAATATAAGTGTCAAAAATCAGAAATCGATATTTGTAATTTATCTGTATGATAGCACACTTTTCAAAATACTATTTCAAACAATGCAATTGAGAGAAATGCGTTTTTACCTCAGCGTTTAATTTTTTAAGTTTTTTTTTCTCCTGGAAGAAAATTGCACACTCCTAGTTTAAATTTTTTCTAATATTATTAAAGATATCTTAAAAATATTTATTTTTACATAATATTAATCCTTTTATCTCTGAATTTTTAAAATGTGAAATAAAACAAATTGATGTAAACTAGTGAAAAGGGTCAACAAGGTAATATCCGCATTTAATTTTCACCTCGACTATAGAAACCAGGAAGTCGTGGGAAATGCCACCATCAGGTTTGAAAAGAAATGAAAATTAAGAGCTTAAAATACCGTGGTGGCAATTGCCACCGGGAGTGCCGAAAGGGTTAAGATTTTAGCTTTACATTGGGATCATTTTAAACTATTTTTATTATCATCAGGTATACGCTCGTTGGTTTGTTCTTTAAAAGGGACACGATCAACACGTTTTTGACCTTAAACCTTCAAATAATTTTCTAGTAACATAAAAAATTTTTATTAAATGTTGGGGTTTTCCCCCCATTTGCTTAACAATAATGAAAATGTATTAGATTTTAGTAGAAAATACGAGATCAATAAAAAAGCAGTAAGTAAGCAGGAAACATGTGATCAGGAAATGTAAATATCTAAAATAATGATGCAGTATAGTCGTAAATTCATTTGGATTGATTCTTACTTTCAATAAAAATGTTTCCTTTTTTGCTATGTATCCAATATTTAAAACCTTTGTATAGTTGTAAAATACCATAAAATAATTAAAATATGTATGAATTATGTCCATAGAATAATTTTATTTATTCAGAAGGCAAACAACTGCGTCTAAAGCTAACGAATTGAAAAAAAAAACGAACTTTTTTGTATACACTGTGAAAGGCATGGGTATATGAATTCCGCAATGAATTATTTTAATTTTTAGCATCACAGTCACGCAAATATTAGCAAATTGCCCAATAGAAGAAGATAATGCAAATTCCCTTCGTGCACGTGACTCTCTATTGTTAGTTCTTTTGAATAAAAGAGAAAACTAAAATTATCCAGAATTTTTTTTTTAATTTGCTATCGATTTTCCCTCATTGAGTGTATTATCTTAGTTGAACCTGCTTTACTCGTACGGTTTTAAACCAAAAAATATAATTTTGAAGTAATTGAAAAGAGTTCGTATTTTATGCAATTATTTAATGTTTACTGTAACTCTGAAAGATATGATTAAAAAATTCCTTGAGGAATCTCAAGGAAGTTAAGACCATGAGAGAATGAACAGCATGGACGAAAACAACAAAAAATTTTGAAATATATAATGAGACATTTTATGGCCAAATCAATTGGCACACGCAGCGTTTTGACATTATATGCAGACCATACACCTTTTGTAAACAGGAAAGAACAGCACACTGAAAGTGTTGTTAGGATGTGTCCAAGATAAATCTATTATGGATTAATAATAAACCTCTCTAAATTTCGCATTATATTTTTGTTGTTTGCTTCTGTATACAGGCATTTTTTTAAATTTCTGGGGTTTTAATGAAGTAATATCCATTTTTCGAGTGTTCATTATAAACAATGGCTCGTTTGCGGTTCCTGATAGAAAAAATCTCATCTGTGTCCGAGTTCTGTTACTTTCATTGCCAAATTATTAAAATTTTTAAATGTCAAAAATAAACAAACCTGAAATTCATTGTTCAAGCAGTTTCAATGAGTTACTTTTTAACAAAATATATCTGAAAATTTTAGAAATTATAATTTTTTATATAGAAAATATATTGCGTCTGTAAAATTATGCAAAAACGGTCCATTTTCTACTAAAACTGAATTTTAAGATATTTACCAGTTATTAGATATTTAATAGTTAGTTATTAGCTGGAGCTAGTTCACACTTAGTCAATGTATACCAGTATACTAACTTTAATCAAAAAATGCAAACTGCTATTAAAATTCAGTTCTTACTATATCAACTGTCTTAAATGTTATCTGTTTGAAATTTGAATTCCACTTCAGATGGCATATCATACACTGTTATAGAAGTGTATATAGTTGATATTCATATAGTTACTTACGCATTATACCATCCTCGCCAACGATCGCCAACCGTTTAGTAACCCATTGGCGACGACTTTAAATTTGGTGATAAAGTTGGACGGTATAATACATAAGTACCTTTATATACTTATTAGATGTTTATTTGATACATAAAATGGATCCTTTTTTGTTTTCATGCTATTAGTTTTCCAACCAACCGTCTGCTCATTTACGACAATAACAGATGGGCTTTTAAAACCATACTAAGCGCAGAAGAAAAACAAGTGTATCGAGTAAGCAACCAAAAATTTCCAATGCTTAAATTTAAATAAATTTGGGGAAATTTATTAAATGCCTTGTCTAATAGAAAGTAGGTAGGTCTTACGTGATTTTCGTTTTATTTAATCGAAATCATTTCGCTTACCATCGATCAAGTTCTATAATAATTTAAATAAATAAAAAAGTACGATGTTTTTCTTTATTGAATCGTTATAGCATTCAATACAAATATTATTTTTATTTAAAATGATCACGCAATTTCTGAAAGTATTGAAACCATAAACAGGGAAATGCGCAAAAATTCGATCAAAAATTAAGAAGCATAAAAATGACTTGGTTGAAAAACATTAATTTGAAAATTCATGGAAAAAAAGTTGTGCGAAATTTTTTGAACAAAATGGGCTCTATACTAAAATTAAATTTTAAAATATTCAAATATTAATAATTTTATTTATTATACCAACATGGTTAGTAAATTCATTTTCTATGTATAAGGCGCAGTAAGCCGATTTTTATGGAGCTTATGGGGATTGTTTAAATTGCAACATGCATTCCTCTTTTCGGATTGAAATTAATGATTCCACATTCAAATTATAATCAAAATAACATTTTTAACAATAATTATTAATTAAACAAAATGTCAAATATGGTGTTATTTTTTTTCTCTTTATTATTTTTTGTGTTTAGCTTTTAAGATAGCTGACAATGTGGTAATGTCCTGATAGTACAATACATAGCTATTAATACAATATATTTTTATATTAAATTTGTATATAAATTTTCAGAGTATGATAACAAAGTAGTTGTAGTAATTAAGGATTATAAATATTTAAGTTGTTAATGCTAATTTTAATTTTTGAATTACTAATGCTATGCCCATTGCAACTTAAAAATAATAATGAATCGAAAAACTTTTCCATTTTGTCTTATGGTTTAAAATATTTGAATTTATTAAATATATAATTATCCGAAATTTCAGTTTTGAGTCAATTAGCAGTGTTGTCCAAGAAGCATATTATGTGTCCCCCCCCCTATTTAGGTACGCCGCCTAAGTAGGGGGTAGTAATAATTCGATTCTGTCGATAATAATAATTATCGACAGAAATTATTAACACTTTTCATCATCAATTTTATCATTTATATTTATATGTGTATCACCTTTGCAGACCAGGTTGGATACCAGACTCTTTCGCAGAATATTTTTAAGCATTTAATTATAACAGACTTAACGTCACGTCTATTTAATAATCTTGCACATGGCTATTCATTGTGCCTATGAATGGAATTGAATCCCATAAGGAATTGAATCCCATAAGGTCATAATTTGATTTTTAAGTTTTATGAAAATCAAAATTTTGTTGGCGTTTTCCTTTAGCCAAATGTTTTTTTGAAATACTTCACTCTACTTTCTTATTCTTCATGAAACATAGCAGGTCGTAACAAATATCGGTACTTACGTATTAGACCGTCCAACTTTATTGCCAAATTTGAATTCGTCAGCAATGAGTTGTTAAACGCCAATTATGGCAATCCGGCAATGGTATAATCTGTTGATCTTTATCGCCAAATTTAAATCCGTCGCCAATGAGTTACTAAACCGTTGGCGATCGTTGACGAAGACGGTCTAATACGTAAGTACCCAAATGTCTTTATTCCTTGGCGTTTAAGAATGGGAAAATGCAATGCAATTATATATTTGAGACAGTGTGGATTTTTGATGGATTAATGGAACTCAATGCTGAAAATTATGCAAAAAAAATATTGAAATGCCAGCATTCAGAAAACTTGCTTCATTAAGCTAGTACTCTAATTCAATAACTTAAATTAGTGGAAATAAATTTCTGATTTTTGATAATGGAGTTTTAATTTTAACTCATTTCTGTGATGTTATATTTTCTGAAGCTATTGCAAAAAATGCTGAATTTTTTCTGATTTATTTATAGAACATTTCGGCATTGAAAACTCTTTTTCTTTTCTTTTTGCCAAATTTGGTATCTCTAGATGAAGCGATCCCATCTGTAAAGCAAAAAAAGACATACACGCAAAGCGATATAAATCACGCATTGTCTTTTATCCAATTCTTACTATTAGTTCACCACTCTGTCTGTATAAATTTATATATCTTGTTCAAATTTTCAATCGTTAATAAAATACCTTTTATTCATCCTTTCAAGTTCAAATACATTTTTTTAAAATTTGTAGCGGATGACACTTAATGTTAATACAATATTCTCAAATATTAATACATTAATTATATATAATTCATTTTTAATACTTTAAATAGAATTTTAGTAGTTTGTTATGAAAATTGAAAATAGATCGTAGCTCAATCTATAAAATGCAAGGATTTCGGTATTTTTCAAGTGAAGGTGAAGAAGGCGAGTTCAATTCTTGCGAAAATCAATAATTTTTTGATCAATTATTTATATTAACTGTAATTATTTGATAATTTAACTAAAGAAAAAAATTTCTTTGATGATCTTAGTCAGAATTGACTTCAATTTTTTTATACTACTTGTTTTTAGGTCAGATTAAGCAAGATACAATTTTAAATCGATAAAAATGGTGAATCAATAATAATTTCTTCCCATGGTTTGTATTTTTTAAGAATTTTAACTTTTATTTTCAATGCACATATATTTGAAATCGCCATAATGAAATGCTTCATTTTATTTTTCATCATAAAAATACAAGCAATAAATAATCTAAAAATCAAATAATCAAATTGGATCTAAATCCTAATTTTTTTCCAAAATGTTTTGTCCTGTTGTCAAAAACAAATGCATTTTTTATCATTTATATGACAAATTATTATTGTATTTACCAAATCAAAGTGCCCAATCGAGAATTTAGTGATCAAAACAAAATTTAAATAAATTACATCTCTCTCATAAACTACTTGGGCAATGGCGGGCTTCGATAAAAGATTCTTTTTAAGGAATCTTATCAATCAAATTTCTTCACAAAAGGAAATCGAAAAATATTAAGAGCAAATTATAAATGGACAGTGTCTAGACTGTGTTTGGACGAGCGCCAAAGATTTATTTAGCGCTTAGCTGGCGTTTTACGGAACTGTCATTTTCTAAATCCGTGCAGTTTGCAAAGAATAAGCAGTCCAGCGTTGGAAAGCGACACTGGCAATCCTTTAAGAAAATTGATTACAAGGCTGACCCCTGTCCCGTTGGAAGACATACGACTTACCCTTGAGTACCAATGCATTTAAAGTGGAAAATTTATCTCTGAACAGTGTGGAACGTTTAAAAGGAAAGCAAAAGAGCATGGATCAAAAATGTTTTATAATTATTTGGTATAAATCGTAATTAATGCAATTGATTGATTTTCCTCTAATAAGTCAGATTTATAATAAGATATTGTTATGAATTTTGTTGAAACTAGATGTTAATATTGTAAATATATTCGGATTTTTGTGTAAATATTGTAAATATGTTTGAATATTTGTGTAAATATTTTAAATAGTTTAATTGTATAAAATTAATTGTAATTGAATCGCACATCAGCGAGAAAAGACCGCTCTAAGAGGATTTACAACAGAAGATCGCCATATTTGACTAAGTTGGCGATGTAAGTGTGTTGGCGACGTAATAAGGTCGCTAACGATTTTTAATGCACTCTAAAATGTGCCGCAGAAGTTAAGAAATAAGGACTTGTTCTTACAGAATATTGGAGAAAGTTCCACAGTTGCCAGGAAAAGCGTGCGTTTTCTGATTTCCCCCGCCTACTTTAGTGGGAAACTATTTAAAAGGTGAGGATTAAGAAGGGGGATCAGATCAGTACGGAGGAGGAGCTACGTTGGTTTGCTTAACTTGAGAGAGCTTCTTTTCTTTTTTGACGTGCGTTTTATAGATTTGCTCTTAATTAGAAGATTAAATAGAGTTGATTCGTTGTGAGTTTGTACCTGGTATTGCATATATTTAATACGTTTTCTAGACAATAAAATCTGCATTTTGGCATCGTTCTTGTGTGGGAAAATTCGTAATAATATAATGGTACAATTGTCTATTATTTATAAGCGTAACATGAAATTTCTTTTTAATGTTGCTTTGGATTAGTAACATACAAGTTTGTAAATCAAGTATTCGCAAACAAGTTTATCAATCAAATCAACAATTTAATTTTTACATCAATGGAAATTTAGCCAAGAGTTTGGCGATTTCTATTATATATTCAGTAAAAGAGTTTTTTTAAAGATATATTTTGTCTCATTGTATGTAATAGTATTCGAATATACAAAGAGAAAACATTGTTATCTCCAAAAATATTCAAAAATACTTTGATGAATCTTCATGTGTTCAGATCACCATGAATTCGTTTTTTTTTTTTTTTGAAATGTTTGCTTGTTGTTCTCAGAACACGACAACTCAAAAATGTTTTGATCTAGAGAAATGTAATTTGGTATGTGTCCTTACACCGCATTTGTAAATTTGAACTAAACAATTTCTGAGATGGCTGTTCGATTATAAATAAACACAATGACTGCAAAATGAAGAAAGTCAGATGGATAGAATTTGGTGCACAGATTTATGATAGAAAGGATAGATTTAGAACCAACTCGGTCTAAGGCATGATTGTTTATCCTTCTGCACTTTCACTAGCATGTAAATGCAATAACTCAAAAAACAATGGCTTGGATATATATGATTTTCTTTATATATTCTTGAATAATTCATGCCACTCTGCCTCCAAAGATATCTCGTGACGTGTTTAAATAAACCTTTTATCAGACTGATGTAAAATGCTGACAGAGTTTAAAAAATAAAGGATGTAACTTCATAAGTTATTTTCTTCTTTATTCAAATTACTGATGCTGTGATAAAGTTTATCTGAACAGCAAGATTTGTTGGTTTTTATTTTATTCTGCATCGGTAACAGCCAAGAAATAAAGAAAATGTAATGTTTGCAATTTGATGATACTTATAAATAGTTTTGATAAAAACTTTTGCAGTTTTCGGCGAAAAAGTATATATTAGAAGTATGCTTTGGTAACTTAAAGAAACGTAATTAAACTGTAATAATTTTTGATGTTTGCTTGATAATATTTAATTTTCATTATTTATTTTAATTAGAAATTCTATCCGCCTTTGAGTACCAACTGGTACTGAATCTCTTTTAATTAATGTTGTATTAATTATTCTTTTATCAATCATTTGAGAGATTTAAAAATTATGATAAACAATACAATCATTTTATTTTAAAACACTTGCTCTGTTTACCATGCATATGAACCTTCCAAAAGAAGTCAGTACCGAAGACTCATAGCTCCATTATGAACTCAAGTGTCTGTATAATCCGTTTCCAATTCCTAATTGTCTTTTAAGATGATGCCATTCCACTTTAATATTCAGTATTTCTTATAAAAGTTTTTTAGATAGCAGGATCCGTATTCCTTTGTTTTCAACAATGAAAGAAAAACACGCTATTAAATATATTGAGAAAACAATAAAAAGGTTTAAATGGTAATATTTTAGTTTAGATATATTAACGTTCTCTTTTAAAGAGAAACTTTTGTTATTTTGGGAAGAACCTCGTAATTTTGAACAACGGTCAGATGACGAGGGTGACACCTAAACTGATATCCTTTCCCCCTCTCCACACCATAACAGTGAGAGGACGTTTAGCCCTGACTGATTTAATGTGAAACAGACCTCCCCCCTTACACGACGTTTCTTCGGTGGAATCAGGTTTCGAACCTCGAACCCTACCACCAGGCCACCACGGACACCATTTAATTATGAACATATCTGATTAACAATTAAAAATAAACATATATATTCCGATATCCTAATATATCCACCTAATATACTTCATGCTCCAATAGCTCTATATATTTTTATCTTCCTGTTTCAAACATACCTTTATATCTCATTTAAATTACTCTGAATTAACTATCTCAAGTAAAAGAAATTAATACGATTTAGAAAATATATTTTGTATTCTAGAGAAATTTATACAAAAATCGATATATAATTAATTTATTCAATGCTAGTACCGTTTGAACTTCAACAATCCATTCAAATATCGAAATTTATATGACAGAGAGGATCACGGCAATAAGAATTTGAGATATGCATTTTTTAAGAATTTCGACTTTTTCACATAAATTTTAAAAATGCTAAATTTGAAAGAGGTACTACTATTCTTGATTAGATTTATAAAGTAAAATTCATTGACATTAATTTATCACTGGAATGACTACTTGATCCATATTTCATTTCATTCGAAATTTGAATTTCTTTCCACTTTTATTCTAAGGTTACTCCCTTTTGAAGTGCTTGTGCACTATTTTATTAGGTGAGAAGTATTTTTGTTTATTCCAATGAAAGCTATATTACATAAATTCAGTTTTTGCATTCAAATTGGAGTATTTATCATATAGTGCAAATTGCAAAAAAAAAAAGACAAGATCTCAAAAAAAAGTTTTTTTATTTATAAAATTATTGGTAAAGCTCAAAGAAATATGAATCGGCCAGTTTTAAAACAAAAACAAATCTATAATGATTATAACTAAAAACTATTATAATATTCAAAATAAATACCATAGTGTTAGTCTTCACGCATTAATAATGCAAGAATTGTCTTCTTTTTTTTTATTTTGGTCTGTAGAAATAATTTAAATAAATATTTAAGAAGATAATATTAATTTGGGTATTAGTACGGTAAGTATGTAAAAGCGCTATTACGGTATCTTTTAAATAAAGTTAAAAAAAAAAAAACTTGCTTATCTCAACGTTTATAATTATTACATATGTGTTTTTTTTTCATACGAGGAATTTTTTCATAATATTAATTTTAATAAACGAATGAAATCAGCTAATTAATCCTAAGTGATATGATTTCGAAATTCCTTAAGTCACAGAATTGACGATAAGGATTTCGTATTGACTCATCTAATTCAAGAATCATATTGACTATACCAGAGGAGTCAGATTAATTACATCCTACCTTCTCTATTGTGTATGAGCAGTCTATTTGACTCACAGCATTTTGAAAATTGCATGATGATACGGAGAAGGTAAACAACCTACGAACGATATCTGATTATCACTTGCCATAAGCCTACCACCTATAGATTAACTAAAACAAAGATACCCCATTCTCTTTGGAAATAGCTGGGTATTATTTCGAGTGGTAGTAGTAGTAATCGAAATGCCTCTAAGTTGCTATTAAAGGGTTAATATAGATATAAAATTTTTCAACACAAATAAATGATAGAGGATGATTAACATCAAATGTTTAAAATTCCTTTCCAGGACACCAAGATGACATTAATACTCTTCTAATGAGTTGTTATAATACAACGTGTAGGTTCTCCAATTCTTTCGTCTCTAATTATCTATTGTCTATAGTTTGAATTTTAGGAATTGCCTTTTTTACTATACATACAAATAAAAATATTTTACGGTATAAGTCTTTTATTGAACGATATCACATTAAGGGGGAAAGCTTCTTTTTTACCTATCTGAAAACAAATTAACATTTAGATTACCGTTCAGTTGCGTTTAGTTTGAACATTTTCTGAGCAATAATTTTCTAGATTCAAAATCTGATAACGAGTTTCTTAGATTGCACTTTAATAAAAAATATATATAAAAAAATCACAAATGACTAGCATATTTACGACTGTTTAAAGTTTATAATAACAAAGCTCACTTTTTACGCGAATTTGCTCCATAGCATTTCTAATGAGATGTTGAAAATGCGTGTTTGTATTCATTAAGTTGAAAAACTATTAAGATTTATGCTAAAACAAAATTCATGAGGGCGCCGTTGTGGAAGAAATAAAAGTATCCAATAAAGTAAACTGAGGAAACATGGTATTGATAGCTATCTCCAATGACCTTCAATATAACAACAATTTCGTGACATAATGATATATATAAAGCATATGTATACTGCAAGAAAATTTAATCGTCAAGCTAAAAAAAAATGTTTTTTTATCTGCTTGTCAAATTGATACTTTGAACCTTTTTTCGTTTCTCATAAACTAAATACTTTTGTCGACTAACTGATTCGCTGACAGTATTATTTGTGCTTAATTCCAATTAAATTACTCGTTCATAGCTCCATGTGCAAGATTTCTTATTACCATGGCAGAATATAATGATGTTTTTAGGATGAGGTTTTAGCGTCAACAAAAATCCTTAGGTGAAAAATAAAAATTTTATTATCTGCACGAGTATTTCAAAAAATCAGCTTTTTTAATAACGCTTTGCCATCCCATTTGCAAAAGCTCTGATTAAAAAAATATAAATAAATGACTACCCTAAATAAAACCTAGAAAGTGCCATTTTGAGCACGTAATTGTATTAGGAATGGGATACTTTTTTTAAACAATAAATGCGAGACAAAGCTTTTTGGTTCATTTGCGATACCAAAGTGACTCATTCGACGAAACCATTAAAATGAATAAAAATATAATTTAACTTGCACGAGCAAGAGGTGCTTGGCTGTTCAAGAAATGAGGCTCTGACATGAAGCATTGAAATACGCATAGCAGATTTCATTTTAATCTTTTATATTTGTTATTACAGCATTATGGCTTCTTTGCTGTGTTTTTTTGAAAGTCATGTGTTATAAAATATCATTTTGCTAATGAACTTTCATAATATAATGGAGTTCTATGATATAGAGATGTCATTAAAAATTTAAATGCTGTCATTTCAAATCATATGCTATGTTACTATGTAGTTCCTCGTGTAAAAAATAATAATGTCGAGAAATAATAAATTAAAACACTCTTTCTAAAGTTCCGTCAATGAAAGAAAATCACATTATTACATATTTCGTGAAATGATGAAAATAAGGTGAATCTCAATGGAAAAATAAAATAAATTGCTATTAAATTTTGAAAACTATATTTTAAAGCAATTATTGAAATTCAATAAAAACTAACAAAACTAAACTAGCAAGCAGGAAGAATACTTTTACTAATCCTGAAACAGAGTTTTGGGGGGTATTGCAGGAAATCCAAGAAAAATTCCTTTCAACTTATTGAAATTCTAATCAAAAACTTAAATATAAAGTACTGATTCACATCAATTAAAGTTTAACTTGGACAAACCTATCTCTCGCTCCAATAATTGTTGAAAGCCAATACTCATACATTTTCCATTTTTAGCACAAGTAAGATTTTTTAAAAATGCTACCATATAGTGATTAAACTAATTTCTTTGCAAATAACAAACAAGAACAATACAGAAAATAATTCAACATATTTTTAAATGACTTGAATAGCACATTTTATTTAAATAATACTTTTTTATTCTTTTTAATAGTCATTTACAATGGAGAAAGAAACTTTTACAAAAATAATTAGTTTTTTTGCTTTTTCTATTTTACAAAATATAAGTAAGTTTTAATAAAAAAAGAAAGATTTTTTTATCCATTGGAATACAAATCTAATAAATGTTGAATTCAAAGAATAGCCATGTCTAAACGTACCGAGAAACCAATGTCATTCTTTCTTTAAGTGAACAATTTTTTACGTGAATTTCGTTAAATCAAAGCTTCACACTTTTATTTTAATTTGATATGGTATTAATAAAAATCAATCCACATTTTCGAGTATTTTTTTCGAAGAAATTGAGATGCTTAAGGATGAATCCATTTTTGTTTAAAATCCCGTATTAAGTTATTTAAAACGAATTAGGAGCTATATAGTGAAAGATGTGTTTCCTTTGACCCTTCTATATATGTTGACAAATAGTGACCAAATTTGGAAATAGTGTGTTTAATGTAAAATATTAGTTGTTAAATACTTTTCGTTTTAAAAGTTCGAGATAAACTTTAATTTTTAATTGCTCTATTCATTAGAAGCTTACTCTCAGTAGAAGGACGGATTAAATTGTCTCTGACATTTAAGTATGCTTAATATATACTTTTATATCTTATAATACATATTAAACATATTGCTTATGCTTAATATTCTTTGAGCATAGATTGGACTCACAAAATTTTTCAATATCTTAATATCGAATGATTTAATCTTTAGATTAATATTCAACTGCGTTTATTTATTAAAGGATTATTTTTTGACTGCGATTTTTTCCTGCAATTTTACTTTTCGAATGTCATAGCACAATTAATTCTTTAGATTGCTATACGAAACTATTTTTCTTTGTTTATTTGGGCTTTTTATTGACTATAACTCCCTAAATCCTGATAAATTTACTTTATTACTCCTTGTTAAACGTAAAATTCAGGTAACTATTTCTATGGAAATTTAAAATCAAATGGTATGGCTATCATTATTTTTCATTTTCACAACAATCATCGGATGTCAAAGCTAAACAAGGTTGTAATCGGTTCAATCAAAACTATACTGGCGATGAATAACTGAATTGGCAATAGCGATCGACCTGTTATCATGTATGACGTGGACAAATTGAGTGGATTTGCTAGCACCAAATCAATGACTTCCAATAATATTAAGAAAGGTTTCCGCGATATAAATGTAAGCTTAATGAGAAAAATCTTTAGGAAATCTTTAGGAAATCTTTTTTCTGGTCTTCATCTGTAACTTAAAGACAAATGGTTCAACCAAATCTCGTTAATGATTTTACACATATCCTGGCTGAAAATCCTGCAAATTTAAATATTCCATCGACGTATTTAAGAATTACTTTGTCTCTACTGATAATGCAAGAGAGAACATCAGAAACTTATTGCCTCATTTATCTTCGATGAACTCTCACTAAAACCCAGCGCTATAAAGCAACAAGTTTGGGAAAACTAAAATTTTAGCCAAGGATTGTTTCGACCATTTCTGAAAAAGCAGCCTTGCAGGCATGAAAATCAAACGATGCCCCACCCAACATAAAAAGAAAAAAAGCATAAAAGGGACGAATAGAAAAGAAACATTGTTGATTTCATCAAAAAAAGATAAAAATGGATGAGTTCCGAAAGCGAACGATAGAATTTTCTGAGCTTTATTATTTCCTAAAGATTTTTCCTCATTTGTTAAGGCGTCCAGGAACTTTTAAAATGACGTTTTGCAATTTTCACCTTAGCAATTTGAAATTTTACAGGCATTAAGAGTAACACCATAGGAGATGACACAAAATTGTAAAGCATTGTTAATTTATTTATGAGTTAGGGGCGTTAATATAATATAATATTAGCGATAAAATAACGTTAATGAAAAAGGCTCCATGCACTCCAAAGTGTTTCGAAATCACTCCAATTTTTATTATTACTTACTCTAACACTTTTGAAACAAAATTTGTCATTAAAATTGAAGTTTGAGTATAAAATATCAAAATTAACTAATATAATAACTTAAAACTATTGATTTTTTTAAAAAAAAGTTTAATTTGTTATAATTATTAAAAATTGGAGTACTTTCGAACAAAATTGGAGCGCATGGAACATTTTTCATTAACGTTATTTATCGCTAATATTATACTATATTAATAACCCCCGAACTCATACATAAATTGACACACAAAATTTTAATCTCCTTTAGTGTTACTCTTAATGCTTGTAAAATTTCAAATTGCTAAGGTGAAAATTGAAAAAAAAATCATTTTAAAAGTGCCTGGTCGCTTTTTAAATTGTAGCATAGCGGATATATTTTAAAACGAACTTTTTAGAAATTGTGAACTCTTGTAAATACCTTCTCCAATGTATAAAAAATAGAGATTTAACCAAAAATTATTATCTTAGTATATGTGAATAAAAATCATCTTATCATTTATGTTTATTTTCATAATAAGCTGTGAGAGGTGCAACATAATGGCTTACAAATGATAACTATGTTTTATAAAAAAAGAAATTAAAAACAAAAAGTTAAAAAATATACAAAAAAGAAATGAGAAATTTAGCAAAATTAATGTAACCACTCGCAAACGATTTGGGAATTTAAGCATAAAGCCGGCAAAGTAATCGATATCAAAAATCGGCTAACGATACATGTTTCCCGAGTATTTCGATAAAATCCCGAAAGCTTATCACGACCCAAATGATGAGAGGTTATTTGGTTCGACAAATGTGGCATTAATGAGGTATATGGATTATTGATCACCACTCTTCTTATGAGGTTGTTATTTCGCTTGCAATGACACTGAAAGCGAAATATCATTGCAATAGCTAAATGATACAACTGTTGTCGCCATTTAACATCTGCTAACAAGCTATCTTCACATCACCATTTAATATTTGGAACCTAACAGTAAAAAATACAAAAACAAAGATTATCCAAGAATATGGGTGTGATAACCGAACGCAACTTGAGTAATATTATTAACAGAGAATATCAAAATGAAACTAAAACTTTAGATCTCTGATAATTGTTTCATGTAGTTGTATATTCATTTGATATTGATATACTTAATTATCTGATTAGATCTATGATAAGTCAATACTAATGATAATGTTGTACTTTCCACCAGTAAATTTGACATGAAATTTGATTTTAAAAATCGCTCTTATATTTGTACTTAAAAAATTATTTTAATTTAAGATTGTTAGATGAACTAAAGACAATAAAAGTTTGAAGCATTTATAAAAACATTTCAAGTGAATTTGAATTTAGGTTATAGACGTAATAAATTCTAATTAATGTCGATAAATTTTCTTTCTTATAATGTTCACTAAAATTTATTTACTAATCCTTCCTGTTTTAGGGTCTCAAACTTTTATTTGTTTTTTCACCCCTGGTTTTTTGATAAAGTTTTTCTTTTTGGCGTTACAGTGCAAAAACTTTTTTAGATATTTTTTTATTATTTTCTGTAATTTTGTATTTAACGTATTTGAAAGCTTACTATACTATCTCGAAAGCAGTAATCTCGATACCATTATTCGTAATGAACCAAAATTTCGTTAAACCAATTTATTATATAGTAATTAAATTCTGGAAATTAAATAGGGAGCTGCCATTGATAATAAACACAGTTAGATAAAAATCTGGAAATCTAGCATATTAAAATACAACATGAACTCAGTCAACTTGAATAAAAGCATATAAAAAAATGTTGGTTCTTTTTTTGTTGTTATTAAAAGTTTATTTTATGACTCATGTTTCTACTTCATTTGCTTGTTTTCTGGTAATATATTTATCACATAAGTATGTCCAAACTTTTGTTCCTTTAAAAGTAAAATTTTCCTTCAATTTCTTGAAAATAATTCTTTCATTTAAAATTAGCAACACTTCATATCCGTTAAAATCAATTTACAGGTGATTTTTTTTTTGGTTTCACAATATAAAAATCAAGCAACTGCTGAAGTTATCAAACTACTATAAAATCTGTAAGACTTAGGAAGAAAAATATTATATTTAATAAAATAGATAAACAAATTAATTAGCTAGAATACTGTATTATAATAAGACAATGTCACAAATTACATTACTTGAGAATAATATGGTTAAAAATCCTGTCCATTCAATGATTTTGAACTGTTAGATGATTTTGAATTCACCAAAATTTAAAAATTGTTATTAATGTTGAAATGCAGCTTAAAAATTCTGAGGCAAAACAATAATTCTAAAATTGAAATATCAAAGACAAAAAAAGATCTCCCGAACATTTAGCGATTTAATTTTTTCATTTTTTCGGATCGATTACAGCAGGTAATATATATTTGGCACGTTACCAAATTATTAATCGTAGAAGTACAACACCCTGTTCTAAAAAATTCATTTATCACTTTATATTTTTTGTTGGCAGAAAGTGTTGTATTTCTGTCGTTAAATTCAACTAAAAGCTGACGCCACCCATTCGTAAAATCCATTATTACTAAGATTCAGCGACTGTCAGTTAAAATCGTTTGTAACAGTCGAGTGAATTTCGAATATCGATAGGCTTTCATATCCTATAGATCGCAGTATAGCAAATACGAAAATGGAAGTAATGAATTCTTTTATTGCTGTAGTTTTTTTATGGTATTCGAATTTCCGGATGTTGAAGGTCATTGTATTTTTTTCAAACTTTTATTTCATTTGATTTGTTCCATTTTTATAAAAATGGAATCTCTCTGGTATCCATTTTCTTGATTCCAGAATTTTCCCGTTTCGTGTAAAAGTATGCTTTTAGCAACAATATACTATGCTAATATTCTCATTGATTAATAACCAATAGCTCACTTAATTTATTTCAATTTAGATTCCATATGAATAGCGCCACCTGGTCCTAAAAGTGCATTACAATAATCATCATTGGCGATCAAATGATTATACGAGATTATTAGTTGGTAAAAATTTCGATTAAATATTTTGCCTATCTTGGTTTCAATGGCTTTACAAGGAAAATATTTCTAGATCTCAAATTTTGATAGAAATATTTCAAATTATTTTAGAATTCTCAAATCTCCCCTTATTCCATGTAATTCCTAAGTTTTCTGCCTGTATTATTATAAATCACAGTGAAGAGTAGAATAGGTTATAAATGGTTCTCTTTCAAAATATTGCTCCATTTTTAGACTTCTATTGTAAGTACAGCAAAATTTTAAACCTTTTTATTAAAATCTGATCTTAAAATGAAACCCATTCAGCAAGAAAAAAGAAGCCAAAACCTTATATTTTAATCATAAATAATTGACAAGAAGTCAACATGAAATATTAGTAGCAACAATAAAATGAATTGTTTCATTTGAACCAGAAAATGAATAAATGAAATAACTTTATAGTATTTAAATCAAAATTAATCTCTACTAATGATAAATATGATAGGTGTTTGTGTGATAAAGTTCTGCAAGTTAGACTATTTGATCTACAACTATGAAATTTGGCATTTATATCTAATATATAAAATTCTCGTGTCACAGTTTTCGTTGCCATACTCCTCCGAAACGGCTTGACCGATTTTGATGAAATTTTTTGTGCTTATCCGGTATCTATGAGAATCGGCCAACATCTATTTTTTATCCCGAAATATCAATTAGTTCAGGAGAAATTAATTAAAACCCCTTAATTTCTGTGAAATTAAAACCTGTAAAGTTACTTTCCGAGTGAAACCCGACCTTCCGGAGAAGCGATCGCTCATGAGTACCTTTTCGTCCAGTAAAACCGCGTTTTTAAAATTGCCATCGTTACGCGTCCGTTCAACTTATACTCAATATCGCTGTGGAATCGGATGGACTTTTTATCGTAGATCACGGAGATATAATTTATTTTACGAAATGTCGACGCAAAAATTAAATATCGATTTTTTTTAAAAAGGTCCATTTTGGCGGGTCTATTTCTTGAACGGCCCTGTAAAATAGACGCTTAGCTGGAAAAATACAGAAAATATGTTTCCTGAAAGGCAATACGATATAGTATTCTGCAATATAATTTAAAAAATCGAATTTTTAAAACTGAATTTTTGACGAATTTTTTAACGAAGAGGCAAAATTTCGCTTTAATATTGAATTACGCCGAAACTTTTCAAGATAACTCAATCAATTTTTTTTACATAAAATTCGATAAACTTTTCAAAATCGTGCGAAAGATTGAAAAAATCTGATAGAAAATTGCGCATTTAAAAATTATTTTGTCGTTTATTGGGTTTCCCTCTTCAACATTACAAATCTAATCCATTGATAAATAAAAATGAGACTAAATTTTTTTTGTATAATTTGGCATTGCTTTGGCACACCCTGATCAATTTTGAAAACAATCCTGCAAAAATTACGCGTCTTATGAATTCATTCCAGTTTTTCCACCTCGCATACTTCACCTGAAAGTTGGGACACCAGTAATGCAACTACGAAACCTTCCTCCACCTAAATTATGCAATGACACCAGACTACGAATGACTAGACTTAATAAGTATGTAATCGAAGCTACGATTATTACTGGATGTGCTCGAGGAGTGTTGGTTTTAATACCCCGCAGTCCACTAATTCCGTCGAGCTATCCTTTTGAATTTAGAAGATTGCAGTTTCCCGTAAAAGTTTGCTTTGCAATAACCGTTAATAAGTCACAAGGACAGAAATTAAAAGTAGCAGGGATCAATTTAAGAGGAGAATGTTTTTCAAACGGCCAATTTTATGTAGCTTTCTCCCGAGTCAGTTAATCTAGCAGCTTAATGAATTTATCAACAGAAAAAAAAAACTCCAAAAAATGTTGTATACAAAGAAGTTCTTGCATAAACACAGGTATAACAATGAAATGTAGATGGCCTGCGTTTGAAAAGAAAATAACTACTTTAAAAGCATCCTTAAGGATCGGTAAGGACAAGGGCATATATATAAGGAATCCAGGGGCGCCGGGACCCTCCCAAAATTAGGAAAAAATTATAGACAATAAGTAATTATTATAGAGGAATTTCGTAACTAAGTGCACGTAGTACTGTTATCCCCCACTAATTCCATTACCCGAGCAATGCCGGGTACGGGAATGCTAGGAAATTATTTATTACTAGGAAATTATTTATATGGCAAAACAACGTTTGCCGGGTCAGCTAGTAGATAGATAAATTTATTGGAATCTGGGTGCACTTTGAAGTGATTTTTTAAATTTTAATTAACAATTTAATTAATCAAAAATTAAGATAAATGTTGACGTTCATTTATTATAATTCTCTTAAATATTTACGTACTACATTCTTTTTTTCACAATTTTAGAATGTAAAAATGTATTGTTTCAATGACTCAAATTTAATAGTCCTACAACTTTTTTCTAAAACTATATATTTAAAAAATATTAATTAAAAATATAATTTTTAACAACAGATTACATTGTTACAAGGGAATTCGAACAATTTTCATTGAAACCAGACGATTTCAATAAATATGCAATCGTCTGGTTTCATTTCATTATTGAAAGTTAATATCTTCCATTTAATATCTTTACAGTTTGAACTAAAAAATTAAAGCTATAAAAGAGGGAAATTTATTTCCGAATAGGATTGTGATGTTATGGAATTGCCTCTTTGATAAAAAAAATACAATTAACATAAATTAAGTGATATAATAGGTATAACACTGATTTAATGTCTAACAGTTTACCAGAATCACGGATGCGAACTTCTATTGAAACGATTTATCTGAAATGAAGCATAACCAGGAGTGATTTGGGAGGAAAAAAATAACTTGTGAAACTCATGGAAGTACTTCATTGAAATTTTCTGCGAATATTTTTTTATATTTGTTTATACTCCGAATAGCTATTTCTGAGATTAAATATAGGCAAGACTTTTATACCTTAGATCATTTTTAAATATAAGTGAGAAAATATTAAAATTAATAAAAAAATAGGAAAAAATTATATGTTAAAAATTGTATCATAGGAAAAATACACGTATTATAATTTTAAGATAATCTGAAAATCATTTTTATGTAGTAATATTTTCTGAAGTTGTCGACAGAAAAACCTTTTTTTTTTAATTATCAAAATTTTACTGAACATTTTCAAATAAAATCACATCAACATCAACGTTTCATCGTCCAATATATGCTATATTTTTTTGCTGCTCTTCTTTGGATGGTCTGACTTGAAGAGTGCCAACACACACACAAATAAAAATATAAGTTTACTTTTAATTTAAAAAAAATATTTCTTCTTTAATTTTTATAAATTAATCCGTTAGTTTCCTCTGGTTACCAACTTTCTCGTCTGTAATTTTAATTATGCTTTAAATCAATTAATCAATTTGATTCTCCTCGGTGGCTGATTTCCGCCTACGAAGACAAGGAAATTACTCCGGACCGCTAGGTTGAAGGGAGATCGTAGTATCTTTTTTAAAATTTTATTTTCTTAGTTGATAAATAAATTTTCTGAATTATAAAATGTTGAGATAATATGAACACTTCATCAAGATTAATTGGACATACATATATCTTAAGGAATATATAAGAAAATGAATCTTATACATCACATTACGTTCACTCATCATTAGAATATTTATAAACATCGAAACATTATTTCAATAAAATTATAGAGAAAAGGGGTTGGGATCAATCTTTAGTCATAATTGATAAACAAAAACTAATGCATTTTCATAAAACTTATAATAAAAAAATTAACCAATCAACATCTTAAAAATGAATCGGCATGTGAAAATAAATAAATTAATTAATTAAAAGTAATACCTCCAAATGAGCCTTGCCTTAAGCACCTGATTCTCTTGTAAAATCTCCTTTTGCAATTAATATTTCTTGCATTCTTTAAATATTGATCAAAACATATAAAAATGTTTTTGATTGCCTTGTTCTTCAAAGCATATATGAATCTGAAACATTGTTTCGCATTCTGATCAGTTGAATAGTATTATCAAATAAAAAAGAAAGGATGAAAACTGTTTAATTCTGTCAGAGTTTTAAGTTACGCTATCTTTCAAAAGTGAAAAAAAGTGAAGTCCCTTGATCGTTGATAGAGAATTCATATGAAAACAAAACTTGAGAAATTCGATAAGTAGCTAAAGCTTGGAGTCTGTTTCTTTGGTTCAAAATAATTATTTAAAATATATAAATTATTTAAACTACTTTTCTCGTTTGCAAGAAGGAAGTTTGAGAAAGGGTCACGATAAATTGAATTACAAGACATAATATTAGTTTCTCCTTTATTAAGAAAATTGTATACCTTATGTGTAGTTCTTAGTATTATTCTAATATAAGACGCCTTTGGTTCACTAGGATTAATGATTAGGCAACAATTAAAACTCTTCAGAGTATATTAATGGCTTTCTTAATAAATTAATCTTCAATTTCTTCCAGTTGTGATATCCATAACTCATACTATTTTTGAAGTTTTATAGAATTTTGTTCAATGTTTTATATGACTCTGTAATTTTTTGTCAAAATCGTGCAATTTAGGCGTATTTCACACAAAAACGGTATTAAGTATCATTTGGTGACCTTTTGGCGATTTGGCGAAAAATTTATAGTTTTGGAAAATTTCATCAACTTAGCTCTAGGACCATTATTAAACGAACCTAGGTGAAAGTTCTAGATTTTTTACGCCAAGTTAGATACAAACACCACCACCCGATGGACCATGAGAGAGTATTGAAGATTGAGTGTTAGTCCAGCGCACAGAAGCTGTTATCTGCCTATTAAGAGACTTCTGTGTTTGGAAGCCTTTTCTTGTTGTATTAGCTGAATTGGAGCTGCGTAATTGTGACTCGTAAATGCTGTAATTTCTTGCATTTTCTAGAGATTTCTACGAATAAACATCTTATGATTTTCGAGAGATTTTATGGTACTTGCATATTAGACCAGATTCACCAACGATCGCCAACGGTTTAGTAACTTTATGGCAACGGATTGATATTTGGCGATAAAGATCAACGTATTACACCATTGCCGAATTGCCTTAATTGGCGGTTTAGTTACTCATTGGCGATGACTTCAAATTTGGCGATAAAGTTGGATGGTTTAATGCGTAAGAACCGATTTTTTTTATCAAATATCAATCTATACGAGCCCCGAAGAGTGGTAAAATGTGCTTATTGATTCAAAGAATATTCGTATGATATATGGGGTTGGAATTTGAGATAATGCATTTTTTATAAAATATATTTAAGTTTTTTACGTATTAAAGTACAGGAATATTCAAGAAAAATTTTAGTTGTTGAATAAAAAAATTCAGAATGTGTCAATAAGATATTTAAAATGCCAAATAAAAAAATGAATGGTATAAAATTGTTTAGAAATATTTGAACTCTAAAAAAATGTTCATCATTGCTTGATTCTGAATTTAATCATTGGTGACTTGGTATGTCAGAAGGATCAAAAGTTTTATTAAGAAATTAGTGTAAGTGAGCCAATTCTGAAAGAACCCATACACCCGTTCAAGGAAGATACGGTAGGCACCCAAGATAATGGATATCACTGTGAAATTTCCTCCCACTTTAACCAAGAGTGATTTATTAAATCTTAATGGAGTTAGCTTAGTTTATTAGAGACTATCACTTAGAAAAGTTTGGGTAGCAGTTATTCTGAGAAACGTTTGGCGGTATAAAATCATCAAAATTGAAAATTATTAGCCAAAATTTCTGAATTGAAAAACTTCTTGAGAGCTCTAAAAAGATTTCTGAGTTTATATTTGCTAAGTAAGTTTCACATAAGTGCAATCCTGTTATATAATGTATGTGTGTGTGAGAGAGAGATATATAAGAAGGAAATGGAATCGTTTCTATTTTTTAAAGAGAAACTCGGACATTTCAATAATTTCATGTATCAAAATTCGAATGATCATAAGAAAGAGAAGGTTAAATATAAACCTATTCATAATGAAAAAATAAGACGAATATTCCTATCTTGATCATCAAAATAGAAGGGAAAAGGCTGGATAAAATATTAGAAGCAACAATGAAAAATGCTTTGGATTTCATTTAGAATAATTAACACATTTTTTCAAATATCATTGAAAATACTTTTACCTTTTATTAAATCAGACAAAATAAACTTAAGATAACTAAATAGGTATAATTAAATGTTTTTTGAGGGGGGAATATTTAGGTTAGTGTACAATTTATTATTATTCTATGATATTTATCAATATTATCCCAGAAAAATACTAAAATCTCATTTAATTTTTATCAATTAAATTTTTTTAAAATTACTTCGAGTCGTGCATTTTTATCTTCCAAAATAGAAATCTGGAAATTTCTACGTTAAAAGATCACGACCTAGAATGCAAATACATACATTACCTTTATTGTCAGGAGATACAAGTGGATAGATCTGGCTTAGCCAGGAATCTAAATGATTTCCATCATTTTTTGTGGATTATAGCCATTTGATAGAAATCCAAGAATAAATTTTACTAATGAAAATTCAAAGTAGAAAGGAAGGAGTAAAAAGTATTGTTGGCAACCTACTGTCAGATCAGGTAGAAGTTTCTCTTTTCGGGAGTGAAACTTGCAGCGGCTTGCAAATAGCGTACTTAATCTCCAGCGTGTGCGTGTTGAAGAAGAGCAGCAACTCAATTTAAAATACAACTCAACTTCACGCGCTACAACTGTACTAATTTTTCTTTCACCAAAATTTTATTTTTTTTAACTGAGTTATTATTATTATTCCAACTTAAGCATCAATTTAACTGTGACTTTAATACCGAATGTTTTTATTTTTCCTTCAGCTTCTCTAAAATCGCTCTGTCTCTCGCCATCTTATGCTGTAACGTACAAAACTCCTGATTTTAATGTATCTGTATTTATGAAATTTATTTTAATTTTATACCATTTTTTGTGTAAATAAATATCTTTCAAAAATACTACTCGCACAAACTAAACAATTGTTTGAATAGCATCCAACAAATTTTGATAAAGTTGCAAGCAAAAAAATGCGAACTATTCAATAATTCTTAACATGAGAAGGTAATTTGCTTAGTCAAAAAGATATTTCAAACAATTTTACAGCAATCAAATACTTCTATGTAACAGGCGCAAAATATGTAAATAGTTATCAAAACAATTAAAGAATATGAAATGAAAACTGACATAAAAACTAAGATTATAAATTTTATTAAATTTAAGCGAGATTTAAGTTAAGATGAGGTTCATTAAATTAAAATTATTTTTCTCTACATATTCGACATGAGTAGTGGTTTATTTTTTTATTTCATCATTTTGTTTCCTATAGTATCCATTTTAAAGATAAGGTGATTAAATTAAGTTGTTTTTCAACATTCATTCAAAATTGATTAACATATCAATTTTAGATAAAAATTATTAAAATAATATATATTTTAAAAATTGAAAATACGCAATCTATTTTCAATCTAAAGGTATAAAACTATAATTATTGATCAACAATTTTTGAAGCTAAATGATGATGACGATTGAAATTTGTTGAGAATAAGATTTTTGGCAACAAAATTGTTCAGAAACAGCAAATGGTGGTCACATTGAATTGCATGTATTTGTAAAAAATTAATTTTTGTTTTATTTTTATCATGTGAGAGCATGATGTAGTTTTGATGTCTTCGAAATTTACGGGCAAAATATAAAGATTATGGACATGCCGTATATTAACGATGGAAGAATTTTTTTACCTGCTTTTATCAGCATTGTATTATTATTACGTATGCTTATTTGAAAACAGATGCATTTTTAAAAAATTGACCTACTTTTTACAAGTATTGCTTTATTATTACATATGCTTCTTCACAACAGGTGCATTTTTAAAAGGTTGACTTAGAACTATGACATCATAGTTGTTATTTTAGCTCAAAATCGTTCG
Source organism: Argiope argentata (assembly GCA_026289955.1). NCBI lineage: Eukaryota > Metazoa > Arthropoda > Arachnida > Araneae > Araneidae > Argiope > Argiope argentata. Next base: position 5,566,702 of record JAOUZG010017606.1, on the reverse strand, counting down.
AGATATTATATATATATAGATATATATATATAGAGAGAGAGAGAGATAAACCGATAGAGAAGCCTCTTGATTGTTTCAAACCGGTTTAAATGAATTAAATTAATTAAGAAAAACAATTACTTAAAAATAATAATGTTCCCACTTGATAACTTGAAATTTGCGATCGATAATTTCATTTTTTTTTGTAATTTGTATTAAGGAAAGAGGTGTAAATAAAATAAATCTATCGTGGTATTTAAGAAGAGTTTATTTCATTCGTCCATTGAACAAAATAAAATAAACGTTAACTTGAATTTTAAATAAAAAGTCTTTATAATCCATGTTGAGCCAAATGTCCTGCCAAACTAATCGAGCAGCAGAGGTTTTGTCTGCTTAAGGAAATTCATTCTCATTGCAACTAAAATTGTAGCCTTCCAAAAACCTTCAAATCATCTGTCTTTTCAAATTATCATAAAAAATTCATAAAGCAGTTTTTTTTTAAAAAAATAAAACACGTGATTAACTACGTTGAATTTTATTTCACAAACTTCATCCTAAAGATATTTTTGCATGCCATAAATGCTTTTAATCACTTCATCGCGTGCAACACGACCAACTTTCATGATAAAACTTGAGTGAGGATTATCAAGAAAAAGATTTTCTACTTATTTTATTCCCTCTCCCTATTTTTTTTGCCACTTTGGTTTTTACATCTGATTTATTTCAATGTCAAAACGAATATTTGAGTTAGCCTTACCGAAAGGAAATATAAGTGCCACCTGTGAGATATGCGGCAATAAGGCCACGACTAAATGCGAAACATGTCGAGTGACCCATTACTGCAGCAAAGAGCACAAATTGATCGATGCGATCTCCTTTCACAAGAAAGTTTGCCAGAAATTCGCTGATATCCGGAAAGAGCGACCGTTGCCCTATACCGAAGCGGATAGAATCAATGTTGCAGAAACATTATTGCAGAACAAGCAGGAAGTGTTGAGATTAGCCACAAGCGTTACACGAAAATGGCTGTTGGAACGGAAACCAATGAATGCCTATCCATCCGCCATGATCGCTTGGAATATGGCGAGAGATTTACGTTCGCATGACAGCAGCGAAGTGATACATCCCACTTGTTTGGTATCTGAAATGTTCTTGAACCTTGGCGATATCAAAGCAGCTCAACGATACATGATTCAAGCCTCATGGATAGCCCAGAAATATGACATTCTACCAGCCGCCATTCTTTCCCAGCTGAATAGATTAAGAGGAATAGTATTCATGTCGGTAGGAAACTGGAGACAAGGATTAGAATCATTTGCAGAATTTGTTTACGCTGTAGCGCATGCGTACGGAGTAGCAGACTTAAGATTAGGCATACCTTACGGAGTTTTAGGTTTGGCACTTCTGAAGTTCGATAGGATTGAGGGTGCAATGTCGAGTTTCCATAAAATGGCTGACAAATGGCTGGATTACATGTTGACACAATACGAACAAAAAACGATGAGAATTGCTACAGAAAATGAAATGGCCTCCGATGATAAAATCCAAGAAACGGAGTTTCAGTATATGGAAGCCAAAAATGTGTTTGCTTGGGTATACGAATATGTCAGAGATTTGGGAATGAATGCCAAAACTGATCTCATTAATTTCAAAATATTGTGTTTCCAAGTTTTGTGTGAAATCAGAGAGAACAATCCAAATGCAGCTGTTGTGTACAGAGAAGAAGCGCTGGCGACTGCAATACGCACGAAACAAAATAAGTCTGTGCCAACTAAAAGAATACCAGTGCTAATCAAACTTCTTGGAGCAGACTTCTTGCACTTGTGGGAAATGAAGCATAATCGTCCGAGAACTATAGCCACAAAATACCTTGAAAGGATAAAGGCTATCAATGTTTAAACCTCATGACAATTAAAATTTAATTAAATGATTAAAATAATAAGGAATAGTCTCTTCTGCGATATTTTTTATAGAAGTGGTTTCAACTGATGTTTGGCAATAAATTTATGCTCTATGCCAACTAATGTTTGGTATAGAACAACTTTAATTCCTGATTTTGTCTGATAAGTTTAATGTAATGCCAAGGCTGAATTCTTGCTTCTTACATATTAGACCGGCTTCGCCAACAATCGCCAATGGTCTAGTAACTCATTGGCGACGGATTTAAATTTGGTAATAAAGATCAACGGATTACACTATTGCCGGATTGCCATAATTGGCGATTTAGCAACTCATTGGAGACGACTTCAAATTTGGCGATGGAGTTGAAACATTTAATACTTAAGTATTGAATTCGGTAGATCCGTAAAGAACATCACCCACTTTACCAAAAACCAACATTATTGCAGAAACATTATGCAGACATTGCCAACATTATGCAGACATTGCCAACATTATTGCAGATTTGAAAGTACCAACTACCCGCAATAGTGCGGGTAGTTGGTACTTTTCAAAATCGCCAACTACCCGCACTATTGCGTCTTATCTCCCAGAGTAAGATATCCCCCAACGTCAACATCGGGTCGCCATATTTGGCGCTAAATATCCTTGGCGAAAAGGGGATGACGCTCTCTCTTGTCGCACCCCGAATTCTTTTGGAACGATTTCTCTCAAATGTAAAATTATTACTTATGTTGTAATTCTAAAAGCCATTGCTTACCATTTTTGATAAACTTACACATTTTTAGACTTCTTGTGAGTTTTGGCCCGATCTTTAAACGCTTGGAGAGAAACTATACATTAATCCTACCACGATATCAATAGAAAAATCAAACCAATTATTGAGAAAATTTATTCAAATAAAGCGCTAAAATATTAATTGTCAAAATTCAGTAATTTCAAATTTTTATTACCCTGTTTGACATATAACTACGCTTTAAACTAATATAAAGTATATAGTATTATCTACAAACCAGAACTTTTGGTACTTGACGGTGGAAACGGCGACCAAAAAATCGCCAAAAAAATTTCCACCAATTTGGTGATTTTATTTTTAAGCTATATAGTATGTGATTCACACATGATTTGATCTATATTTATTTACATTATATATATATATATATATATATATATATATATATATGTACTTGAGTATATTTTTGTAGCTTAGCCAAATTTTCCCATGGTGCTGTTAAATCCTGATATGGTTAATTCAATCATTCAATGGTGATAATCAGTGTGGTAAAATTTTAGTTTTTTGCTCACCATTTGGAAGATACTAGTCAAAAATGGTGACACACAGTTTTTATCAAGTTTTATTCTCATAAATTTTAGTAATGATTATAAGGAATGCAAAATTTCTGTAAAACAATTCAACGGGAAAGCACTAAAAATTAAAAGCCTTGATAAATTTTGTCTTTTTTTTTAATTGCAAATTTGTATCAAATTTTAAGAAAAAATCGTTGCCATGCGAGAAAAGAAATGTTGGGAAACATTCAATGCATTCCATTTTAATAGTTCTATTCTCACCATTGTATCTGTAAAATTATTTAATATGTTTTCCAACAAAATTCATTTTATTTAGGATAGTTAATATTAAATGCTATAAAGTTTAATATTCAAAATGCATAATTTAAAAAAAGTTTTCAAAACCCTAAGAAATGAAAATAATCCGAAAGTGAGTATCACTTCATTCACTCATGAGGGGTACTGTTTGTAGTTTCCGATATCATTTCATTGCGAAATATCTTTATTGTAAGCAAATTTATATCCAAAAACATTTTAATATTCTAACCTAAAATATTTGTGAATATTTCATATTTAAAAGAATAACTCATAAGTTTCTTAAATGGCAGAAATGAATCAGGGATATTTTAAAGATTAACAACAAGTGCATGTTTAGGTATTTACATATTAGACCGTCGGCGCCAAAGATTTAGTAACTCATTGGTGATGGATTTAAATTTGGCGATAAACCGTCAACGCTAACGAAACCAACAAAATGGTGGACGGCAGTTAAAGTTTGAACAATTTTTAAATAATTGCGGTTTTTTGCCATGATTGGAAATTTAGCAAATTGGCGGCGCCTTCAAATTTGGCGATAAAGATCGACGGTCTAATGCATAAGTACCGATATTTATTCCAGAAACTACTTAACATTAAAAAAAATCATGTTAAGTAAATAAATTTAATAATTATCATGCAAATAAACAAGACAGAATTAAAATTAAAAACTTAATTTTCTTCAAAGATTACTTAACAATTTCTTTTCTAATTTGCATTTTTTGTTGAAAATAATAATGAAATAATCTAAACTTCAAAGAATCCGAAACATTAATTTCGATGCCTCTTTTTTTATTCGTAAATTACTCTAGATCATATCAAACCAATAAAATATGTTATTGCTTGTTTTCATTTAATTGATTTTTGAATGCTGTTCTATCTATAGAAAAGTTTATAAAATGAAGTTTACAAAATATTCCATTTGATTCATTTTGTCATATCTAATTCATTAGACATGTTTAGTTATATTAGCGTGTCCTTTTAAATAACACAAAGGTCGATGCCTTTTAAAACAGGGAAATGAATTATATATTAGTTCTAATCCATCTCTAGCTTCCATATTTCATTATTGCTTCAATCTGCGATAGATTTAGCATATTTGTGGACATTAAAAATCAGATTTTTGATGAAATCCCATTTAAAATTAGAATTTTAAAGATTAAAAAAAATTACCACGAAGCCATTCCGATCCCTTATAAGACATAAGACTTTAGTTGTTTTATTTCTTCAAGATAAAAGTTTACTATGTTTTTCTAAATAGTTTTTGCTTCCTTCTTTAAATTACTCATCGTCCAACTTAAGTCAAAGCTTGTTTCCTTAAGGTAGTTTATCGCTTTAGAAATTTGGTAAAGTAACCGCCTGAGTTCAGAAACCAGTTTTTTAAAACATATTATGCGTTAAGTGTTTTATAGGGCCAAGTAACTGGAATAGACTTTAAAATTTACTGTTAATTTTTAAAAGAAAACTGGTTAATAAACGGAATTTTATCAAAATTATTAGTGTTTAAGAAAACACCATAAATTAAAAAATTCTGAAAATATTTCATTTTTATTTCACATAAATGCTTCTCAAGATACCTAAAATATAATTTATTAGAACTATTTTCATAAATAAGCATTCTATAAACATTTGAAGTTATCGTTAATGTTTTTTTTTTTGCTAACAAATTTCCGTTTTAAGCTCAAAAGTGTCTGTGTGGGGATAAGAGTTTTGCACAAAGAGCGAGCTCACAACATTTGAGTTTGAAGTCGAGAACATAACCACTATAAAAAAGTAATTACTTGTGTATAGGGGATTTTTTCTGGCTTATGAAGCTTTCATTACATCTGTAAAACATGACTTAATAAAGCCATCTTATAATCTGAGATCTATTACACCTTCGAAGATGTCCGACAAATGCTTATCAAATTTCATACAAATTTATTAAATTACTTTAATGATATAATTCCAATGAATTAGTCATTAAAAAATACTCATTCTTTAGAAAATGATGTAAAAATTATGTTTACAAATTATTTCCCCCAAATTTATTAGAAACAAATTACATTTTATATCATTTTTCAAAATAATTGCCTGAAGTAAGTGTAGCGAGATTGATTAGGCAGAGAGTTAATATAAACGCTTCAGATATTATTTTTTGCAGAAATTTTAGTCAAAAATAAAACAAATCATTCATTTCCGGTTTAGAATATAGCTATTTTCGATTTCATTTTTATCGTTTGCATGTTAATGAAATATTTCTATCTGTTATTCTATCTCATATATATTAAAAACAAAAATATATATTAGAATCTACAAAGTTTAGATTTAATTTTTAGATTTTAAAAAATCTTTCTTTTTCAGGAATTTCCTAGTTGGATACCTTAATAAATATAAAACCTACAATAACTTAGAGCTTTCGGATTTCTTAATTTAGTTCTCATTTGTCGGTTATTTCTAGAACACTAATAATTGATTATGTATTATATTTTGAGTTCGAACTTATTTCTAATTTAATGAAATTCAAGAAGATTCAGAAAGTAACCCAGGACTGAATTTTCTTAAAAGAAATATCAATATTATCTTGAATGAAAAACACTTTGATAAAGAAATAGTAAAAGAATAATATTTTCTTTACAGATGCCTTTTTCGGGATTAAGGGAATTTTCTTTGTCAGTGAGATGTTTATTTTTTAGTATTCACATTTCGAAAGGTCGCCGGGCTTTGTCAAAGAACTCTGAAAAGAATGGTCCCAGAATTTTCTTTGATCACTTTAATAAAAGAAAATCTTCTTGACAGTATTTTTCAATCTCATTGTTAAACCAGTGAAAACCATCAGAGCTTTTCTGTTCGAGTCGCATATTTTTCGAATTGATGAAAGTATGAAGAAGCAAAAAAATAAATAAATCCTTTCCTTTTTCTATGTCAAAACTTGTAAAAATCAGACAAGAGATTCCATAGAATAGATATTGGATTTCGTTTGTGCACTGCTTTCAGTATAGAAGAATCTTTATCTATTCCCTAAAATTTTAGTCTCAAGAATATATATATATATATATATATATATATATATATATATATATATATAAAATTATGCAGAGAAATGCAATGTAGAATTTGGCATGATAAAGAAACATGCTAAGGATAGTTAATAAAAATTGTAAATGAAAAGATTTCACAAATAACTCAACAATATTTTTTTAATTTTGACAAATTAAAACAAATGTACACAGATTGCATGTTTTTCTAAATTTCTGTAAATGAATCATGTAGCATGTATCTTGTCAGTTATCAGATAAAAACAAAGTGTTTTACATCCTTATTTGAGCTAGGAACTATTTATTTGAATGTAATAACTCAACAATAATTTTAAAATTTTGACAAATTAAAACAAATGTACACTGATT
>JAOUZG010017606.1:5520602-5541081 GCA_026289955.1 Argiope argentata | reverse complement strand
GACATTTGATGTTAATACAGTTTTTCAAATATTAATTCATTAATCTTTTATAAATTAATTAAAAACTATTTTTCCTGCCTTTATAGTAGTTGTAATTGTTAGGTCGGGATGGCCTGGTTGGTAGGGAGTTGGATTCGCTTCTCTCATGCTGCGAGTTCGAATCTGACCACAAAGTTCTCCATATCGGGAGTTAGACCCCTGGAGGTACTGAGTCAAAGATAATCGATATTCAAATGCTCAGGGATCCATACCCTCAGAAGCTACTGCACTCCTCCTTCCATTGTAAAGCGGAAAACGAGAAAAACAATTGTAATTATTTAATAAAAAGTAACTAAAATAAAAATGTTCTTACCTTTCTAAACTTTTCCTAATATCCAAAGTAGGAACTGATTAAAAAAATTTTTATATATTACTTTTCTTCTGTAACTTCATTCTTTATTTTGATATTTAAATTACTACTGAAACTATACTTTCTTGTGTCAATATTCTAACTTATTGGTTTCTCCGATATCTAATTCCATGATAAATTAGTTTAACATTTGCTGTTTTTTTTTAATCCTTATGATTTCTTTAAATGTTAAATTCGATTCACGAATTGACTATAGATTTTGGGTAGAATTAAATCTTTTATCAATTAGCTAATTTTTAATTTTAATCTAAAACGTATGATTATACGATGCACTATCAGGAGACGAGTATGTCAATCAAAAAGAATAAATTAGTTACTATTAGTTGAAAGAAAGATAAAATAACAAACTTAATAAACAAACTTTTAAAATAATTCTTATGGAATATAAGTATTTCAAAATTTTTGTTTTAAAATTCAGGCATAGTTAAGAATTTCTAGAAGATTAAATATTCTGAATTTGAGAAATAAGCAACGATCAATAGGCAAACTAGTTGGGGTTAAAGTAGATCCTTCTTATGATTAACCATAAGTCAAACGTTTTGTTACTTTTAATATTTCATTAATCTCTTAATTTATTTTCTCGTGGCAACGCGAACGTTAAATTGCTGTCTTTTTAATGATATAATCAAAAACTAAGATTTTGAATGGTATTATTATTCATATTAAAAATGATGTCTAATCTATAAATACGCATTTTTTCCCATAACTTCTTACTGAATCAACACTCTGTAAAAATTGATGTTGTTATCTAAATAAATATTAGGTATGATTAATCAATTAATTAGCTAATTCTTGGTAATTTAACATAAATATTTACGATCTTGATTTCGTTTGACAATAATTTGCAATAATTGAAAAACCAAGAAATGCATTGCATTGGAAGAATGCATAAACATAAGTAAGCGCAGAAATGGATATTCTTAATATACATATCACATTAATGCAATTGACGAAATTGATTTTTTTTTATTCTGTTATCTAAGTTATGCACCAATGCACTATGTTAAAGGTTTAAAAACATAAGTATACAATATGGTTTTTAGGTAAATGAAATTAAGGTGAAAATATCAATCGTTTAAAAAAAATCTTTTTGTGTGTGTGTGGATCCAAGATTATCCTAAGACAGTTGTTAAGTTATTAGCAACCCTTACAGAACATATTACCTTTACTTCAATACTGTTTCAAAAGATTTCAAAAATATCATTCAGGACTGTCATCCACTTTCTCATGCAAATTATTAAATTCCCTTAAGAATGAACACAATAATCGAAGTAGGATTTTTATATAAATCAGTTGAAAATGATCACTACTTTTCAAACATGTTCTGAGAGTGTATGTTGTTGTTACTGATGGCACTTGCCATGGACAAGCCTTGCTGATACAGCAGCAGATTTAAGCCGAAATAAGCGTCTCTTGTTTTCGAAGTAGCGCCAACTAGGGCCAAGAGTACGAATTTAGCTACACACTTTTGCTTGCACAGCCCCTTTTTACAGGGGGGCACAGTCACACACCTCACAGATAGCACACAGAAGAGCGACCATGCCCAAACCCGGGACTCCCAGAACTCAAGGAAGACGCGCTACCTCTGTGCCAGAAAGCCGGCTACCTCGAGCGTATGTAAATATCAATAGTATTTAAGTATTTCGCTGTATTTTTTCACAGATCTCAAAGTTTGGGGGGGGGGTTACATGCTTTAATTATTGTCCATCACGCACTTAATTTTACTACTAATAAATCTATATTATGCATCTTTCAAGTAATATTCTCGGGACAAATTGTAGCAATTCACTGAAAAGACACATTAATCTCTTTACCCTGAACGAAAGTACAAAACTCAATCAGCCTTTCATCTATGATATCCACGGCACTCCTAAAATGATCATATGTCGACCGCCATTCCTACAACTACCAATATGTTGTTATTGTTGTGTTGTGACTAATGGCACTTGCCATGGACAAGCCTCCGCTGATACGATCAGCAGATTTTAAACCTAAGAAATGCGTCTCTTTGTTTTACAAGTAGCGCCATCTAGAGCCAAGACGACGACTTAGCTACACACACGTCACAACCCTTTTTAGGGGGCGGACTTCATTCATGCAAATTCCTTCATACATCTCAGATCGTAATTGAGACCTGGAACAGAGAACGATAACCTCTGACTCAGTACTTCCAGTGGTATTACTCTCGATATGGAGGACTTTGCGGCCACGAACAGATTTAACGAGCGCCAGTCGCCAAACACTCGGGGATTCTTTTTGGCCGGTGAGCTTCCAACCCTTAACCTAAGGAGTACGAGTCCAATGCTGTACCAACCAGGCCATCCCGGCCCAATCAATATGTTAAACTACAGGTTCGATTACTTTATTAATGAAATAAACTATTCTTAAAGCATTTCTAGATTTTCTTAATAAACGATTCAACCCCCTTTCCTTTAACGACGACAATTTGCATATGTTAAAAAAGTGAGTCTTACAAAACAAATTTAGTATCTACCTAGTTTCCAAAGCTATCTTAGTTTAGTTCATTAAATCTTTATTTCAAATCTAATGCAATCCAAAATCGTTTGTACAAACCCAAAGAAGAACCATTTTTGTTATTCTTGCTCATTTTGCGATGCTCTGTATCTGCATGAAAGAACTGTCAGAAGTTTTTTGATGGATGGGGAAAGAGAAGCGATCTGATTTGTTCTTCGCTATCGCGATCGATCATAATCCTCGCAATTCTGGAACTTCTACGATAACATTGACTTCGATAATATGTCTTATTTCTGCAGGCAAATTGGATCTAACGCAATTTTTATGATCTCTAAGAGTACTGAGTAAAGTTCAGCGCTCTTCCAGATGCAAGATGACGACACTAGCTAAATAAATGTTTTTAATATTTTGCCTTTGAAGAAATTTCATTAACTTTATATCTCTGTAGATAATCATTTCGTGGATGGGCATTTAAAAAGGAAAAAAGAACTACTCTCGCGTATAAACAATTCTGTTTCTCATTCGAAGTAAAAATTGGATTCTATTGAATTCATAACATTAAGAATATTTGGTAGCATTTAAAGCGACCAGGGATCATTAAAATGACTTTTTGCAATTTTCACCATAGAAATTTGAAATTTTACAGGCATTAAGAGTAACACTATAGGAGATGGCACACACAATTTTAAAGCAGTGATAATTTATTTATGAGTTAGGGAAGTCAATTTTATATAATATTAGCGATAAATAACGTTAATGAAAAACGTTCCAAATTTGTTCGAAAGCGCTCCAATTTTTATTATTACTTACTCTAACATTTTTGAAATAAAAGTTGGGATTAATCTTGAAGTTTGAGTACGAAATTTCAAAGTTAACCAATATAATAATTTAAAACTACTGATTTTTTTTAAGTTTAATTAGTTTTCAGTTATAACATTGGTTAATTTTGATATTTCATGCTGAAACTTCAAGATTAATCTCAACTTTTATTTCAAAAATGTTAGAGTAAGTAATAATAAAAATTGGAGCGCTTTCGAACAAATTTGGAACGTTTTTCATTAACGTTATTTATCAATAATATTATATTATATCAACCCCTCTAACTCATAAGTAAATAAATAAATACAATGCTTTAAAATTTTGTGTGCCATCTCTTATAGTGTTACTCTTAATGGCTGTAAAATTTCAAATTTCTAAGGTGAAAATTGCAAAAAGTCATTTTAAAGGTCCCTGATCGCCTTAAATAATAAATTACTTTTTTATTTTATTCATATTTTTTGATAACATAGATCATCAACATACATTTTGGTTCTGTGAATTTTAAGATGATTTTATGTGCACACTGAAAACAACAAAAACAGCTTTGCCTTTTCTTTCTTTTTTTTCATCAGCTTTTGTTTAGAGCTTTCCTATCAACATATGTTTTATGTTATGTTAATGTTAGTATTTATATTTACTCATACAATTATATTTGGGATTAAGGCATGAATTGGATAATCTTTTTCTTAATAAATAACGAAAAGAATTTGATTCATTGAAAAAAAGAACACTGTTACAATTGTTTAAATCTGAAATAACTTGGCTAAAAATTCGAAATAAAAAGAATCAAATTAAAGTTAAAATAATTGTTATTCTGTTCCATTCTACAGACTTCTATTATATAACATTCTTGTTTGAACTTTGTTAAGTTTTTCAAAAGAATTGTACAATTTTCAAGCATATGGTTATTATCTTATCTCTCCTGGTATTAAGCCTTCATTGGTTTAACGTCTTTATAAAATTCTTCACCTTGTTCTACTCTAGTGACGATAAAATTTTAAAGATAACAGCTCAGAATAATATTTTTTATTCATATTAATATTACAGGTGCTAATTTTTTTAAAAAATATTAATAAATATTAAAGAAATCTTAGATTACATTATAATGAATTGTAAAAAAACCAATTGTATTCTGTAAACCTATAATAGCTGGATTACAATTTAAAGGGGGGGAATGAAAATGAAAATCAAAGAAATAGTTATTTTTTTACTACTCTGGAAGCTTTACTTATTTCTCAATTTTGAATGAATATTGTTTACATAGCCTTTATGCAAAATCCAAAGGTCATCATTTGACTATCTCCTCTTACCTCCAATCTTACCTTCCAACCCATTGCCTTGATGAAACCGTTAACATGAGTTCATTCATAATCATTTATTAGCACTACCAAGATTTTCCTTTTAATTACCTGAGAAAGAAACTGAGAATGATCCTATTATGATTAAACTTTTTTCCAGTTGTTAAATTTGTTATTAATAAAATTAAAATAGTAATGGCTCCCAAAAAAGGATTTCGACAAGGAGAAACAAGATTGGCACTTTACAATCTGTGCTACTCATGCAATCCAGGAACGATGATAATGATATGAGTTATTTGATATTTATAATTTTTTGTGCTGAAGATCAGTTCTAAGAGTTTTTTCCCTATTTATGAGAGAAATTTTATTTGTCATCTGTATGCACACTAGAAAACTATTCTCATCTTCCTAGTCCTCAACAAGTCTCATACTCACAAAGACTGAGGATAAAAACAGGCAGTCTCCTATTATACATTACAATCAAGCAGAGTTTCTCTTCGTTCCAACTAACCAAATTGTTTTCTATCTCCTTTTAATACCTGCAACGTCACCTAGTGTGCTAGACTGTACGTATATCATAACACGCGTTATATTTCAGCCTATAATAGTGTCAAATCATTTTTCAAAGAAGAAAATCTCTGTAAACGGCTTTTCTCATTATCATACCTCATATTCTTGTAAATTCTGTAAATATTTTTGTTTTTATTTTTTCTTACTGTAAATATTTCATTACTTAAAATAAAATGTCCGTAACTTTCCCACCAAACCGTGAAGTGACCAGAATGGTCACAGATACGGGGTATGAGAAGGCGTTCTGTTCTGTGTGCAAACTATTCTTATTTAAGAGTTTTCATGTAACTGCTGAATATACAGAAAAGATAAGATAACTGTATTTCTTACAATAATTGATAAAAAATGGTATTTTTTTCCAGTAAATATCTCCCCGTCTCTTTTTTTCTTTAAACATGGATACTGTTTGATTGCAATCTCGCCTGACAGAAAAAGGGGATATTTCAAACAGCTCCTTTACTACCAGCAGTCTAAATCCTTTCTATAACTATCCAAATCCCCTGTAACCCCCATATATATATATATATATATATATATATATATATATATATATATATAATACTGTTTTTTAATCACTATTGTTCCTCTCATGGCTTTCTATATAAAAACAAATACTAGCATTACACCCATAAATTTCTTTTTTCTACTCGATAAACATTTTGCACTTCAGAATTTTAACAATTTCATAATTCAATCATTCTATTTTAAAACAATATAGCTAAAATAAAAATGTTTTCAATTTTTAATCAGCACTCCAAATATGGTAAAATAAATTTATCAATTCCAGGCTTTTAACAGCAATTCTAACATTGTAACACTCTTAACAATGTAGTGAAAAAAATAACTTTTCACTGACAAATTAAAGCTCTAACTTTAAAAGAATTATTCATTTTGAATAAAATATATGTATTTTTTCAAATATATTTTTTTACAATGTCATTATTCTACTATCTTAAATCTTATGACCTTTAGCAAAAGAAAAATGAATACACATAACGCAATGTTACAGCATTATTATCATTCTGATTTTTGCCGTAAAAATGTTTCGTCAAAACATAAATAAAATATTTTTGATGGCTGAAATTCTTGGTTTTATGTGGATAAAAACATTCATTTTTATAGAATCTATAAATTTTAAGAGTCTGTAAACGACTTTTTTATCATCTATTATTTTTAAATATACACGACTCCGAACTTTTAACTCCGAAAATAATATTTTTCTAAATCCACCCGACTAACAACATATTCTGGTGAGCTTCAACTTTTAAACTTAGAGCTAATCAGTGTATGTTATGAGCAAAAAAAAAATTTCCTTTGCATTTATAAATTTTGTTTTAAAAAATGATCGTTTCACAATAATTTAGAGTGTGGACTGCAAATTCACAAGCTTTCATTTATATGATGTTGAACCTAAATATAGAACATTATTAAAATGTCTTGAATTACTTTTGATGGTAAAAAATGTACTTGGAACTTTTTTTTAATCACATAAATCAGATCAATCTTTGATAGTCCATTTGTCATAATCTGTTAGTTTAACAACCAATTCTATATATATATATTTAATTTATATTCTGTTTATATATACTTTTTTAAAGAAGTATTATTTGCCGTCAGTTTGCAGAACAAACTGTTAGGCCTAGCCACTAAATTTAACATAAATATACTTTAGAAATTAAGAATGTGTAAATGTGGACCCAAAGCCTTTTTTTTTATTTTAAACAAATTTTTAATTAATTAGGAATAATACAAAGATTTAATATTTTCAGAACTAAAATATAACAGCTCACGAATAACGAAGATATAATAGCACGTATTTGATTTTATTGAAGAGTTATTATTATTGTTATTAGGTTTTCAATAACACAATAGAAACAATTCAGTTTTCGCTGAATTGTTTCTATTGTGAATTTTACTTGAATATTAGCAATTTAAAAAACAACTGAGGTAGAAAGATTCGGTCTTTTATCCGTGTAGTTTACATGAAGACTCGGAAAATAAAATTACGTTATTAAAAAAGAAATATGACACTGAAAAATACATATCCTAAACACTTAATAGCACTGTGATGCCATGAAACAAAATCTTCCTTTGCTAGATAATAATAAGCAGAAATTATACAGAAACAATCGAATTTAAATTTAGCATACCCAATATTCCCGGGAAATAAGTTGTACGCCAAAATCCACCGATATTTCATAGAGGAAGTAATTTTGAATTTTCAAAGATTTATATACAAAATATGCAGGGCAGATGTGAAACATTATCACTTTTGATGCATCCATTTTTCCCTTTTTGGGTTATTAGAATATCATGCGGAAGGTTGAGACATTTCGGGAGTTATAGCCAAAAAATCCTTTAAAAATAGAAATTTAAGGTTTAAAATAGAAAATTAAAATTAAAATGTTTCTATAATGTGAGAACATGATGTTGATTTGAGATTTTTCAAGTCATAAAAGGAACGAGCAGAAAATTGGCGATCTCTTACTATAAGAGATTCAATTTTCTCTTTTAGGGTAATTAGAAAATGGTAAGAAACTTATTATTTACAAAAAACTACAACTTGGCACGAATGTCCGCCATGCACTTGATTCTCCATATATCGACGAGTCCGTAATTTGATAGCCAAGTAATTTTTTTTCTAACATGTTAGAGTTTATTAAGGCATACAATGTCTTAAAAATAATAATATTCTCACATGGTAACATGAAACAGATTTCAATTTTATTAACGCTTTTTATATCTTTTTATTTAAAATTCAAAACATATATATATATATATATATATATATATATATATATATATATATATATAAAGATATATATATAATTTCTTTTAGGAAAATAAATGAGAAAATAGGTGATAAAATTGGTCGCTTAAAAGGTCTTTCAATTCCATCACTGAAAACACGAAAGCTGGAAAGGTAATTTTTATTTAATATTTGCCTCCTTTGTCGTTTGACTAGTTCGGTGAATATAAGGGTTGCATTTTATTTTAAATACACTTCTTGTGATTAAATTGATATACAACATTTCATTAACAAAATAATTTGAACTTTGAATTTAGAGCGATATTTAAATAGTTTATTTTTGTTGATTTATTCCTGTCTTGTTTATTGGATCCACAAACCTTCGGAATTAAACCAGATTATATGGCATGACTATCGTATAAAAAGGGTAATTTTCTGTGTTATCTACAATTTAATTCCATGATTTCGTACGTGATGCTCAGTTTTCCTTAAAAATCAGCAAAAGGCTCGAAACTAATTGGTATTCTGCATTTCATTTGTAATGTAACGGATACATTCAAGAGCATGTCAGCTAGTTTGAATATTTAGTTATTTAAAATTATTAACGAATAATAATTATAATTATTCATCGTAGTAGATATGGCAGATAGTTATATCTTATAGGTAGTTCTTTATTATATAATTTTTAGGTTATACTAAAAGTAATAAAACGAAATATAAAAAAGATTAAAATGAAATCTGCTATGCATATTTCAATGCATCGTTTCAGAACATCATTTCTCGAACGGCCAAGGACCACGTGCTCGTGCAAGTTAAATTATATTTTTATTCATTTTTAATTGTTTCATTGAATGAGTCACTTTAGTATTCCAAAATAACTTTGTTTTGCATTTATTGTTAACCCTTAATAACCTAGAGTTTCAATTTTGATACCAATCTTTTAAACCAAATGTTCACATTACTATTAGTTTTTTTATAGGTTGGCTGTACGTATTGTACTGTTTTATAATATTCTTTCCAACGAAATTTAAAAAACAATCAAATGTCATTATTGTTTTATTTTATCTATGACTTATTACTCGCGCGGCAAAGTGAACAAGTAAACACATTTTAATAAAAGTTTTGTTGAATACAAATTTGGTATATTTTCTTTTTAAATAAAATAATAAAAACAATAATACGATAATAAAAACAATCAATGTTTCGCATTATTTCATGCATAGTTATATCCGATTTCTTTATGGCGTTAATGCCTGAAGTATCCAAATTGATACCTGTTTTTTTTTCTAAATAAATATGTAAAATAAATATTGTGATTTTTTTAGCTATTTTTCGCTTCATCTAGACCCTCAAGCAAACACAGTAATATTAAAAATAAATCACTTTCGTAAATCAGGCTACTAAGGGTTAAAAAAAAATATCACATTTCCTATTTATTTCATTTCATGTAATCACGCGCTCAAAATGACATTTTTCTAGGTTTCATTTGTGGTAGTCCTTAACTTATTTTTTATTAGAGCTTTTGTAATTGCAATGACAACGCGTTATTAAAAGCTGATTTTTTTTAGATTCTCGTGCAGATAAAATTTCAATTTTTCGCCTATGGATTTTTGTTGACGCCAAAAATATCCCAAAAACAACATCATGTTCTGACATGATAAAAGTAAAACTTCCTCATGGATATGAAAGATAATCAGAGAGAACAATGAAAATGAATAAATAAACAGTAAATGCTTTCCCTAAGTTTCAACAATGAAAGAAATATTTATGACGAAGCATTTGATGATCCTTTAAATTTAATTTTAAGAATGCAAGATATAAATATAAATATTAAAAAAATACTTTTAAGATACAAGAAAAAGCTTCACTATCAGTAATGTAGCATCATTAAAAAATCCTTTTCTTTTTTTAAATTTATGAGAGTGTAAAATTCGTGTTTTTGTGTGGTAATGCTTTCCGCAATTTATTAACCAAGAACTCTGACTGTTTGCTTAATTTTAAATAAATTATATTTAAATTGATTATTTTTAATTTCCACACATTTCTGTCCTCCAAAATATATTATTGCAGAGTTTGAAAGATTTATATAACCTCTTCCGTACTGTTCTTTTAAACAGTCTCTCTTGTAGATCTCTAACAGATGAGTATATATTGCGTAGATGAGAATTAGTAGATACCTCATACAAAGAATTTTTTTACTTTCTCGTGTACGTAGTGCAGAGAAAGTATACCAATCGTTAAAAAATGCGAAATTGAGATTTCGACAAATTTCCACCTTTTAAACCATTTTGGTTCGAAAAAGTTATTTTGGTAAAATGTCCGTCCGTCCGTCTGTCTGTCCATTATAACGATAGCACACAAAAAATTTGAGCTAGGGGGATAAAATTTGGTATACGATTTTTATACCATATTTGTAGATTTCTATTCAATTTTTGGGCAAAATAGGCTCACAGAAAGTCTGTATGTCCAAATGATCGAATACTATTTATGACGGCAACTGAAAAACGTAGAGAGGCAGATACATAAGATTTCTTACACATATCTACCATTTACAGTGGTGTCACCTTCTTTTTGTGTACAGCCGACCACCCCGCCACCACTGAACGTAGCAGTATCGATAGGATTTGTTGTGGCCGACTGTGGCTATAGTGATGACACCTATCAAATTTTGAGCCAAATTCAGCCAGGAATGGATCATCTCTTAATCTATACTTTTAGAAACATAGCGTATTTGAATAAACGCGAAAATTCAAATACACAGTGACTTAAATAGATCAAATATGATATTTGACTTTGATATTACAAATATAATTGTTTGTCAAATTTTAGTTTCAAATGATCGAGAAAAATATAACTAAAACGCAAACTTGATTTTTGGATGCTGTTACATACACACCAGGGATTAATCGCCAAATTGCTCGCCAAGGATGACACAATTGATTCAGTAAAAATGCTAAATTCAAGCCAAAGTTTACTAATTGGCAACTATTTTGCACTAATGCCATGCAAGTTACTCTTTGGTATTACAGCTTTATTACAGAGTATACGAGAAAGTTTTGTGGAGACCACTACTACTGGTTTTATAAGTATGTAATTCACTGTTTTAACCTTTTGTCTGTGACATGTATCAATGTTGATAACAGGTGGAATTCGTGATTACTTAATTCATATGAATTGTATCATGCTATTTTAGTTTTGGAATCAGATGTTTATTGGAATAAATATATATATAAGTTCGAAAACTTCATAAGGCGATTTGAAGTTAGTTGCTAACTGTACCTATAATATGTGCAGTTAAGTTTATCGTATGTTCAATGATCATCACAAGAATTTATTTTCTACCTGTCATTTAATTGGATAATGTGTAATCCATAATATGACAAACAATTAAGCAAAATATTTTTTAAATGCATTTGAATTTTATCTTTCAAGGCATAACATCCTGAATATAAAGCGATTCAATAAGGAATTAATCAAAATTGCATCAGCATCAGCTTTTTATAAAATGAAAAACTTCTTATTTGTACTCATATCACATTTAATTTCATAAATTCATATTAGGCTAGTTAACTTCTATTTAGCT
This sequence comes from Argiope argentata, assembly GCA_026289955.1. Lineage (NCBI taxonomy): Eukaryota > Metazoa > Arthropoda > Arachnida > Araneae > Araneidae > Argiope > Argiope argentata. Next base: position 5,529,178 of record JAOUZG010017606.1, on the reverse strand, counting down.
TATATTTGCTATATGAAAATTCTAACTCATGAGTATATTATTTTAACATAATCTGTCTGATTTGTTATGAACTTTCTAAATAACAAGTTGCATTACTTGCTTTAAGTATTTAATTGATTTCCTCTGGAAACCATTTGATTCACTGAGATTAATGATTATAAAAAAATTCAAATAACAATTTTGAGTAACTCCCTCTTAATGATTTCATTAACAAAATATTTTAGACATTAATTTATGTTAGGAATACAGCTCATACTATTATGGAACCTTACATAGCTCTGTTAAGCGTAATATTCTTTCCTCAAAATTTACTGTCTATATGTATATGCATTCGGTTATTTTACAGCAAAGAGTTGCAGAGTTTAAAAATGGACACGATCTAAAAATATTTCATCAATGTATTTTTCTGAAATTAAATCATAATTGTATATAAAACAAAATTTCAAAATATTTTGTGGAAAATAAAAAATTGATATAAAAAGGAAAACGATATGAATTGCAATGCAAAAATAAAATAAATTACAGTAAAATACAATTCAAATACTTTTTTTTTAATATTTTAATAAAAGAAAAGATTTTTGATGAAATAATGTTGGCAACTTTAAAGTAATCTTAATCTTAAATCAGATTAACTAAAGTTTTAACTAAATTAAAACCTATAAACATTTCTCTCAGGAAAAAATCAAATTTTTCTTATTTCCATTCTCTTACGTATATATTTGCTAAATTTTAATGGTTATAGTTAAACGGAACACGTACACAAACATTCATCTTTACCATTATTAAGAATATTTGAAAATTAAGTATAAAACCACAAAAATTAATAATCCATCCATATGAATAATTTGTTATTTCTTTTGCATAAAAACAGATTATACGAATATGTTTAAAAAGAATTATTAGCATGTTTGAAAAAACTTCAATATAACTCGTTAGTTCAGATTTCATAAATATTAAAAATGCGTCTATCATTAACTAACTCATTTTATGAAATTATTACACATGAATTTTTATAAAATTTTTCCACGACTATCTTATTTAAAAAATGAAGTTCAGGTTATAGAAATTTCTGTCATAAGGTTTTATTTCTCTAGTCATAAGATCAGATTAAATAGCTCAATAAAACTATTTCTAAAAAACTAAGAATTGAAAGAACTTAACTATTGAATCCATAAATAAATGTGTGAAGTTTTTCAACTAAATTTTAAGAATATTTTGTAATGGAAATCATTCCATTCTTTATTTTGAAATAATAATATAACTGAGGTGGACCTTATGCAGGTCTCGAAAAAAATGCTTTTTATATTACTTGATTTCACGATAATACATAAAGAACAAGTTCAAGGATATTAAAATAACATGATTTTAATGTCTAGCATAATTTACTTAAATACTTGATTGAGGAACATCATGAACGTCATTAAATACAAGGAGTTTGATTAAATAAAAAAACTATTTCCTGTAAATCATCTGCCTCTAAAGGTTGTAATGAGTAATATTCCCTTGGTTGTAATACAGTTGAGCAGGGAAGTGACTTATTTAAGGATATGTAAATAAGTAGAAAGATTAGAAATCCGTGTAATTATTTTCTTTTTATATGCAAGACAACATAGAAATAAAGAAAATACAAAATTTTCTTATAATTATATTTTGTCATTATTTGTGAATGGCAACGCTCGTGCTGGAAGAAATATGAAAACAAAACATTTCTTTGTTTAAATTCATTGCACAATAAGAAACTTATCAGAAACGCACTTTTGAAAATTAACTCTACTAACAAAAAGCAACCCCAAAGTCTGTAACTGAAGTAACTGAAATTTTAATTTTAGAACTGCATGCCAAATTTCAATATTTAACTTATTGCGTTTTTTTTTTACTTAACTCCATTTAAATGCACTTGCACAATTTAAACAATGATTTGTTGTTGTTGTTTTCAAATCTAAAAATAACAAGTTGGAATTTCCTAAAATTCTTCGGTTTTTTAATACAAATACAGTATATTCACTTATCTTTAAAAAAAGAATAAATAGGGTAAACACATATTTCCATTTCATTTAAAAGTATAGTTATTAGGCAAGAATTCCAATTATCTTTATATTTTCGAAATGTAAATATAAAAATTAAATATACGTATGAAATGTACATATGTTATAGTGATGTACATATTTTATAGTGAGTTATTTTGTAATTAATATTAATTTTCAAAGGATTTTATATAATTCAAAGCTAACGTATCAAAATTTAATTTAGAAATATAAAGACTTTATAAAAGATTCATGTAATTACATGTTCAATGTTAATCAAAAGTGAGTTTCTTTAAGACCATAACGATTTATCACAAATTTTTCGAATACTCATTAATATATTTCAAAATATATTGAAATTTTTCTTGGACTACCCATCAGTAACCTGACAACATTATCTTTACTTTGAAAATATTTCATACTTTTCAATTACTTACAACAATTGCTAGTATTCTCAATCCATTCTCCCATTTCTAGTAGATTGTTATAAATGGAGAAATTTAAAGCATTAGTTATCGATAATAAGAAAATTAAGATAATTTATCATGCAAAATTTAAAACAGAGACTTATAAATCCTTATAGCATTTTTAGCATAATATTACAGGAAACAAAAAAATACTAATCGATCCTATAAATTTAAAAAACTTATAATAATTTTATGTCATTTAAAAATGTCCAACATTCCATTTATCTTTTATTTATTTTCCATGCTAAATACAACACGATGAGAAACTAACAATACAGATTAAGACAAAAACAAATTTTCACTCACCAATTATTAAAAAATGACCATAACAAGTTGTTAGTATAATCATATGATAATATTTTAAACAAAATATCATTAAAAAGTCTTTTAGAATCTTCTTTTATTTTTAAATTTATATTTCCAAACTGACTTATTTCATTAAATTCTAATACATTCATTAGTGTTCAGTTAAAATTCCGGTGTTTTTAAGAAATATCATTCAGATCAACTAATAGTACTATGTAGCTTTATTTTATATCGTTTAAAAAATGTACAACATTCCCTTTATTTTTTAATTCTCCATGTTAAATACAAAACGATGAGAAACTAACAACACAGATAAAGACAAAAATGAATTTTCACTCACCAATTATTAAAAAATGACCATGACAAGTTGTTATTATAATCATATGATAATCTTTTAAACAAAATATCATTTAAAAAATCTGTTAGAATCTTCTTTTATTTTTAAATTTATATTCACAAACTGACTTATTTCATTAAATTCTAATACATTCATTAGTGTCCAGTTAAAAATCCGGTGTTTTTAAGAAATATCATTCAGATCAACTAATAGTACTATGTAGCTTTGTGAATATTTATGAAAATACATGAATAAGTTTATAACTAAAAACTCTTATAAGATTGATTTTTTCAAATTGATAAAAAGTAATTTTTGCTCAAACCAACAAATCATTTTCACATAATCTAAATAATTAATTTTATTAATTAATTAAATGCACACATGACCGCATAAGATCCACACTCTGTTTTAACAACGGTTCTATTACACCCTACCCAACCGTGATCTCAAAAATTGCTTTAGAATTCCAGCCTGTCCTATCTCTCTATCGTTTTATTCACTTCTTTTACTGTTCTATGTGATCCTAAATTGATTGATTCCCCCACTAAATATTATTCGAAAGATCTTTAGAAATGTGATCTTCAGACATACACCAGTACCAACTAAAACCTTCAAACCAGACGACATTGATAACAAGAACTATCTAAAAGGGCATATAAAGTATGAAAATGATGACATTACCCCCGGACGTCCAGACACGCGTGCCTCTTCCATGACTTGCGCCGGATTCCCACGCTTCTTACCCGGACGGCGGACTATCCGGCTCTGCTGCTGCAGCAAGCAATCCGGGGAGCCGGGAATCCAGCCTTATTGATCTCTACCTTCGGTTGCGACGCAGGTACTGTGTGTGTGAGAGAGTTTCGCGCTCTGGTCGCGTGCGCACTTGCCATCCTAGTCACCCTTTTTTTTTTCTGTCTTTTTTTCTTTTTATCCATCTGTACTGGGAAATTTTTTCGTCTGTGTATTTTTTGTATTTGGGTTGCTGGTGTACTACAGTCAAAAGGAAAGTCGGCTGCGGCAGGAAGTGTTCAGGGGTGGTGGCCGTGTTTGGCAATTTGGAGGTGCCTTTGGTTGAATTTGAATGGAGATCTGGATGTCATTGACCTTTGTATAGGCTCTTTGATTGCGTTTAGTACTTGTTCTAAATGTTTCTGGGGATGGTATTTAAAGAAGTGTTAGCTCAAACCAAAAATCTAAATTATAAAATAACAAAGATTTTTAGTATATATTGATGTTATATTTCTTATACCATCAATTACAATAACATATATCGATACTATGATGTTATTAATGCGCGTACTATTAAGATATTTTTCAAATATATCAGTGCCATTTTTTATTTGATTTGCAGAATGAATAGATTTATGGGGAAATTATGATAAAATGTAGTAACTACAAATTTGTAACAGTATACTTCAAAACGTTTAAGATGTATTATTGATTGTATTTGATTTGTTAGTGTGTTATAAACGTAATGAACACGGCAGGTTATTGAGAAATCCTTACGGTTTGGCTTATTTTGGGAATGGCATTTCCGAATAAGGATGGTATTGTAGGTAATATCAAATTTACAATTATATGAGATAAAGCATTTAAATTACTTTATTGTTTTCATATGATTTGTCCCCCAGGGAGGGGGGGGTACCTCGAAATAAGGATGATATGCTTCCAGCATGTTGGTTGAGTCTTGCCACCCTGAAGGATACATTAATAGGAGGGGATTAGGCTTCTCCCATCAATGATTGGAAGTACTTCCTACAGGAAGGGATATACCGTTGGCGTTAATGGCCCTTAAGACTAAATCACAGTTTGTGGAGGAATCGGTACTGTTTAATACTATTTAAAGGAATGCACATAGAAAACGAATACCTCCGAAACGATACCTCCGAACATAGAAAACATCTGCAAGTTGAAATTAATGACTTAAGTTCAGTAGAGATGGTACCAGGTAATATTGGGACTCTGAAGGACACGATGTCTAAAATTGTCAGTTTTTTGCCAACTGTTTGAAAGTTTGTAGTGGCGGAAGCGGTCGGTTTTTGACCACTTTGGGGCCAATTACCTCGAAGAGAATATCAGTTTGACAGATTCGGTCATTGTAAGGATGGACATTACTGAAGACCACAGTGGGCCACAGCAAATCCTGTCGATGCTGCTATGTTCAGTGGTGGCGGGGTGGTCGGCTGTACACAAGAAGAAGCACAGCAATCCAGTGAATACTTGACTATTTGAGGATATCTTACTTCCATGTTGTTTTTGACGATGTAGCAGAATGTATTTGCATGTACAGATTTCAGATCTAAATTTTAAAGACTCAGAACGAAAGTTTCAGAAACGATATTAATTTCCAAATTTAGTCCACGATAACCCATGAGCTACATTGGAATGTGAATTGTGACGATGGTCAAGAATAATTACGACCAGACATTGTTTTGTAGCCAATTTATCTTATATAGTTTGTATATATAGCGATGTAAATCAAACATTATTATGTAAATAAACTTATTTTATTATGCTTTAAGTTACTAATGTTATTATGGTTGAAGAAAAGGTGAAAACCGTGGAAATTTCCAATCTGGGGTGTACTGTTGAAAGTAATGCCAAAAGATATTTTTGCATAACTTATAAATTGATATCATTAAAATAAGACAATTTATGATATTTAAAAATGTTTCTGAAATAAATTTAATTCTTTGATATTTTTGAAAATTATCAAGGAAATAAGTCAATATCTTTTAATTTGTAAATAATTAAAATTTCAAAAAAATGTACCGAATTGCATTTATATACTTAAAACTGTATTTGTGCTAAATTTGTCAACTCTAGATAAAACAATCTGAGCTTTAAAGGGTTAATTCCCAAATGCGGATTCATACAAATATCTTTATTTAATATTAGAAGATGATGATGAATAAACAAAATAGTAAAAAAATAACTTTTATTATAGATTCTTCATGTATCAAATATATGAAGACAACAGTAATCATGTCACTAGGGTTGAACTATTTAATGTGCATTCATATGGATGTCAAAACATTCGTTAAATACAACTTTTACGACATAATGTTTTTTAATCGAGTAAATTCAAATTTCGATATGAAAATTAATATACATTCTCCTATCTGTATTTATTTAAAAATTATATTTGTGCTGCAGACAAATATTTTAAATTAGATTGTCACAGATGCTAGGATTTTAACTCATTTAAATTTAATGTTGTCGCGCTTTTTAGAAAAGAAATGGCACCGAAATAAAGGTGATTCTGCAAAATAAAAATTAATAAACCCTTTTGACAACTTTAATCGGAGCATAATTTCCAAAATTCTAAACTGTTGATTTTTTATAATTTATCGATATATCCATGGTTTTTTGCCCATTAAAATATACCAATAATTTTTTTTAATTTTGGAAATAAAAATATAACACGTTTATTTTTGATTTTATTAAAAAAAAGTTTTCATTTAAAAAATATTGTCATAAGTATTCATTGCAAATAAGGAAATACTTCAATTCTGAAGTCAAATAGGATTATTTATACAACTAGGGAGTAATGCTATCATTTAAATCTAACTACTCTAGTGTTATCGATTTATCTTGAAATTCTGAGTATTATTACCATTTTATCTTTATTGACTTATCCTATATTCGGTTTTAGTTTCTCAATCGAAATCTGATTGGATAAAGTCCAAAATTTCCAGATTCTATCATCCAATAATATGCAAGTTGGAAGTCAAGCCGGCTTAATCTTCTTTAACAGCACTCAAAAGAGTACTCGGCATAAAATTATCTTTCAAAAGAACATTTTAAAAAAGATGATGATATCCGTTTTTCCTAAAATGAAAGTAAGGTTTAAAAAAATTAAAATGAAATCTGCTCTGCATAGTTCAATGTATCATGTCAGAACCTAATTTCTTGAACGGCCAAGCACCACGTGCTCGTGCGAGTTAAATTATATTTTTATTCATTTCAATTGTTTCATTGAATGAGTCACTTAAGTATCGCAAACGATCCAAAAAACTTTGTCTCGCATTTATTTTTTAAAAAATATCACATTTTCTATTTATTTCATTTCGTATAATTGCGTGCTCAAAATGACATCATTCTAGGTTTTATGTGCTGTAGTCATTAACTTTCTTTTAAATCAGAGCTTTTGTAAATGCGATGGCAACGCTTTATTAAAAGCTGATGTTTCGAAATGCTCTTGCATATAATAAAACTTTTATTTTTATTTTTAGTCTACGAATTTTTGTTGACGCCAAAAACTTCATCTCAAAAACATCATGTTCTGACATGATAAAAAATTCTTTTTAAATTTTATCATTGTATCAACCGGTGCATTTTTTTTCAAAATCGTCATGCAAAAGTTATAGAATGTTTCATTAACTATACGAATTTTTCTTTCTCATGATAAATCTTTTTTTTTTCTAATAAGAATACCATGTAAAACAGAATGCACCATCCTTAAGAAATTCAGCTTTATTATTTTAACGGTCTTAAGTATTTCAGGTTACCAGAGTTTGAAAAATCAACCTTTGGCATTATGATCTATTGCTCTGTCTGTGATACATCTCAAAACTAGAATAAACTATCTGAATGAAATTTGTTATGTAGTCTCTATACCAAAATTCTATATTTCTGGCAAATTTAGGCGATATGCGTAGTAGTCTATATGAATAACATTATTCGTAAAAGTACCTGTAAACTGGGACTGTAGAAATGATATTTTATACATGATATTTATTAGGGTTTGAGGTTTTACAAACCCTTTTTTAAAAATAAATTTGTCACATTTGAAAACCGGTTTTTAAATTAGGGAAACTGGTTTTCCGTAAAGCATGAAAATTCCTCTTATAATATAGTGAATTTTTGTACAGAATAAATCATCTTACATTTCCTTTTCTACTTCTTCAACTGTATTATATCATCTAGTGTGCCTTTCTGCTAGTTTGTGAGCAATTTTGTGCATTTAACTTGAGTATTGTGTATTTGCTTTCCCCCTCTTTTTTCTTTGCATAATTAATAATATTTTCCCCCGTGTTATTTTACCTTTATTTCAGTGTTTGTGTAGAAATTTTTGCTTATATTCTTTTGTATTTGTCTTTTGAATGCTCTATTTTTTAATCATACTTCTTCAACTGTATTATATCATATACTGTGCGTTTCTGCTAGTTTGTAAGAAATTTTTGTCCATTTAACTTGCGTATTTGCTTTCCCCCTCTTTTTTTCTTTGCATTTGTGCCTATGTCTTTATTTTCGAAATTCAACCTACTGTTAATTGTGAAATGACTTACATCTGTAAGCCTTGTGGTATACTTGACAGCACACAATGAGTTTATACTTCGAGAACCAATCTCTCTCTATATATATATATAGATAGATAGATAGATAGAGAGAGAGATAGAGAGAGAGAGAGAGAGAGAGAGAGAGAGAGAGAGAGAGAGA
>JAOUZG010017606.1:5506460-5520592 GCA_026289955.1 Argiope argentata | reverse complement strand
AGAGAGAGAGAGAGAGAGAGAGAGAGAGAGAGAGAGAGAGAGACAGAGAGAGAGAGAGAGAGTTACCAGATGAGACCGATTCACCTTGCAGCTAAAGACTCAGAAGAAGGCGAGATGAAAATTTATCATCAAGTGAAGGTATAGTTAAATTTCTATTACATGAACTAAAAAAATAATTTAAATATTGAAATAAGTTTAAAATTATCATATGCTTTAGAACAACGGAATCAAGAAAGAAGACAAATAGAATTAGCAGCTCTTTTGCTATATTTGAAATATCCACAAAACATTTCTCGCTTAGAGAAGAAATCTAGTGTGCTTTCTTTAGCTTCAATAACCGAATTTATTAAGTTATCTGGAAAGATATTGTTAAGAACATTTTCAAGCGAGAAAATTTCCATTACAAGTAAGATTCGAAACGAATTAAGCTGGTTATTCTATTCTAATCCATCCCTTTCACACTTCGTGGTATTATCCCTTTTATTCAGAAAAAGTTGAAGAAAGAAATCAGAATTGAAAAAAAAATCACATGCATTCAAAAGTAAAGTCAGAAATAAAATCAAAATTAATCACCTCTTTCGCAATGTTGTCTTTCAGTCTTTTGGGTTATGAATGATACCCAAAAAAATTTTTTACATGTATCAGCGTATAGAAATGTTTGTCAGTTTGATAATGAAAAATCGACAAAAAAAATTAGCCAAATTTTTCTTTTGTTGGAGGATGAGAGTAAACAAAATCATTAATCATTTGTTTAACAGATTTTGGTGAAAAACCGATATTATTGCGCATTCATCGGTATTTACTGACAAATCTATTAGTAATTCACTTTTAAATTTAAAAAAGCGGGGAAATTTACTTTAAAAAAAACTGAAAATTCAAGCAAACCTAAGTTCTACTTAAATTATTTTTTTCAAAAATAGAAAACTTTTATTAAAATGACTTTTATCGATTATTTCAAAATTCTATTATGTCTGGTATAAAGAATTATATCCTTTTTTACTAAGCCTTTTGTCTTCTAAAAATTAAAATTATTAAATCTATTTCCTTCTTAAATTGCCTAATTTGCATGCACAACAAGGGGGCCTCTACATGCGGTTACCTTGCAGTTAATTGAAAAATTAAATGCATTTACGAATTCATATAAGTTTATTAACAAACTGAATGTTAATTTCAAATATAATTATTAAAAATCAATTTTCTTTTTCTTAAAGTTGCTTTTATTAGAACTAAAATGCAAAAAGTAGAATTTTCCAAAATTTGGAGGTCAAACAAAAAAAATATGTATAACAGAAGTTAAAAGGAATGATTTAAAAATTTAAAATGATTATGATATATTTAATTTTATATTAATACTATCTAATGTCTTGTAATGCTCGCTATGATTTAATTTTCTAATCGTATTGTTTTCAGTTTCTCATATTCATATGGGACTTTTTTTCTTGCAGAATCAAAAACGAAAACCGTTTTCATTTTTTTACTTTAATAATAAAAGCCTGGTTTTAATCTTTTCCTTTAAATTTAATTCCTTTTCTAATTTCCATCGTTTACATCATTTTTCCTGAGTTACAAATTTTCCATCAATAATTTAAAATAATTATGAAATATCAAATTTTTACTAAATAGTTTTTTAAGAATAAGAAATAAATAATTTTGATAAGAAGATAAATAATTTTCTTTCTTCTTAATACTTGTTACAACTTACCTTTCCAATCATTTTGTTTTACTTTTCTCATGTTCATTTAGGTATTATTTTTTCTTCCAGGTTTAAAAAAGAAAATTGTTTTCATTTTTTTTTATTTTTATAATAAAAGCATGTTTTAAACATTTTCCTTTTAATTAAATTCATTTTCTATTTCCTGTTTATTACACAGGAAATAGAATTTTTTTTTATTAATTACAAATTTACTCAAATTTAATATCAAACAGAAAATTTCGCATACAAGAAAACTTTAACTAAAATCCATTTATTAACAAATCCCTAAGTTCTGAATAAAAAATTTAAAAAAAAAATCTGATTCCATCTGGTTTATGCCACTATAATCCTGTCGATACTGCTTTGCTCAGTGGTGACGGGGTGGTCGGCTGTACACAAGAAGAAAGTTCATACCCCTATATAAAATTTCAGATCACTAACACATAAAAACAATTCATTTCTATATCCGTGTCAGTTCAGAGAAAAAGAAAACAATTTTCTGCTTTGCTATTCTAGAAAACTGTTGATAGATTCCCACACCTGGAAAACTTCCCAGATTAAAAGGAGAGGAAAAATGCATTTTTATTTGTTATTTATTGAATCCATTGCTGTATATATTTATTTTCTAAGTTTATTCTCAAGATATTCGGTGCCAAACAAGCTCCTAGATACTGTTTCTGTGCCATAAAATATCAGTTCCTTAAGACAAAGAATATTACTTTAGTGCCGGAAATTCAGCCTTAAATCCTTTTTAAAGCAACTTGGGACTTCATATTCGCAATAAATAACTTCTGCGTCCAAAGGCACACCGCCAAAAGCGTACTACGATGGTATTTTGCCAACATTCGAATATTCAACATGCTTTCGTAATATTTTACTGTTGCCAAAATTTACTGCAGAAATACACTAAACTGGAATCAGTTTATTAATACTATTTTCATATCCTTTACTCATTAAACGAAAAAATAATTATCTTCCAAAGAAGTTCTAACAGTACATAAAAGGAAATTAAATAATAATTTCAAAACATAATACAGGGTGACCATAATTAAACTGCCAGTGCTCAACCTGTTCTGCAGCGCTATCTATTTGAGAGAATGGCACCACATTTTGTAGAAAAATTAAACAAGACGGGAGACAAAAAAATTATTTCCAAAAGTCACCGGTATCGGAATATGGGGCGCTGTGTAATAGAAAATAGAATGTTAGCAAATACAAATCAATACGGAAATAAAATTACCTTTTATTTCTCAAATTCAAATCATGTTCAATGTGGCTGCCGTGTTTGTGGACCACATATTGCATTCTGTGCACAGTATTCACAACAGCAGAAGGTAACATGTCAGTAGGTCTCCCGTACAGTCCGTGATATGTTATCCTTCAACTCCTGGGTCGTGGAGAACTCCTTGATAGACCTTGGACTTAAGGTAGCCCTATAGCCAGAAGTCGCATGGGGTAAGATCAGGGGACCGAGGTGGCCGTGCAGTTAAAAAGCAGTGGCTAATAACTATTTTTGTTCTGAATTTCTGTTGTAGCAGCTGTTGTACCCGTAAAGCAACGTGTGGAGGGGCTCTATCTTGCACGAAAAGGATTTCCCCCAAGCATTGGCTTTGCTGAATTGCCAGAATGATAAAGCTGTTCAACATGTGGCGATATTATTTAATGTAATTTTATTTCTGTATTGATTTGCATTTTTAACTCTCTATTTTCTATTACACAGCGCCACCTATTCCACTAGCGGTGACTTTAAAAACTTTTTTTGTCTCCCGTCTTGTTTAATCTTCCTACAAAATGTGGCGTCATTCTCGCAAATAGACCGCTCTACAGAACACTGTAAGAACTGTCAGTTTATTTATGGACACCCTGTATATTTATTATTATAAAATAGGTAAATTTTTACCATTGGAAAATGTCAATACCTTTGTAATTCAAAAATTTCAATTATGAAGCAATAAAGAGACTTGCTTTTGTTCTAGACGCTAAAGTTAAAATCTAAAGTTTTTAACAAGGCTACCTAATCTTTCTTTCTTCATCATTTGTAGTTTATAACAAACATTTAGTCACACTATAAGAAATTAAACTCTCTTCAAGGTGATTAGAAATTCCCTTCCTCCCAAGTCCTGCTAGCTGTCTCATCGTGGCGGGAGGGTGTCCCTGGGCGGAGTGAGCGAAGTATGTCGGGAGTGTATTCTCCTGGCAGGGTCACCCAACGCGTGAAGGTCACCCCTTTTGCTCAGCTAAAGCTAGCAGGCAGGGGAAATGCCAGGCTTCAACCATTGGTGCCCTAGATCCTGTGATCATTGAAGCTGCACCCTTTTCCCATTACTATGAGCCCACATTTCACCTGAGACAAAAGTACTTCCCGGACTGTCATTGGTGTAAGAGCGCTCCAGCTTCTCCCACTCACATTTTAAATAGTCTAAATTTAACAAAGCATGACATACTCAAAGACTTTTGGAAATATTGTGTTTTATGGAGATGGTCCAGCACTGCTGGGTCATCTGGGATTAGTAACAACAACAACAGAAATCCCATGGAGTAGCTATTCGAAGTGAATGACACCGAAGCTCCTTGCTGGTGTAATTTTTAAAACTCAGTGACGTTCCAGTAACTTAATGGGTTACAAAGCAACGTGAATGAGGAACCTAAATTGTTCGAAGTACATTATGTATTCTATACTCATTATATGTGTTTATTTCGCACTTTTTTAAAAAAAACTGGTAGAGTGAAGTGACGTTTTAGAAGCAAATTTCCCCTATAATAGAACTTGTTACTGGGATATTTCTTATTTTCGTTCTTCTTCTTCTTCTTATCCCCATCATAGTTTGACGGAGTCAGACCAGATCAAATAAACCGTTGATTCTGAGATGGTCGGTGACTGTCCAAGGAGATGAATAAATATCTCCTACACTGAGGTCAGGGCACTCAAGGATGTGAGAAGGAGTGGCCTGGAAGAGTTGACATTTTGGACAAAGGGGGGAAAAGATTTCTTTCGCCCAGAGAATTTAAGATATTTTAAGTGTCCGCTAGCAAGTTGCAAAATGCAAGTATGGGATGACCTATCTCCTGAGATGGAAAGACAGAAACCTGGGTTAGGCCCCTTGTACCAGTTGTTTGATGGAGGGACCAGCCAGTCTTTTGTAGTGGCAGATTTTTTGACGGAGAAAAGCTACTGATAGGTCAGTTTGGCAGAAATGGGGGTATTTTGAAAGCAACCCTCTTTGGCCAGTTTATCAGGCATTTCGTTGCCGTGGATGTCTACATGTAATGGCAACCAGTGAAGATGTATTTTATGATGTTGTGAGATGGTCTTGAGCTTATTGTGGATCGAAATACTTGTACGACCTCCGGCATTTAGTCCGTTTTTGAGATGTTGAAGCACACTGTGACTATCTGACAAGATCCAGACATCACCAAACTTGTTCTCTTCAAAAACCGCCTCAAGACTAATCTCAATCGCGAGGAGTTCACTTCTGAAGACAGAGAAAAAGTCAGGGTTACGTTGGAATAAAAGGGCTCTGCGATGAGGGATTTCGATGTAAATTTCACTCCTTGCAGTATTAATGATTTTGCTGCTATCAGTGTAAATTTTAATGTCTGTTTTGGGAATGTTATTGATGATTTCCAAGGCTAATTGCTTGAGGTAGTCTGGAAAAAAGTCTTTTTTGTTGACATGGTCTGTGAAGTTGAAATAGAAATGAACTCTTGGAAGTTCTACAGAAGGGTTTAAAAAGAGTTGTAGAGAATGAGGTTCTACGTCATTTAGATGCAAAAGTTCTTGAGACATAAGATGGCTGAAGGGGCTGTTTTTCCTAAGTTTTTGGTTGCATTGCCAAGAGTTTAAATAACTTGACGTCTTATTTTGTTGACTATAGCTGGAGAGCTTACAGTTTTTTTCCTCCAAGTAAAACACATATTTTCATTTAATGTGAAAAGGATTTGTTGCTTATTTTTAATTTATATTTATTTAGAATCAATACAAGACTTTTTATACATGATGTCCTCTTATGTCCACCGTATATCCCCCTTTAACTTCAGAATGAAAATTACAGCTATGAAATGAAGTTTAATTATACGCTGTGTAATGGCTATGTATGGCCATTATATTTGTTATAACGTTACTGAAGAAAGCATTTAGTATCACTCCTATTTTGAACAGGGAAAGAAATGCTTAAAACAGCGATTACAAAGATTTAGAGCTTGATGAGTTTAGTATATCTCATACTTTTAATAATCTTGAAAAGAGAAGGAACTACGTGAACATTTGTTTCCCTGTTTTTTTTACCCCCAAATGTGTGATGTTTGGAAATGGGAAAAGAAAAGAACACTTACTTGTCCCTAGATTTATTCTATCCTTTTGCCGACAATACATTTTGTCAACCATCACAGAAAACATTACTGAGTAGCAATTGATCAAAACAAAATCTTTCAAAAATTGAGTATAGAGCAGATGCTTACTTCATACATTCATTTTTTGTAACATTTTTATAGCTTATGTCATTTTATGACATACAAGGTTTTCAATACAAATTGTTTTCTAGTTACAGCTGCAAGTGATCTTTCTATATCAAAATGTCATATACTTCGCTATATTTGTCGTCATTCTGAAATTCATGAGGAGGAAGTGGATATTAAGTTTCATGAGTAATATATTTAATGAAATATTTTTCAAATAAGGAATTATATCGAATTAACAATTTAAAAAAAGGTGTTATCAGAAAAAAAAATTGTTTGGTTACAAAATATTGAAGATAGAGTTTGTTACATTTGTGATTTTATTCATATCTACGAAATCGAATAAACAGAATTCATTTCAGAAAATGCAACAAATTAACATCTCTATCAAAAACTTTATTGCTGTATCTTTTCTAAAAGTTACCTATTGACTATGTGTAACATACCTGCATTCTTATTATCGAAATTATTATGGTACAAAATGAATACTGGTTCCTGTAAAATTAAGGAAATAATTACCATATTATTTTTAACTGCTGAAAAGTATGGAATACTCTAAGAAATTCAGTAGACAAAAATATTTCATTCTAATTTTGATTTCTTACATCATCTACAGAGTATGTTTATGAAACTTTTAATTCAAATCTGACTGAATATTTTTTTGTTTAAAATATGTGATACTAAATGTTAAACCTTAATCATATTCATTCATAATTTGATGGCATCTTTTGAATATCATTTATTTGCACTAATCATCGTTTAGAGTTTCTTGTACAAACTTTAACTATCCGATTTCATATTTGTAAGCGTACAACGTTAGGGTATATTGTTACGAATAATTTTCATCTGGTTCGTGTATAGTGGGTGTATGGTAAGAGGACACACAATTCGACTTTCAGTGTGAGGCTGTCTGCCTGTTATAGCTCTCAGGAGGTGGGCCGAGAACCTTCTAGACCAGGGGTTCTCAAACTTTTAGGCATTGCGACTCCCTTTTTAGATTAAATATTTTGGTGGACCCCCCCCCCAAAGTTTTAACTCTGTCTAAAGTTTAGACAGAGATTTTAAAAATTTTATACGTTCTCAAGAGTATGTGTTAGGTATTGGCGCCACATCCCTTGACACTTCATCTTTCTCCTAACTAGTACCATCTCATGTCAGAACTTTGATCGAACTGTTTACAGATTACATTTCAGTTAAGGATATGAATAGGGTTGAGTGGACAGTCAATCCGTTCAATGACAAGCCATAACAAAAACTGAGCCAAGTGCCCTTCTTCATGATCAGCTGATAGAGATTTTAAGTGATCAGTCAGCTAAAGTAACTTTTAATAAAGCTTATATCGACAAATTTTGAATATGTATTAAAAAGGAATACCCAGAACTGTCTACAACAGAATTAAAAACTTTGATGCCATTTTCTACACATTACAACTGTGAACAAGGATTCTCCATAATGATAAATTTAAAAACAAAGTCATGACATCGTTTGACCCTGGGAAATGACATTGTTTTGTGTGTTACAAAGCTCATTCCAGAATTTAAAAAAAATGGTTAATTCCAAACAAGCTCATGTATCCCATTAACTAATAGAACACAAAAACCAATTTGTATGTGTATTAAAAGCTTCATCTGTACTCTTTTTTTAATGAAAACTACAGCAATAAATTAATTTTCTTTAAACTTTTCTTCCACATCTCGTGACCCCCCTCCTAAGGGTCACGACCCTCCTTTTGAGAACCCCTGTTCTAGACAAATCAGGGCGCATTTTGATTTATATTGGAGGGATAATAAAAATTCTCAAATGTTCTTGTATTATTCATTTTGTCGCCAAAATGGTAAAATCCATCGCCAAATCATCAAATCGTCGCCAAGCTGTTAGGACACTGACGCGGCACCCGCTCACCAAGCAGCAGGGTTGATTGCAAAACGGTGTTTCTTACGATGACATCTTTCGTGCTAGAAAGCAAAATTGCAGATTTGTAACATTGCTTCCCTCTTTAAGTACTGACGTCCAGCAGTCCCAGTTCTATCCAACAACTGGTGTATGTCATCGATCGATGTAAAACATTTTTTTATCCTGTATTGGGAAACTTCTGCACCTTCAGTGGCTTACTGCCGGGGAGTCAGTACTTAAAGCATTGTTACAAACCTGCAGTTTTGCTTCCTAGCACGATTTCTAGTTGGCAACTATTTGGCGACTTAGCGACTTTGTGCCAAAGTTACCAAATAGTCGCCAAGTCACTGGCCGCGCACCCGCTCAGCACGCAACAAGGCTGATCGAAAAATGGTCTTTCTTACGATGACACTGTTCGTGCTGGGAAGCAGATTTACAGGTTTGCTCCAATATTATCTAAAGCACTTAAAATTTGTCATACTCGTTTCAGCTCTGCCTTTGGCAAGAGTATTTTGGATAAATAGACTCAAGTGTTATCTGTGAATAATCAGTTTAAATATTTCTTCTAAGTGCATTATTTATTTGAATTAAAAAGAATTATTCTTTCATGAGCAAAACCAAATGGTATTTAACTGACTATCGATTATAAGGACAGACTTAATAAAATTCTAATTGGGATTTAATTCGGTCATATGAGTTTTGTGATCAATTTAATTTAAATCTTCCATTTATTAATTTTACAAAATTTCACTAAAATGCTGCCTTTTTTAGTAGCCTTTTCTTATATTAAAAACAAAATTACAAGGAAACATATGTCATCTTTTTTTTTCTTTTGTATAAAATATTATATTAATACAAATTTCTTTTGGAGACATAAATGTTGAAATAAAGCAGAAATTATAAAAATCACTGGTAGGAAAGCTCAAAGATAACATCCATTTTAAATCATTAAAATTTTTTAAACAATTAATGAGGATTGAATTAAATATTCTGATGAAATAAAGCTGATATAATTGAAATGGGCAAGTTTTGAATTTTAAGATGGTTTGGAAATATTCCTTTTGAAATATTTTCTCAGCTGTTATAAGAACAAAATTTAAAATTATTTAACTTCTAATTAACTGAATGTTTATTTAATTGAAACTTCGTAAAATTGACACAGTTCTTATCTTGAATAATAAATGTGTGAGATTCAATAAATTTGGCCTAATTGTTCAGGAGAATTAGTGACCTATTCATATACAATTACATAACCACAGTTGCCTTTATTTATGCTTATGCTTCTTTTTGTCTTTCAGAAATTAAAGATACGTATTGCAAATTTTCTTTATGAGGTTGGATTTTATTCTCACTTATTTTTATTAGTGTTTACACAAAGTATCATTTTCAGATAAAGAACTATAGCGAAAAGTCATTTTTTTTCGAAATCATGAATTTTTATTTATTTAAGGCGACCAGGGACTTTTAAAATTGCTTTTTTGCAATTTTCACCTTAGCAACGTCAATTTTTACTATTATTAAGATTAATACTATAGGAGATGACACACAAAATTTTAAAGCATTATATTGATATATTCATGAATTAGGGGAGTTAATATGATATAATATTAGAGATAAATAACGTTAATGAAAAACGTTCCAGGCGCTCCAAATTTGTTCGAAAGCGCGCCAATTTTTCTTATTACTTACTCTAATCCTTTTGAAACAAAAGTTGAGATTAATCTTGAAATAATCACAAAAACCTCATAAATTAAAATGCATATTTTAATGAACATTTTCTATTCAATTGCATGATGCATATTTTTTATTTAAATTTTATACATTAATTTCTCAATATATTCTTCAGTTTCTGAACAAGAGAATAAATAATCTGTATAATTAAAAATATTTTATAAATTGTTTTAGTGTTCAAAATATGATAAAAAATGAAAAATTTTGAATTATTTATTAATCGAAACCTAGTCTTTAAAGAATGAATAAAAATACAGCTCATCTTTTATTTCATAAATTATATCATATTGTTATGTTTTTTAGCGTAGCGGGTTCGGATTAAATGGACTTTACTTGAGGACAGCGCAAACAAATTTATTCACAGCTATTTACAGGAGGACTTGAGGAAGGAAAACCTCAGATAAAAAACAATCCAGCAGTCAACAGTCACTAACATTGAAAATACAAGCCATACGCTCAATAGATACAGACTGCAAAACAGATATCGTATAGCACAGCAACAATAAATCGCAGCGAGTTCAATTATACAACGTTAACAGCAAACGTAAACAGATCTCACTGGTAACAAGCGAGAAAAGTAATCCACTAGTACAGCGAGACGCTTCTCTTCCGAGAGGAAACTGCCGAAACTACGGCAACCGTCCCTTATATAGCTAAGCGAGCGAGCCACCAAAAACACGCGAAATTTCTCAGAACACCGCGAGCGATCCAGCAGCTATTAAACTATTCCTTTCGCCAAACCTACACGACTGGCGCGAAGCTCCCCGCCAAACGTCGCCAACTTCATCACGTTTTCGTGGTGCTCGCCCGCTTGTAACAATATATTTCTTGAACTATCAGCAAAATTTTAAAAGAATCATTTGATAAACCTATAAACTAAAACAAAAATTTATTTAAAAAGAGCCCTTTCTTCCATATTTTTAAACATTTCACTTAACTGGTGCATTTTCTTTTCAAAGAGGGGTTTTTTTTCAATCTTTTGTTGCAAATATTCAAAAAAAAAATTCTAGTTCCGAATATTTTTCAAAAAAAGTTAATCAAAGATGTTGCCGTATACTTTAATACAATGTCATAATTTCTAAAAGAAATGCAGAATAAATGTGCAGTTTGTATCATTTTATTGAAACTCTGCTTTCTTTGGAGAATACATAAAGTTTTAAAATACACACATCTATTTCATCGAGTCTGGGAAACTCATTTACCCGTGTTCTCTTTCTAACGTGTCCTCTTTCTAAATGCACATTTAAGCATATTGTATTCGAAACTATTGTGAAAAAAAAATCATACTTGATTTTTTCCTAATATTTTACACAAGAGATATGATTTTATTCCGACGCTTTCATTAAATTATAGAAACCACTTATTTCAGAAAGATAAGCATATCTTACAGATACAGCTCGTTCGTGAAAACTCGAAACTTTTTGCTTGTGAAAAGAGATGATACGGTCGGACCTAAACTACTCTCTACAAGAATTCTCTAATTAAGTTCTATTCTCTGAAAAGCAAATATTAAATTCCGGCTTTTATTATCTAGATAAAACCTTGCGTTGGATCTTTCAGTTTATTGCTTCTTTCAGTGATTCTTCGAAGCCCATTTAATTAAATTTGTTGACTGCAAACATCGCCCTTCATGTTTGTCTTCCATAATGCGGTTTAAAATGAATATCGTTACAACTCGCAAAGATCATAATAAACATTAAGAATGACTCGATGTTCATTTTTAAGACTGTCTAATATATAAATAGTACTGATATTTGTTTATTCATTTGGGTTTTTTTCTTTGTCAGATTAGCATATGAAACAGTTTTTTTTTTTTTTTTTACATACTGTTATCTTTCATAACTGTTTATTTGTTCTTTCACAATTTTTTAACTGTTTTCAGTTGTTGTTGTTTCTAATGGCACTTGCCAAGGGTAAGCTTGCTGATGCATCAGCGATTTTAAGCCAAAATGGGTGTCTCTTTTTGATGTAGCGTCAACTAGGGCCAAGAGTACGACTTAGCTACACACTCACCACATTCACTTGCACAACCCCCTTTTACAAGGGACATATTCACTCACCTTACAGTTAGAACACAAAAGAACAACCATGCGCGAACCGGGACTCGGACCCGATAGGCCCAGATCATGGGGAAAACACGCTACCCCTATGCCAGGATACCGGCCGTTTTCAGTTGTTTATTTCCTAAAAATTGTGACTCTTTCCAAAAAAGTTGCAAAGCGTTTTGAAGATTTTGACATTTTTTTCCGTATAATTAGAATCTCAAGTTAAATCTCTAGTTCAAATCCTCACATCATAAAAAGTTTAAAATTTGATTCGTCTGTAAATTCAACTTACTTTAAATTATACAGTAGGATTAAAATGCATACAAAAAAGTATATAAATATTTTTTATCATAGCAACGTGAGTGAGTGTGTATTCCGGAATCTAAGATAATGAGAAGAATTGTTGCAAAATATAATGTTTTTGATAATAATTTATTAATCATATAGAAAAGGATATATGTATCACATTGAGACCTTTTTTTATGAATTCATATTTTAAATGTTATAAAATGGTCTTTATGAGATACGTATGGAAGTTATTGAGGAAAAATATTAAAACTTAGCTTATGCTCAGTTAAAAATATGATAAGCAAATTTTTTAAGCTTTAAAAGTTCCTTTTTTATTGAAAACCCTACAACTCAAAGAGTAACTACGTGTCAAGATTTATAATTCTAAATTCAACAATTTGACATTTTCCAGGATTTTCTCATCTTTCTTATGGTAATACGCAGTAAAATAATAGTATATTAGCCAATAAGCATAGAAGAAGGTTTTTGGAAAAGGAAAGCATTAATTATTCGAACCGGTTATTAGAAATTAATATTTCATTTAATTTTTTTGGCATAGTCATATCTAAAGTTTTAGCTATTCTGACAAATCAAACCGATATTATTACTCTATTGGTTGCAATATGATAGTGCTTGTTATATTGCCAATTTCAATTGTTTGAAAATTCATTATTACCAAATTATGCAGATTTTAAAAGTTCTTTATCTAGATTAATCGAAGGATGAGGATTTTATAATTTTTTTTCACTTTTATTTATATTTAGCCTTTTGTTTCTAAAATTCTTTACCCAGATTGAAGCTATATGTGAATTATTTTGAATAATCCTCTTAATTTATTGTAGAGCTGTAACAGATATCTTCTAATTTCGATCATTCCAAGACAGGTAATGTATTTAAACCAATCCTACACCCAAACAGATAAAGAAAAAAGCGGAACTTTCTTGTCTCTCAGGAACTTTCGCTTACTATCATCAGTAAAGGTCTTATATCCCTCACTCCACAGAAAATTGAAGCTGCGTTGGCTTGGTGGTAAGGTTTCGTCGTCGGGATGGAAGGGTTCGAGACCCAATTTCGCCGATGAACTTTTGTGTAACGGTAAACCTGTCTGGACTGAATGGCGTCCCGCTTTGGTATTGTGGAAGTTTGGAGAGAGGGATACCTACTCAAGTGTGTCCTCGTCATCAGACCCTCGGTTCAAAATTACGAATTCTGTCCCAAAATATCCCTATTGTTGCTTTAAATTGGGAGATTGATATAAATAACTAACTAACCAGCTGAAAATTATGGACTTTAGTTGTGGCAAAGAATTCTTTGTATGGCATTGACCAATATTAATCGCAAAATATAAACCAATGGATTAATCCAGCAGTTTCATGGAGTCTGTTTTGGGAATAGATGTTTTGACCTTTTATTCCAATCGATAAAAGCTAAAATTTCACACGAAATTACAACTGTAGTCAGATATAATATTTCATTGATTTCAATCATTAAGTTTATGAATTAATGATTTTACATGTACTTAAAAGTGCAGCAATTCTAAGACATTTTTGGTTTCAAATTTGATAAAGATCTAAATTTTAGGTGCTAAACCCATGTACTGAATTTTTCTAGTACTTTTATTTTTGTAGTTATCGCTCACTGGTATTCGAACAACGATGCAGACAGATTCTCTCTGCATCAATTTCGTTAAAAATTTGAATGAAATCTACAAATTTAATCAATAAATCCTTTTCCAAATTTCATCCACTTATCCCAAAGCTTTATTGAGTTATCGTGCTCACAGACAGATGGACAGAGAGGCCAAATTCAAAAAATTATGTATGTTTTTTTTTCAACTCAAGACGCAGCAAAAAGATCTCTTTTCAGGTGGTATCTTTTTATCAAGAAGTGTGTCGTATCAATATATAAATAATACAGATATAAGTATTTATATAAATATTACAGATATTAATTTAATTTAAAAATTCTTTATATATATATATAGTTAAATATATATATATATATATATATATATATATATATATATA
>JAOUZG010017606.1:5467210-5496460 GCA_026289955.1 Argiope argentata | reverse complement strand
TTCCAGAAATCACCGATAGGTGGCGCTGTACCACTGGACGTATGCTGAAAAGACACAAAAACACGTTTTAAACACATTTTATTTGAAAGTACCAAGCATACATGAAACAAGGACGTTATCGATGCAGGGAATGCTGCTCAATATGGTTCCCTTCCTGAAGATGTAAAATGTGAAGTCTGTGGACAGCTTGTTCAACTGCGGATCGTAACTGGTCATCTGAGATGCTTCTCACATGCAGACTGATACTCTCTTTCAAATCTGCCAAGGTTATCAGACGTTCTCG
Organism: Argiope argentata; assembly: GCA_026289955.1. NCBI lineage: Eukaryota > Metazoa > Arthropoda > Arachnida > Araneae > Araneidae > Argiope > Argiope argentata. The sequence continues at coordinate 5,496,177 of JAOUZG010017606.1, read as the reverse complement.
ATAAACAAGGTTTTTTAAGTGTCCCCAAAGCCAAAAATCACACGGATTAAGATCCGGTGAACGAGATGGCCAAGTTGTCGGAAACGCGCGACTGATTATTCTGTCAGTGGTGAAATGTTGGCGAAGAAACTGTTGCACAGGGAGTCCAATGTGTGGAGGTGCTCCATCTTGCATAAAAGTAATGGTGTCAAGGCATTGGCGCTGCTGCAAATGGGGTACAACAAATGTTTCGAGCATCCTTTTGTACCTGTTGGCCGTCACGGTACATGTCTCAAGGCCATTGGAAGTAACCTCTTCGAAAAAGAACGGTCCAAGGATGAATGTGGCTGTGAATTCACACCAGACTGTAACTTTCGGTGAGTGGAGTGGAATCTCTTGGAAGGTACGGGGGTTTGTCGTGTCCCATATGCGACAGTTATGGGTGTTCACTGTTCCACTGAGGTGGAAATGGGCCTCATCGCTCCACAGAATCTGCCACGGCCACGATGCATCCACTTCAACTCTAGCAAGAAATGTCAATGCAAAGGTCAGTCGCATCTCCCTGTCTGTGGCCAGCAATTGTTGATTAGGGCGGATTTTGTACGGGAAACAATGCACCATTTTTCTGAGTACGTTCCACACTGTGCTATAGGGAACACCCAAGTGTCGTGACACTGCACGTGCACTACTGCAGCCTAAAACATTATCCATTGACTGTTCAACAATACCGGTGGCAACATCTTCAACGACATCTGAACGAACCGGTTTGCGTCCTCGACCAGGCTGAACTCCAAGATGTCCAGTTTCCTCGAATCGAGCGATCATTCTCCTGAGAGCTTGTGGAAGCAATGGTCCCTTACGCAAATCCTTAAGTCGGCGAAACTCTCGAAGTGCTGCTGGAGCATTTCCTTTATTCTCGTAAAACAACTTCACAAGCAAAGCGCGTTCTGGCAGCGTGACAGCCATCACTAATAAGAATGACATTCCCCACCTTTTAACATGGCTTCTAACCATGCTTTATGCAAATTTTTCTGGTTACAGTATGAAATTGCAGTTACAACGGGAGTTCTAGCTTCTTTACTATTTTTATTTTCCATAAGGGGCAGAAAAATTAAAAAGGAAGCATGGAAGCATTCCATTCCGCATAAACATTTTAATTTTTATTATTATTTGTGTCTTTTGATCATAGTTCCAGTTGTGCAGCGCCACCTATCGGTGATTTCAGGAACTAATTTTTTTTTCGTGAAATCCGTTTCCCCATATTTTGAATAGTATGTGTACAAAATTTTGAGCCTTTACACTGAGTAGTTCGATATCCATGGAGGTCAGAGTAGGGGTGTTTTATTTCTGGCCACCTTGTATATATATATATATATATATATATATATATAAGAGGAGTCTGAACTAATAGTAGCAATTGAATGAATTCTAACTGCCAAAAACACTCGAACTTGAAATTTTGACAAATGACAATTTTTCGATCTTTCTAGAGCCGAAAAAATATTTTTGGAACTATGTCTACTTGTCTGCCATTTAGTCCGCCTGTGGAAACGATTAATCATTAATGTTTTACATTTCAAGAATAAATTTTGATATGCGATCTTTACAACAATTTTGTAAATATCTGTCAGATTTTAAGTGGAATCTATTCAGTCAAAATTTATCTAAACGCGCTTTAGCTGGATGACTATAAAACAAAAAGTGCTAGGTGAATAAAAATTGGTTAAATAGATTCAACAACCAAAGTGTAGACATTTTTCTTTTTAAATTTGAAACAAAATACTTCAAGATATTGGCTATATGTCGCTATAAACTTTCTCTAGGATATAGATGCTATAACTCAAATTTAAAAGATAATTCAACGGTTTAAATATCTGAAATTTATTACATAATTTTGTGATTGCAATTGTAATTCTTAGCCAAATTTTGGTTTCAATCTTTCAGTTAAAAAAATTCAAAAATGAAATTCGCTTTGCATATTTCAATGTATCACGTTAGAACATCATTTCTTGAACGGCCAAGCACCACGTGCTCGTTCGAGTTAAATTATATTTTTAGTCATTTTAATGGTTTCCTTGAATGAATCACTTTAGTACTGCAAACGATCCAAAAAAAACTTTGTCTCGCATTGATTGTTTAAAAAAATATCCAATTTCCAATTTATTTCATTTCATGTAATCACGTGTTCAGAATGACATTTTTCTAGGTTTTATTTGCTGTAGTCATTAACTTATTTATTTTTAATCAGAGCTTTTGTAAATGTGAAGGCAACACGTTATTAAAAGCTGATTTTTTTAAGATGCTTACGTAGATAATAAAATTTTTATCTTTCGCCTATGGATTTTTGTTGATGCTTAAAACCTGTTCCCCAAAACAACATCATGTTCTGACATGATTATAAACATTTCGTGTTCTCGTATTTGTGTTTTAACCTTGCGATTAGTTGCGAATTATTAATTTTAAGCTTTTAATTAAAATAGATAAAACTTATAAGCTCTTTCGTATTTGTTTCCAATTGTTAGCAGTTAATACGAGTAATACACAAATACATTTATTAAAACGTATGCTAGAAGTTTCCCAAAATACCACTCCACTATAAAATATTAGTTAGTCAAAAGGTAGTTACTAACTAAGACTAATAGACGCGGAAGAATATAAACGAGAATATATTTATATATTTTAGGAAGAATTTTTAGAATTATATTTGTTGACTCAGTTAACATAAAATATGATTCCTTAAGTCATTTAATTTTAGCTGGAGTTAAATGCCTATATTTTATAATCGTGTGTCAGTAGACATTAATTACTGACACACAATTTCGGTCGATACTTTACATAATACTTCTAATTTCAATATTTAAATAGATTTAATATACGATAAATGCAAACAAAATCAAATATTTTGAATATTAACTTATAAAATCCCTTTTATCATTTACCCATATCGAGCTTCTCAAAACAATTCCGTATTGAAATTCTCGTCCAGGACGAGATTCCACTTTTAAACGCTTGCATTAATTTTTAATGGTGCTTTCCGACCTCACAACCGTCCGGCAATTATGACCGAAGCTGGCGATGTCTCGTTTCTCTGTCATTATACACCTTTAAAAGGTCTTTAGGGAATATTCCCCCGTGATGTATGCGGACGTCTATGATCCGTTACGACACAGGATCGTCCACGTTTCGCATTCGGGGCCCTTTTATGTGCTCGATGAAACGACCCTGTAATTTATTTCTGGAGTTCTCGGTGGCATTCATGTGAAGCTACCCTCAAGTAAATTTTCAAGCTCGAGTGACGACGGGAGGCCGCTGGACAGTGGTCAAGAGAGGTGTTACTGAAATATATGAAAGATAAATGGCAGATTTTGGGGCATTAAGTGCCTTAATATATATTTTGTTTTGAAGGAATGAATGATTTAAAAGCGTCATTAAGTTCGGTGCCTTAATGTCAAGATTGGATTTGCTAATTTGTTGCATCTTCGCAATGTTTGCAGACAGCTCCAATGTGGGAATTGCTGTCATTAATTAAGTTATCAGTCTACCGGAGAATCGGATTATTATTTTGATATAATGCAGTTAGCGTGTGATAAAGCGATTAATTTTATAAATGTGTGAGTTAAAATATATTATTGGTAAAATATTTAATGGGTGAAAATATTTATGGTTAACATCGGATCACGCATACTGTAGTGCATTCGAAATAGAAGATTTTCCAATTTTGTTATAAGTACGATACTTTTTAAACTATTACTATCATATTTTATACAAACTTCCTTCTCCTATAAAATAATAAATGGAAAAATCAGGTATCAATTAGGTTTTTATAAAATTCTGAAGGGGAATTTTTTTATCAGTATAATAATATTTTATTCAGACTAGTCATTTAACTGCCATGTTAAATACAATATACCAGGGTATGTAAAATTTAGATTGGATAAGCAACATTTTACATCACGAAATCTTCAAAAGATTCGAGTATTAAATCGTGATACCCTGCATAAAAAATACAGCTTCAAGCCATCAAGACTGATAAAAATTCTTCTTAAGATTCATATAATGAACCACGATGGTCTAGCGGTAAGGTCTAGGGTTTAAAACCAGGTTCAAAACCCGATTCCATGGAAGAATCATCGTGTAAGCAGGTCTGGCTCAAGTTTAATTCGGCAGAGCCAAACGTCCTCCCGTCGCTGTTGTGCGGAAGTTCAGGTGTCATCCTCGTCATCTGACGGTGATTCAAAATTATTTTAATATTTCCTTAAAACTTTATATTAAAGTAACTGAACTGAACTTAAGATTCATTTCTGATGTTCGTGCTAAAACACAATTTTGATGTCCGTAGAATTGTATTAATCAAATTAACAGCATTTTTACGTACTTATACTTTAAGTACCTTAAACAAAAAAAAATTATTTTTTTATAATGCGATAATTTTATTTCAAAGGTATCATCTCTTTTAACAAACGTTTGTTTGTTTTTTCTATTGCTTATTTTCTTGTTTTTACAACTAAACTTTTTATGTTTGTTTTATAACACCTCAAGGTGAATACTTGCTACTGAGAAAAACTGTAGATTAATCTGTATTATTAAAGTTTATATTTATTGTAAATCAATCTTCTTGGATTCAGGTTATGAGAAAAATATTGAAAGCCAAGACAATTTTTATCAGAGTTCGCTACTTTAAAGTATTATAATATAATTGAAATAAAATAATTTATGGTACTTTTCCGTTTGCCAGGTTTTGGTGAAAAATCACCAAAGAAATTTGGTGGAATTCTACATTATTTGGCGATTTTTCGCTTGAAATTCGCTGTAAGAAATTTGGCAGAAATATACTTCATTGAGCAATTTTTCGCTGACGCCTGGCTAAAGGAAAAGTATCCAATTTAGAATTCAAAGAAAATCATACCTTCATTTAAAGTTTTCCTAGCCACATAATGCAATTTAAAAAGAGGCCGTTTGACCATAAAAAAATTTAAGGAATTAGGAACTTTCTGGCTCAAAATCAGGATTTACTCCTTGTAAAGATTACAATTTAAACCATTAGAGGTTTGAAGAATTGTTACAAATATTGGGTAAGATAACAGGAATAGTGTTATAAAAATAATGTATGTATATTGAGTGATAGTTATCTGTGGTAAGCCCATACTTTAACACAACAATAAATAGATTTTTGTTGTTGCTTTTTTTTATCATACCAACTAAAGTAATATTAAATGTTTTGATTAATGTAGTTTGTCGGTTTGCGCGTACATTCCTGAATGGGGAAAGAATTGCATAGGGCATTTTCAAGTTGTTACTCCACTTTTTAAATAAACTTATTTAAGCAAATATATTGTAATGACTTGATCCTGATTGATCAAATAAACGGGTAGTGTTTAAATGCAAGGTTTTATTCACAGCATTATACAATAACAAAACAACGACAACTCGTCTTCATCTAGGTTAATATGCTGGGAAGTATTTACATCTGGATTAAATTTTCACAAATAATACCGAGAACTAGCAGGCTGTTAGCGTATCCGGCTACTGCAATCGTAGCTCAAGATATCTACGGATTACTTCCGGTAGATCTTTAATCAATAAACTCGAGATCACGTGTATATCTTCAGCTGTCCATCTCTTCAGAGCGTCTCACAGCTCCTCAGTTCAGCTCACAGCTCACCAGTCGTCTCATCTCTAGTCGGATCAGCTGGTCTCCTCAGATCATCTTATCTCCCCGTCGTCTCTTCCTTTCAGAACCTTCCATTTTAACCTCGGTCAAACTCCGCCTCTCAAGTTCGCATTGATGCGCTGGATTTGCCGATCATCCAATTATTCATCAGAATGTCAGCAGTTAACCGTGGAAATATTTTCTACTCATTCACGCCCTTAACAGACCCTTCACAATAAGGAAATATTCACATATGTAGGTTTCAGTACTTCTTTCCTCAAAGGGCCGTAAAACGCATATGTTGTTCATTATCAGAACTTATTCCAGTTCGGGTGGTCCCATAGGAGAATAGTTACATCTAGAATTTTAACACGGTTCCCTTCTTCAAAGGGCCGTAAACAGGATAGGTGGTCCATTATCTTCAATCCATTCAAGTCCAGAGGGTAACATCAAAACGGGAGAAACACAATACGCAACAAAGGAAAGAATCTTCTAACCTCTGGCCAGAAGTAACACTGTTCAAACATGCATCTCTTCAAAGGAAGGAAAGTTTTACAACTTCTTTACAATATGACAAATGTAAAAACTGACGACTTTTAGTTAAAATACTGTTTTCTTTTTCTTTTTGTTTCAAATTTCGACGATTAGTTCCCACTCTCCTTATATATATATATATATATATATATATTTAGAGTTATTAACGATATAAATTTCTCTTGGATATATTGTACGTTTTAGATAATTTTCTTATTTTATTTATCTTGTAATTATAATTTAATTCAAAGAGTATTAAACTGTAACAATTATTTTATAAAATTAATGTCTATGCATGTACTAATTTTCAATCGAATTACCTAGTCCGTAACTTGGAAGAGAAGTATAGTAAACACAAATATTAAGAATGGCCTTAGAAAATTACGATTCTCTGATGCATCTATTAGAGCATTTGAATAGAGTTACAATAACATATTTTATAAATGGCAATAAACTTACTCACGTATTGTCCAAACCTTTTATCAATTGTCGTGTCAGAACATGATGGTATTTTTCGGATAAAGATTTTGGAGTCCATAAAAATCCGTAAGCGAAATAAGAAAGTTATATTACCTGCACGAGCATCTCAAAAAATCAGCTTTAAATGACTCGCTGCCATTGCATTTACAAAAGCTCTGATTTAAAAAAATAAGTTGATGACTACAACAAATAAAACCTAGAAGAATGTCAATTTGAGCATGTGATTATATGAAATGAAATAAACTGGAAATGGGATATTTTTTTAAACAATAACTGCCAGACAAAGTTTTTTTATCGCTTGCAATACTAAAGTGACTCATTTAATTAAACAATTAAAATGAATAAAAATATAATTTCACTTGCACGATCACGCGGTGTTTGGCCGCTCTAGATATGATGTTCTTGCATGATACACTGAAATAAGCATAGCAGATTTCATTTTAATTTTTTTCTATATCACTTTATTTATGAAGAAAGAATAAATGTCTAGAAATGATTTAATTTTATAATATTAAATTATAAATAGTTTGAATAAATCAATAGAAATTTTAATTAAGATTTCGTTACAAATTTAACTATGAAAGATTATCAAAAATAAATTGCAAAAAAAATGTTTCACGGAAATTATTTTAGACAATTTTAAATTACATGTAGTTTTATAGTTCCTTACGTGGTAAAATATTTTCTTTAATTATTTAATATGTATTTAATTATTATTATAATCTATAATTTATTTATTTTTTGTTTCAAAATTATAATACACTATTAATCTTACCATGAAGTGCATGTGTACACTTAATTCCATGCCAATTTTCAATAAGAAAATCTATAAAAGGCTTAGAATATTTCATATATTATTCCATAGTCTATCATACATGAATATATCTTTTATCTTTTCCTAAGCCCTTACTTGGCTAGTGTCCTAAACTCTCTTTCAAAGGCTTCAAAAAATAATTTCATTCACTCGACAAGGTATTAAAGAAATACATAATTAATCATTCTCTTTCTCATATCCTATTATCTTTTCAAATCCCCTCCGAGAACTGCCAGAACATATTCTCCCATCTGCAAAGAAAACTTACACGCTATGGAATCCTTTTCTGGGGGAGGATAAATCGGGAGGAGAGAAGAGGATTATGTACGGTTCTTTCTCCTCAAAAGCAGAAGGAGCGTTTTTGCGAAAGCTTCTTATGAATGAAAGAAAAACACATTTCTATGATATCTGTCTGTTGCAGAAATCTCAAAAGCTTTGGAATTCAGATACGCGTGCGATTGATTGTCGGGTTGATTTGAGGTAGTTAACTCTTCATTGAATATCAATGATTGAAAGTTAGCTGTAGATGTTGTTAATGTAATTGTTTTTTCAAATGGAAACTAAAAAAATTCATTGATTGAAATTATTTTAAAACATAGAGAATACAACTTGGAATCAATCTTTCTTATAGGAAGAATGGGCCATAATCCTATGCTAGGTTTCAAGGCATGTAGTTTTGTTATGGATCAACAGATTCCATTTGTTTTGCAAAGCTGTAAAAATGTGACTATTGAAGCACTTCTTCACATCAGAGCATGGTATCATCAGTAACCATTGGTTCAAAGTAATTGATGTAAATTTTGCAACGGTGCCCGTTTTTTTATTGCCAGTGATGCCCACATGTTACGGAATCAAACAAAAAATAATTTGGAATCCCACATTCTGTAGGAGATTGAAAGTGTACAGAATACTTATAGCAATGGAATACATTCGACTTTGGTTATGAGAAAGCGTTTATTGTGCTCTCATGATATCTGTATAACTTCAAAATGCTCTCCTGCAAGTCAGCGAAATTTTCTTAAAACACAAAGTATGGCAACCAACACAGCAGTAATAACTGAGGAAAAATTATACAAACAGTAGCTAAATGTAGTGGATAAAAGTATTACGACATAACTAACAAATTCATCTGATTTCAAACCAATCATATAGATTGGTATGAAAGAATAATACCGATTCCGATGATATAGATAAAGTTACTGAAAAATAATAGGAGCTTCTAAATGATGGGAAGGTTAGGACCGAACTCGCAACTTTAGGATTTGTATCCGAGTAACATAGGACTATAAAAAAGTAATTACTCATGGCAGGAGGATGTTATCTGGCTTATGAAGCTTTCACCACAAACTCTCCCACCAATGAGTCGGTGGTGAGACGAACGATACATTTTACGCTGTTGTTTCTAACGCACCTGACGACTTTTGCTGCCAGGAGAGGGCGCCACAACAGCTAAACGAAGGTTGCTTATCCAACGTCGCAGGTCACCATTTTGGATGATAGGTAGGTTAGGGTTTGTAGCCAAGTAACATAGCCACTAGACAAAAGCAATTACTCGTGTTATACGGCTGATGTTGCATGGATGTTATAGGGCTTATGGAGCTTTCCATACAAGCTGTTAATTACTCGCCAAATCCAATAAAGCCATTCAAAAAGGAATTTGTGGTGTATCCCAAGATGGAAAGTAATAATAAATAGATTTAAAACCAACTTTATCTCAGGTGAACTCTTGTAAGAGCATTTTGCCTTTTTCACAGAAAGGGAATAATGTGAGAGAACCGAGATTCATAGCCTAAGAAGACAAATCGGCAATATAATTTGACTTGTAGAATTTTTTGGAACAGACTTTGATCGGAAATAATTCAAGGCAGATATTTTTTGGCACCTTAAACAAAGAGGTAGCTGGTTACAATTAACTTGAAAACTCTCTACAAGAGACGAGCCAAATGCGGGGACGATCTAAATGCGGATTAAAATATACGTTAACTAGAATGGTGGACGGTATCCAACTGCCGTTTTGGGCCGATCCATACACCACACACCCAAAGTCAATGCCTGAAATGATGACTACTTCATAAATTCTTAGAAGGGGAGCCCGATCGGAACACAGCGCCCGTAGATACATGATGTGTGGTAAGAAAATCAATTTCTGATCTAAAGTAACACTCAAAACTTAGATTTCCTTCACAACTCGAAAATATTTTTTTTTCATGGTGTGCTATGGAAGTTTGGACAGAGGCTGTCATCGTCATCCAATAAAAGCTACAGCGCCTGTCCCAAAATAGTTCTGGAAACAGGCCTTAAATATTACTAAACTAAACTAAATTTGATAGAGACGCTGCATAGTTCAAATTTAAAACCCTACAGCTCAACTGAAAGAAAGCCTCGTGATACTTTATGCGCATGAAATTTTTCATAACAAATACCTTCTCAATACTTCTTCCAAGGATATTTTTTGTTAGATTAGTTATATTAATTCCCGTTATAAACCAATACAACGATTAAATTTGGACCTTCGTCAGATGACAAGGGCGTCGCCTGAGCCTACACCCTCTATTTACACCACACCCGAGGGAGGATATTTGACCCTGACGGATTTAATATGCATCAGACCCCTTACACAACGGGTTTTCGGTGGAATCGGGTTTCAAACCAGATACCCTGCGGCTCACGAACCGAGACGTCACCACCGAACCATCTAGGCCTTTATTCAAGATATTTTGCATCTTTTTGTATTTATCTGTTACAGTTAAAGTTATTTTGCTCTTTAAAGTACTTAAAATTCTTGATAATCTGTGTGAAACTATCCCTAATTAGAAAACTATAGATTAAAGAGACATAAATTGTTTCTGTTGATTTTTTTCTTCCATTTTAATAAATGTTTAAAAAAATATTTAAGTGTACTTAAAGCATCAGTTGCTATTGTGTCATTTGTTGTTACTTATATTTAAGTGTGTTTCAGTGACCCTAAACTCATTGTTGTGTTCACTATCATTAAACCCTTATCACTGCCATTTAATTAAATTTTTAAAATAAAATTAAAATAGACGATTCAAATCTGAAATATTTTAATTTCATGAAATCTCGAGTTAGAGGTTTGAAATGCATATATTTTTTTTCTTTTCTGATGCTACTTAAATGTTGTTTAGATATATCAATTCTTACTTCCCCTCAGCCTCACATGACTCTTTCAGAAACTACTCTTAGCTACAACTATTTAATCAAGAGAAAAGACGATTACACTTCTTCGGGTACAGAAAGAAACGTCCACTGTCCCTTGTAAACCGATCCTCAAACTACGAATCTCTGACAACGAAAGGACATATCCGCTTTTTTGCTTTTTGCTGCAGCACTTCCTCTTCTTTTATCTGCTCCATTAAGTGCAAACATCTTCCAAATCAGAAGAGGACAACCAGAGAAAGAAGACGTCACGTCTTTAAGTCACAAAGAAAAAGAAACGTAATATCTCTCTTTGGCGACAGGAGGAGGAAAAAAGGCAAAGATCAAAATGATTATCTCGAAACCTGGAAAGTGGTTTTGGAAAGAATATCCAGCTGTATCTGTAATTGAAATGGACTTGTCAAAACGTCGACATCGTGACTTCCTTGGACACTTGCCATTGGCATACCTCTTGGAAAGATACGTAACCATTTCTGAACCATTATTTGCAAGCCTCTTTTGTTATAAGGAAACAAATAAAAAATCACAATCAGGAGTATTTTCTGTTCCATTTTCTGAGAGCATGAGGCTACTTTATCTTTCTTCTTCGACCAGTTCTTGACTGGTGCATTACATAAATCAAAAACACGCCAGAGGCCTATTCTGTGTTTGCTTCAGACAGATTATAGAAAAAGTAAACTGAAGAAAGAAATTTTTTCCTCGTTTTTTTTATCTTTTTATACATATATCTCTTTGTCTGAAGGATTTCAGATGTGATTTCGTGGCAATTTTTCATTGTTACATATTTGACTTTTTGAAAAAATAACTTTTCATTTTTCACTGAAGAAGCTGCTTGAAAAATTTTATAAAAAACAGACCACTTTATTTCATAAAGGCGATATCTTTCACTATAATATTTTGGTAACGGAAAAGGAACCACGTTGGTTTGGTGCTTGAGTTCCTGACCTGGGATCAAAAAGAATTCTACGTTGAGCTTTAAAATTTTCGTTTTGGGTTTACCTTATTTTTCAAATTGGTGTAACAATGAACTTTGATACCGCATTATTTGTTCAGATGTTATCCCCTTTATTTGAGTTTAGAGAATCATCCTTTAATAGAACTCGCGTAGATTTAAAACGTAGTTAGATAAGAATATGTTCATTAATCTCGCTAATTTCCAGTAAAGGAAAGATTTATGCAAAAATTACAGATTTTGTAAATTGCTATGATTATCCAAATGTAACCAGCAATAGGTGGGGTTCCCGAAAACTTTCTAGCATAATCTCTAATAAACGTGTCATGCTAAAAAAATTCCTTGCCTGACATTGGCGCATAATAATTATGATATAACATTTTTTGGCGTGAATTTAGTATTTTTAATGAATTTATTGTGGCAGCCTAGGGGAATTTTTTGGTGATTAATCCCTGACATGCCGTTTATAGTATCAAAAAATGGCATTTGTTCTTTAGGTAGGTTTTCCCAGCTAATTACCCTGCATACTAAGCACTAAAAGAGGACTAAATCGTACTCTTGGCCCTAAGTTAGCGCTATTGAAAAACATGAAATGCTCACTCGGCGTAAAATCGCTGACTGCGTCAAAGCACTTGACCATCCCAAGCGCCATTAGTAACAACACACATTACATTTCTGAAAGAACAGACATTGAGACAGTCACCCCGTTGTTGATTTTGTTACAAATTTGGTCGCACACCTGCCATATATATGTTAAATCTGTGTACCGGATCTTATCTTTCTAGATCTTTCCGTTTCTATAGATATCGTGTTAACTGATATTCGAACAGCTGGACAGTCGGACTTCTTGTGAACATAGTTTGTACAAAATTTAACAGAAATCTGCAAATTCAGTGTTACGACCATATATTAAATTTCAATCGTCTAACTATAGAGGCTTCTGAGTTATATTCGTCACAGACAGACAGATAGGCAGTCGTGTTTTTCGAACAGACAGAATGTGTTTTTCGAATTGAAGGAGGTCTAAAACTAGCGCAGATTCGACAAAATTTCGACTTCGAATTTTTGACGATTACTATACTTTCTTTATACTACGTACACTAGAAAATAAAAATCAATATAGCATTTCAAAAATTGTACTTAGAAACAAAATTCAAAATGTTTAATGGAGAAGACTATTCAGAAATTAAGAATAACGACGAAAAAGTATTTATATATTTCCAAAAGTTGACTTTTAGAAAACTTTTTATCATGTGAGAGCATGATATTATTTTGAAACTTGAAAGAAATAAGATATTAGGATTTATGGCATGTTTTTTTGGTTAGGAGGTTTTGATGTCTCTGAAATTTACAGGCAAAAAGTATTTTTACCTACTTTTATCAGTATTGCATTATTGCTATAAATGCTTTTTTGAAAGTAGATGCGTTTTGAAAAGGTTGACCTACTTTTACCAGTATTGCTTTATTATTAAGAATTAATAATAAAACAGATATTGGTTTTAAAAACTGACGAAGAACTATGATATCATAACTGTTATTTCATTTCAAAACCGGTCGAGCTCCAAAACTTTGTTCGCCAGCTAGAAAAATTGAAAATAAAAGTTTTAAAAAATTATCATTATATATATAGAGGGGGGGATAGAGACCGATAGAGAATTCTCGTGATTGTTTCAAATGGGGTAAAATTCGTTAATGACTTAAATTAATAAAGATAAATAAGGACATAAACAATAATGTCCTCACGTGATAACTTCAAATTTACAATCGAAGATTTCATTTTCCTTTTAAAATTTGTATTGAAATCTTCAGTTCAGATTTTCATATTTTTAGCATGGATGCGAACTCCGAACCCTTTGTGACTTCGGATAAATAATTAAGGAAATTCTCTGTGAGTAAATTGAGATGTTTTCTCTGTTGTAGAAGTCAGAGTGAAACACCTGTGTTGATATTTTTCAAGTTTCCTTTATATGAGAGCAGGTATGATTAATTGTTTTGAAATTATGTGTGAAAATAAATCTGAGTAAATTTATAGTATTTTATATTTTAGCTATTTTCTTCTTATTGTAAAAGAAATCGGATATTTTTGATGTTTCATGGCTTCTTATCCGAACTCCGTTATAAAAACACACAGAAAATAACTTCCATACTCTTGCCACACTCTCCGCATCTCCCCTCAAACCCACTGGGAAGACGGGCCGGAAATATCTTAATCAAGCATTAGATCAATAACGCTTCAGCTCGCTCTAATCAAAGCCGTAGCTCTGAGGACCGAGGGTATCTCTGAGGGAGGTGAACACGTGGACATGTTAAGGCGGAAACCCGCTATCTCCAATTATTACCAATCTCTATGGACAGCCGTGAGATGGACACAGGAAACCTTTTACTATTTCTCGGATTCATAAAAGCGAAATATGCTATTGGATGAATCAGAATTTAGAGTAGATTCCTGTGGGTGGAATAAGTTTAGATGGCAGAATTGCTTCTCTGGAGAATGCTTTTCTTGTGTTTTTCCTCCTTAGACGCGTGAAACTGATGTTCTTATACGATCGAAAGCTGTCCTTCATTAAATATATATATTTAGCAGATATCGTCTCGAAACTTTTATCAAACATTTTTTGAAACTTATACTATCATCTGACAACAGCCACGAATTTATTTCCTTTCTATCGTATAAAAATAAATGTATTTTAATGTGATGAGAATTTTCACTTTGTTGATTCAACCCTTTGAATGTCAAGTTTTGAAATGGCGCAAAATTCATTTTTGTACAATAATATTTTCGAAAGTTATCACAGAGAAGCTGAAAATTCGAAATATACTTTTTATTAATTAAAATTTCGAAAAAAATCGTTCCAAGAAGCAAATTATACCAACAAAAACATCTATATGCCAAGTTTAATAGATCTAAATATAACAATTTGACCTGTTGTTGTTGTTACTTATAGCACTTGCCATGGACAAGCCCCGCTGATACATCAGCAGCTTTTAAGCCGGAAATATACGTCTCTTGTTTTACAAGTAGCGCCATCTAGGGCCTAGAGTACGAATTAGCTACACACACGTCACAACCCTTTTTAGGGGGAGGACTACATTCACGCAAATTCATTCATTCATCTCAGATCGCAATTTAGACCTGGAACAGAGAACGATCACCCCTGGCCCAGTACCCCCAGTGATATTACTCTCGACATGGAGGACTTTGCGACCACGAACAGATTTAACGAGCGCCAATCGCCACACACTCGGGGGTTCTTTTGGCCGGTGAGCTTCGAACCCGTAACCTAAGGAGTACGAGTCCTACGCTCTACCAACCAGGCCATCCCGGTCCATTTGACGTGTAAAGTGTCAATGCATACTCCCAATGACAACGCACTCATCACACGCACACACATTCATCTATATTACCAGTAAATATACCGGCGTCCAGCACAGAGGAAGCGCGCGATAATCATGATCTAGGCGTCCAGGTTAGGTCATGATTGTTCTTCTGTGTTCTATCGGTGAGTTGTGGAAATGCGCCCCCCCCTGTAAAAAGGGTCGGTGCAAGCTTGCGGGTGTGTGTGTCATCCTCATATGATCTAGAAGTCAGACTTCTGCCCTCGGCTGCTCAGGGGTCCATGGCCTCAGAAGCTACTGCACCCCCTCTTTCCGGGATAAAAAGTGGACCTGTCATCATCACCGTAATAATAATATTGCTGCTGCCAGTAATATAAAATGTTGTCATTTTTAGGTAAAATATGAAATATGATAGTTATTTGAATACTGTCTCTACACCCTTGGTATTTTATTTAATGATTAAAAGCTCTATCTTTCCGTTGTAAAGCGGGCACGAGTTCATCATCAGTAAATATATAGCCACGTCGGTCTAACTGAAGATAAGTGCAACCATCTATTACACCCCTATTCAGCTATTCTTACATCCCGCGTTAATTATAGCATTGTTTACTGATATTATAGTTATTTTATTTAAATAAAACAATAATTTCCATTTTTATCAACTACAAAATTTAGGTTTTGGTATAGAGCATAGGGATAAATAATTTAAAGTACATTTAATGCTTTATATTCATTGAATTACAAATATTAAATTTAAGAAAGAAAGATTTTCAAAAAACTTTATACTTTATAATTATTTTGTCTTTTTTTTTTCAATTCCTACTATTAGCTCACACTTTTCCTATATATATGCATATATCTTGTTCAAATTTTCAATCATTTATAAAATACTTTTCATTCATCCAATCAATTTCAAGTAATTTTTTAAAACTTGTAGAATATGACATTTAATGTTAATACAGTTTTTCAAATATTAATTCATTAGTTTATTATTAATTAATTAAAAACTAATTTTCTCGTCTTTATAGTAGTTGTAATCGTTAGTCGGAATAGCCTGTTTGGCAGGGTGTTAGATTCGCATCCCTTGTGCTGCGAGTTCGAACCGGGTCGCAAATTTCTCCATGTCAGGATTTATACCACTGGGGGTACTCAGTCGTAGGTGACCGTTATTCGGATACTCCATACCCTCAGAAGCTATTTCACCATTCCTTCCGTTAAAAAGCGGAACACGAGAACAACAATTGTATTTATTTAATAAAATGTAATTAAAATAAAAACAAATTCCTAATATCCAAGTAGGAATTGATTTTTTAAAAAATGGTTTTTATATTACTTGTTTTGTATCAAAATGTTTTGATTAAACTAAAATCTGTTCACTTTTTCTGAAAATTTCATTCAAAACCTTATAAAGATTTAAAAAGTGAATCAAACTTTGTTACTTTAAAGCACAAACTTAAAAATGGAGGCTTTTCATCTTCTGCAACCATAATTCTCTTTTCCAAAGACTAGAGTTTTTCAATTGGAAAATCAATGAAGTAAGTATGCTCTTATTAAAATAAATTATAGCCTTCAGAAATCTTATGCAATGATGAAAAGAAAACTCAAAAAAAATCTACGAAACTTAACTGCAGAAATGCAAATCGAGTAAGATGAACAAACAAAGAAGCAAAACGAAAAATTATTTACATTTGCACATCTTTATTTTGCCGCAAGCAAAACAAGTATTTTAATAAATCAGAAACACAAATCTTCCACAACACCGGCTCTCTTTAAACCCGAGGCAGCAACGAACAATTCCCCTTTAAAATTCATTTTCCTTTCCGATACAGAGTAACAATTACTTTTTCCACCAAATATATTTTCAGCCGAATTCTACTAAATCTTCAGATAGAAATACGCAGCACGAAAAGGCAAGAGGAAAGTCAATACCTTACCTTTAGAAAGCGGACTTATTTATTTTCACGATTTATTCCAAAATGCTCTGAATCTGACGGATCTGAACAAATAATTTCTAACCATTTTTATATGATAAAAAGAAATAAATTCGATTAAATAGAAAGAACTAGATAATCTTGCCCCTAGGTGATTTTTTCAAACTGTTAAATATTTTGCAACTTTTATACTCGCCTGTACCGTATGATGTATTAGAAGAGATTTCTATTTTAATTTGGAAGGGTTTTGTCGAGGTTGTAGGCGAATTCATTTTCGGATACTTTATGGCTTTTGGGATAAATCTCCAAAAGAATAAGTAATATAAAAAATTGAAGATTCAAGACCAATTGTGGCAACACAAAATAAGTGAATTTTCAATGCCAGTTGGGGTAACCCTATACAGATTAGAAATTTCTAATTTTCTTTATTCAGGATTATTTTAATTCGAAAGTACTTCGAAATGAATCTTAAAATCGATTAATTAACAATATTTAATTTTAAATGTATCAAACATTATGAAAATAAACATAATCGTTTGAAATAATCAACCGAAAACATGTTAAACCTAACCTCTATACTATGGGGGTGGGGAAACAAACTGAATTCATTAGGGGAAATGAAGATTTTTGGTGAGAAAGTTAATTTTTAATTAATTAGTAGAAAGTTAATGAATTAATAATTGAAAAAACTGTATTAACATCAAACGTCATCCACTACAAGTTTTAAAAAAATAACTTAATTAGATGAATAAAAAATATTTTATTAACGACTGAAAATTAAAATTTTATATATATATATATATATATATAATATAGGGAGAGCGTGAGCTAATAGTAAGAATTGAAAAAAATGCAAGTCTTTGTCAATCATCCTAGCGAAATCTTGGCATATTATATAAAAGGGGGCTTGATTATCATGGGTTTAATCAAAAAAATTGGCCATAAACCTAAGAATGCAACCATCTTGGCATATTAAGTGTAATGGAACGTCGATGTAATTAACCTTTGTATCATTGAAAGGATTATTTTTTAAATCTTTAATATGATGGGAAAAATCAGTTTAGTGATCTGACATTTTTGGTAGTTGCTGCGGAAAAATGCCACAATATCATTCAATTTTTAATTAATTAAAATTATAATCAAAAGGTTAAAACAATTACAAGGTGCATTTTCCCATCTTCCATAATATATATGTGCCAAATTTGGTAGCTGTAGATCAAATGGTCTGATCTTTACGACTCCAACACACATATACATTTATCTTTATTATTAACAACGATAAACATTCTAATATTAAAGTCAGAATAACCAAACAAATAAATATCAGACGAATTATACTTAACAAGGTGTACCATTATTCTTATATTTTTTAATTCACAGAAAAGGCATCTTTCTATGAATTTTTTAATTTGGTAACTAGACACACTATATTATCTACTTTCAGTTTGGCAGCCCTAGGCAGGTGTCTAATTTGGTTATTCAGAAACTCGTTATTACATAAATAAAAAAAACAATTCATTTTTATTTAAATTTAAAATGCTTACATGAAAAATAGTGAGCTGATATACATTCAGAATAAAACGCATTCTTCCGATCATCATTTTAACAATAGAAAGAAAAGCTTGAAAATTCATCCACACAATACAAAACTAATGAAAGGAGCAAACAACAGAGCGTTATGAAAACTTATTTACATTTACCAACCTTATTCCCCCTCCAACGAAACAGAGACATTTTAATAAATCAAAAACACGGCTTCTTCTCGAATCACGTATCATCCTTTACCTGGGGCAAAACACTATCCTCTTTAAAATCCATTAAGCGGTATATTTTATTCGAAACAGAGTAACGATTACTCTTCCCGCCAAACACATCTCAAGTTGCATTCCATTGTTCGTGTCCGACTGCAGACACGGGAGAAGATGGCTTCAGCATACGAATGCAGCATGGAGGGCAAGCGGAAAAAAATCAATAGCCACTTTTTGGAGGATTGTGGAAATTCTTTTAAGCGTTTTGCTCTTAGATGGATAACCGAATTCGCTTTGAAGTGGAGGGATATAAATTGCGATGAATTTTGAATTGTGATATGCGTATTCTCCTGAAAGGTCGAAATCGATGCTGTTCCCATTCGGAAAAGTGGGTCGTTTCGGAGGGTGAGAGGGTTGAAATTGTTTTGTTTTTTTTCACCTCAGGTCCTGTCGTCGTAAGGGATCGAATCAATCAAAATTGGTTTATTATTCTTTCTTTGAATTTACGTTGATACTCTGAATCACTTTGGATGTATTTCTTTTCAAAGTTTAAACTTTTTGTCGCTTAAGGTGACCAGGGACCTTTAAAATGATTTTTTGTAATTTTCACCTTAGCAATTTGAAATTTTTCAGGCATTAAGAGTAACACTATAGGAGATTACACACAAAATTTTAAAGCATTATATTAATTTATTTATGAGTGGAGAGATTATATAATATAATATTTGTGATAAATAATGTGAATTAAAAATGTTCCAGGCGCTCCAAATTTGGTTTAAAGCGCTCCAATTTTTTTACTAATTTCTCTCACAATTTTCAAATAAAAGGTGGGATTAATCTTAAAGTTTCAGTACGAAATCTCAAAATTAACCAATGTAATAACTCAAAACTACTTACACTTTTTTAAAAAATCAGTTGTTTAAGTTATTATATTGATTAATTTTGATATTTTGTACTCAAACATCAAGATTTTCCCAACTTTTGTTTCAAAAGGGTTAGAGAAAGTAATAATAAAAATTAGAGGGCTTTCTAAAAAACTTGAAGTGCCTGGAACATTTTTCATTGACGTTGTTTATCGATATTAAATCCCTTAACTAATAAATAAATGAATATAATGCTTAAAAATGTTTTGTGTCATCTCCTATATTGTTACTCCTATAGTTATACTTGTCTCCTATAGTCATACTCCTCATCTTATATAGTTATAATTTTATATTTGGCTGTGAAATTTCAAATTGCCAAGGTGAAAATTGCAAAAAGTCATTTTAAAGGTCCCTGGTCGCCTTAAATGAGCAAAAACAAAACTGTTTATACATAAAATTTGTTGATTGTTTTTGTTAATTACTTGCCCATAGATGACCTCTTGATTAGTGGGAAATATTAGTTGAATTTAATTTAATTTCAATTTCTTTAAGCATAGTTTGTTGTTGATTTTTTCCAGCAAAGTAGTTTTAAGAAACAATTTGCAACAGACATTAAAGTTGTTTGTTTAAAAGGTTTACAATTTTTTTTCCGCATTCTGGCACAAAGGTAGCTTGTCTTCCCCGTGATCTGAGTGTCCCGGATTCCAATAACGGTCCGGGCATGGTTGTTCTTCTGTGTTCTATCTATAAGGTGTGTGAATGTACCCCCTGTGAAAATCTGCACTGTAATCTGTGCAAGCAAATAAGCCATTGATATTAAACAAAAATCAATAAGAGTAAAATTTTCAGAATTAAAATTATTCAAATATATTAAATACTTGATTCCATCTGTTAAGAAAACAATCTAAATTACATTTCTTCATAATATTCATTATGAATAACATTCTCATGAAAAAAGTATAATTGAAACATATAAAATATAAAAAATTTAATTTTGAAAATAATATTTAACCTTTGTAATTCCTATTTTACATTATCTAGATTTTAGAAACTAAATTATCCAAACAATTTTTGTGTCCCTTCGACTTCAAAAGAAAAATTAAGTAAATTGAATTTAGTACCTTGAAAGGTCAAAACGCTCAAAAACTAATATTCCGAGAGTATAATTATCTTTTCTCGTCAGTTATTCTTATTATTTACGAAAAGTAAAGAAACGGTACATTTGCCTTTCAATCAGGGATTAGTTAAATCCTCCTAGAAAAGTATGGACAATATGTTAATGATTTTTTTTATTCCTTCCTATTAATAATTTATTAGTAATCTGTTTTTCTATTTATCTTAATTCCTCTTTATCCTATCAACTATTTATTCAATCATAAGTATAATGTTTAGTTAAAAAAACATATTCTATGTGTTAATAAGAATATTTAATTTCGGTACAAAAAAATATGTATATTTGATGAATGATAAACGATTCATAACCAGAAAAAATTGGGGAAAATTTTTGCAAGAAATTGTGACTATTAGTATCATTAAACAGACGCTGAATTTGCTTCTCCTGAGAATTTTACAAAGCAAAATATGCGCTATTTTTCGATAAGCATGATAAAAAATTTGATATCACCTTCTCCTATCACGTGATAAAAATATTCTTCTATCACGTGATATCTATCTCCTTCTATCACGTGATAAAAATCTTAGATGGAATATTCGAAACTCCATTCCTAAATTTGATGTTTTAAAAAAATATTTTGTTCTACCCTCCAAAATAAAGTTCACTTTTCGTATTTCGATTTTTTGTTATCATGTCAGAACATGACGTTGTTTTGGGAATGAAGTTTGTGGAGTCAACAAAAATCCGCAGGCGAAAAATAAAAATTTTATTATATGCACGAGCATCTCAAAAAATCAGCTTTTAATAAATTGTTGCCATTTTATTTATAAAAGCTCTGATTTTTTAAAAAAGAAGTTAATGACTACAGCAAATAAAGCCTAGAAAAATGTCATTTTGAGCGCGTGATTATACGAAATGAAATAAATAGGAAATGTGATATTTTTTAAAACAATAAATGCGAGACAAAGCTTTTTGGATCGCTTGCAATACTAAAGTAACTCATTCAATGAAATAACTGAAGTAAATAAAAATACAATTTAACTTGTACGAGCACGTGATGCTTGGCCGTTCAAGAAAAGATGTTCCGACATGATACATTGAAATATGAATAGCAGATTTCATTAAAAACTTTGAAAGTTCCTTCATTTATGAGTAAGGGAGATAAAATTTGAATTTCGTAATAATTTTCTAAAACACATTATTTATAAAAGCTAAATCTTATGCTTAAATACAAGGTCAGACACTTTCTCTTTGAACTATATTTCCCTAACATAACAAGTACGACATTAACAGCATTTATCGAAAGGTCGCTGAACTTCGCAATTCAAAAGAGGTTAGGAATAAAAACCAAATAAAAAATATATAAATCACCTGAAATAGAAAGCGAATACCATTCTAAATCCCACGCGATAATCCCTCTCTAAATGCACTACGTAATCGTCTCAAAACCCCTGGTCATCGCGTGTGACCGTGAAAGCAGTCCTCTCTGCAACAGACGGACTGCGCAAACAGGTAGCTGAAAGCAAAGAATCGGTGAAAAAGAAACCCCGACAATCGTTGGGCCGTGAACATCACCACTTTGGGACAAAAGATCTCTCTGAATGCTAGCCCCACCCATTTCGGACACAGACCAAAACACGGTGATTCAATAGCCGGAAACGGGGCAAACAATCCTTTTCCAACGCGAAAACACCACACTTTCTCCATTGGAACACAACGGCTGATGTAATGCAATCGTTTAATTGCCACCTTTGACCACTTTGCGTGCTTTTCATCAAGAGCCCTGTTGTGAAGTTGGCCCACTTGCTGAGATTCCAACCTTCAACTTGGCACAGTCAAAAGTCTAGGGCTTACTTTACAACGGGGCGAAGGTTTTTCGAGAGCGAATGGGATAAATAAGTGTGCTTTTGCGAAGTGTGAAAGTAACCAGCGTCTCTTTGCAAGAATTTTGTAGCGTTTTATGGAATGAAAATGATTATTTACGGGAAAGAAAAGGAAATAATTAAAGCTCAAAAGCGGTCTCTGGCAGCTTGGATTAATAACACTCTGGGTAAGTAATGCACTAAGTCACCATCGAAAAGAAATTCAGATAAATTCTATAAGTGCACATTGTTATTTGAAGCGAAGTAGAATTTTTCGGACTGATTATTCTTTTCTAAATTTAAAAAATCCATGCATACTTTCTATAATATGTAACAATTTAGATTTATTAAGTTTAAAATTTTGTGCTAAGAATAACGATTAATTCTTTAATCTGTTACAAAATATTCTTTAATTTAATTTGCGCATCACTGTTTTAATTAATTTTTATTACAATTACCGTTATTCTAATTTTAAAATATAAATTCAAATACAAAAAAGCATTGAATGATATTTAAAAGTAATTATTCATATCCAAACTCAATTCATCGTTATTTGTTCTGAATCAACTATTTTAAAATACGAATTCTCTCAGACGATATTTTAAAAATAAAACATTGAAAATAAAAACAATTTTGTTGCTTGATAAGAAAAAAAACTTTTTTAATATCTTCAAAAAAAGTATAAGCGTGAAGAAGAAAATAAGAATGAATTAAAATGTAAAGAAGCAAATTAAATAGATAAATATTCAAATGAGGCATATAAGAAAGCAATTTGAAAAATATTTGATTTATTGATTATTTGAATCAAATAATTCAGTTCAATAATAAATGAACAATTAAACTTTATTCCCAACACTGTTAATCAAGTTGTAGAGAGATAAGGAATAAAAATTGTGTCTGTGTGTGCGTGTGTGTTTCAGAAAATTCTTATAATGTCTTGGGTAAATTAAATAATAAAACAAAAAAAAATTACTCATAAATTAAAACTCTAAAATTTCATCATGTATTTTTTCCATCTTTGTTATATTCGAATTGTCCGTTGTGTTCCATGTAGTTTCCATTGAGATCACTCCACGGAACTTTCTTAGTATAAGTAAGCCAAACAAATTTCTAACTATGTAACTAATCTGCTAATCTGTACGTAATTTTTCTTTTATATTTCTAACCTAACCGCTTTTGTTTGATAGCTCGTTCACCCATATTATTGCTTTCTAAACTATTATTGCATAATTTTTTTAAAAAAAATTGCACTCATGTTATCATTCGAAATATGAATTTAATGGAAATTCATATTTATGTGGGAATAAATTAATTTTGACATCGTCTTATTTTAAAATAAAGCATATAAATAATTTTTAGATCTTAATTTTTTATACATTTAATGCCAATTTTTTATTGCATAAAAATTTTTAATTTGATAACAATACAATGTTTTTAAGTCTAGATAGAATGTATAAACAAAAGTAACTGTCCGAATTTTCCAAATCCTTATTTTATGAATGGCAAAATTTTCTTAATCAATTTGTCTTATAAAAAGCTATTCTAATCATAAAAATTGCGAAATTTTAATCGAACTAAAAATCTGTAAATAAAAAAAGAAAGAAAATATATTCAAAATTTTAATTTAAAAACTTTTAATATTTCGAAATGTACAAAAAATTTCTTGCTAAACAAAATTTATTGACTGAAATAAAAATATATCTATTTTGTCATTGAATCAAGAAATAAACTTTAAAACATTGTTTGATTCGTATACCGATTTTTACTTTCTCGAATACGATTACACTTTAAAAGTATTGCGATCGCCAAAAAATTTCAATTTCCAAAACTCCAGAATTTAACGTAACTCGATATTTCAGATTTACCTGTATCTAGAAAATACTGTTTATCATTGAGAACATCATGTTGTTTTGGTTAGGAGGTTTTGTGGTGACTCCAAGAATACGTAGGCAATGAATTGTTCGCTAAATATTATAATCTAAATCTGTTAACAGACATTTAGCAGACGATTCCTTTTCAGACATTTTATAACTGCTACTATCTTTATTTTAATTAAAATATTATCAAAAGTCAAAAGCAAACAATTTTTTCTTTGATAAACGTATTTTATCAATTTATTTGAAATTTTTAATTTTTAATTTTCTAGATAGCAAAACAAAGTTTTGAGATGGAGAGGAAAAAAACACTGCTTTTCTGAAAATTAAAGATCGTCCATTAATATAGTCACGTGACCATTTCAAACCAATTTAAAACGTATTTTCGAGAGAAAAAAAAGGTTTTCCTAACGGCAAACGTTTTAAAGCTGAAACGATTTGGAGATTTTTTTTAAATATCGACGCACGCAAAATCTGAATGTTAAGCATTGAGCTTCGGTCTATGAAAGAAAAATAAATCACGACCTATTTGGAAGACGCATAATTAAAATTTGAGAAAAATATTTGAATCCAACCCTAAGCAACATAGGGCCCCACTCTACTACCACTAGTTTCATCACAAGTAAAATGCGCCAAGAATCACTGATAAAAATATCGCTCTTCAGCTTTATATGAAGTTTCTGAAGCAGAAATACAGCAGCAAAATATTCTCCGTAAGATTTCTTCGTCTCTTATCCCATCTCCTAAAGTGGCATACT
This sequence comes from Argiope argentata, assembly GCA_026289955.1. Lineage (NCBI taxonomy): Eukaryota > Metazoa > Arthropoda > Arachnida > Araneae > Araneidae > Argiope > Argiope argentata. The sequence continues at coordinate 5,471,105 of JAOUZG010017606.1, read as the reverse complement.
CTTAACAGTAATCTCTGTTCAGATTCGAAACTACAACTTTAAGGACGAATGGAAAATCCGTATAATAAACAAAACTGTTCTAAAGTGTAACAATTATCTCAATCCTTCCAAAAAAAACACGGAACAATCCTTAATCGGCAATGAGACCCTTTACTGGTTCTTTTAATTTTAGATAGAAAATAAACCTAACTTCATTGTTAGCTAAAATTTTCATATTTGGAATGACCCTTAAGAAGAATGGGGGATTTTATAAGAGTACATAAAATTATTAATCCCCATTCAAAACCTAACATATCATGAATGAAATGTTTGGAGCTTGTACGAAATCATTTCACTCTAACGCAAAAATGCTATTTACATAGCTAAAGGCTATAAGATAAAAATGCTATTACCACATTTTCCTGGATCTTTTCATTTCTCTTTAATTCTATTTAGATTCAAAAAAAACTTTTATAAAATTATTTTGCTTGTTTTTGTGTGCTATTAATAATGACATAGTTTGTTTTATTTTGTGAGTTTTGGTTTTATTTTGCTTGATTTAAACTTTTTCTGTTATCATTTCCTTAAAATTGTTCTTTTATTTCTGTAATGTAAATTAATCTCTAAAACCTCATTTTCCTGAGATTTTCGGGTGACGAGGGATCGATATTTTGACGAAATGTCAGACCTTTCCCAGAAAAAAATTCCTGGTTTGAATCCCTGTCTGAAGGTGACCCTTCATAAAGTCTTCAGATTCATTGTATTTTTCCCTTTCGATGTGAGTTTTACTTAATTACTTTACTTAAATTACTTTACTTATTAAAGTTACTTTAGCTTAAATCTTTTTGCTAATTTAGTTCATTTCATTTGTGTTGTAGTTGTAGCAGAATAAGCGCTCTCTAAATACAATGTTCTTTTTGACGTTATGATTCAAGAAACTTGATTAGGTCTTTTGCATATTGTTTTTCTTTGATATGATAGTTACTTACATAGCATAGAAATTTCGAATGTCGAGAAAAAATGTTTAAATAGATGCTTTAGAAAATTAATTCCAAATTTTACAAATGATTGAATTTGGATTTTGAAGGCGCAACTCTGGTAGATACTGACAACTTGATCCAGAAACTCTCTACCGGAGTGATTTTATGCAAACTGGCAAAGTGCATTCAGAAAAAAGCCGACGAACTAAGAGGATGTTATGGAAGCAAAAGCGAAGTAAGTGGGTTTTTTATTTTTACGTATTTATAACCTCATTTTTTTTTAACTGCGGTCATAACTTTTTTTTATTGCGGCTTAAAAAGTTTCTGTATCGTACGTAACTGTAATGATGATGTAAGAAATAAATTTCTTTATCAGTATTCTCAAAATTCTAAATTGAACTGCAGCACGACGTATTATTCCAATTTACGTATTAGACCGTCGACGCTAATGGTTTAGTAACTCATTGGTGACGGATTCAAATTTGGCGATAAACCATCGAAAACAACGAGCCACACAAAATGGCGGGTGACAAGGCTTGAACAATGTTTTTAAATAATGATGGTTATTTGCCATTATTGGCTGTTTAACACTTCATTGGCGACGCCTTCAAATGTGGTGATAAGAATCGACGGTCTAATACACAAGTACCTTATTTTTGCTGTTATATGTGAAATTAAGTATGAAAACAATTGTGAAATGACAATTGTTACATTCGATTTATATTTATTACAGATATACTAAATTGGATAAACTGATATTTTAGCAAAGCACTTTTTAAAAATAAACTCAATGCAAAAATTTTAAAAAGATAGCTGAAATGTATCACAATTTCTGAACAGAATTATCAGGAAATAATATAAAATAATTAATTAATGCTATCAAGGTGTTTAATTTGCTTGTGGATGCTAAATTAAAAGTTCTTTGATTTCGATGGAAATAATGAAAATATTATTAGCTTGTTAAGCGTTAACTTTAAACGTTAATGAAAACCATTATTTAACTTGAAAAATTATTCACTGCAAAACCAGATTTCAAGATATTTGGATTTCATATCATAAAACAATTTGTTCTTATAATTCCCATGTTTAAACTTATGAACAATCTATAAATCATAGTTACAAAAATACATTTACAAAAGTAAACAGGAAATGCTAAACAAACTTAATTTATTTTCAATATTAGCCAAATAAATTCATAATTTAAGGAAATAAATCTTTAAATCAATGAAAAATATTACATTTTTCAATTTTTGGTAAACAAGATGTTTTGTAACAGTACAATTTATTAAGTAGTATTTTTCTGAAATTAGTGACATGAATAAAAATGTGAAATGTCAGATTTTGGTTCATTTTTATTATTAGTTCGCATTTTTTATTGCTATTATATTTTTAAAAAACAACTCAGGATTTTATGGTTATTAATGCTGAAACTAGGGCTAATAGATTTCAACTCGAAATCTCAAATGCGTGAAGAAAACATTCCACAAAGTTATGATCGATTTTCTTCTGACTATATAGAATAGAATCTCCATAATTAATGGCAAAAGTTCCAAAGAACTAAGAAGAATAAATCAATATATCTAGCAGCTACAAAATATCCCGCATCACCATATCTCAGCAGAAATGGAGCATTAATTCTAGAATGTTTGATACCAGACACATTCTTCCACGAAAACAAAAAAGAAAATGGCTGACTCAATAACTTTCCGATTTCACGAAGAAACTCGAAAGAAAAAAGTATTCTTCTTTTATGAAAAGAATACCCGTGATTTAAGGACGGATCAATAGAGAATCTTGGTCATCAGAAGAATTTTAAACACGTCTTTCATTACCACGCCGTGTGTGAAGCAAACGATTCATTATTAATTAAGCTGTTGGATTGATTAATCTGGTAACGGTGAATATTCTTTCAGAAAATTTCGTTCGATCTCTTCTCACATCGTTCTTTTTTTAACGTCACTCTCATTATTTTTATTTTTCCACTCTAATCTGTTAGTTCTTTGACCCAAATCCAGTATCCATCAAGTTCGTTCGCACTACAGATCTTAATTCAATCGAACACTGTTATTTTAGGGTTAATGGAGTGATGCAAAATATGGATCAACGTTTTTTAGAAATTAACTTTCCCCAGCTATAAATAATAAGCGGTTTCTGGGGCTAATTATACTTTGGTTTTATTGTTAAAAATGGCATATTGCCGTTATAAATCTCGGCTTATAGTTTTCTAGATTATAAATTATAGTAAGAGGCATGGAAATAAATTTTAAGAAAAAGTAAGATACTGAAAGACAATTAATTTTTTACTAATATTTTTCATTTATTATTGCTGTAATTTTGGAAGCAAAGCTACAAATATATAACATAATAATCACAATTTTAAAAAATTACCTTTTTAAGAAAATAATAGTCAAATACTGCCATATCTATAGTAATAAAAATGCAACTCGAAATGCGTTGCTAAGCGCACAACTGGAGAACGGCTTGACCGATTCGGCTAATTTTTTAAAAATATTTTCGTTAAGAGACGAGGACGGTTCTTATGGAGAGAAAAGTGAAAAAACTTCGTGGAAAATAGTTAAAACTACACTTTTCTTACTTTCCCGCCAAAAATCTTCATTTCCTTCCCCTACACCGAGTTAGATAGCAGGAAGTAATAAATTATGATTTGTTTAGAAAGAAATGCGCGAAATCAGTTGGATTTCATTTATAGATAACGGGATATTTGAAAAAGAAAATAGTTGCTTTTATTTTTAGTCTGTATGGATATTTAATCTATGTCTGCTCAAAATAAAGTCTGGGCAGGGAAGAAAAAAAAGAATAACAAAGGGGAAAGTGGGTGTGTAGAAAAAGTAGTGAAGAAAAAAAAGGATAGAAAAAAAAAGAAAAGAAGTGTGTGTGTGTGTGTGTGTGTGTGTGTGTGTGTGTGTGTGTGTGTG
>JAOUZG010017606.1:5389129-5467200 GCA_026289955.1 Argiope argentata | reverse complement strand
TGTGTGTGTGTGTGTGTGTGTGTGTGTGTGTGTGTGTGTGTGTGTGTCACCATTATTTCCTCTGTGCGCGGCAATTTCCAAGCTGTTTTTAAACTTTCGCATCTCTTGAAAACCGATTGTGTCTTTATTAGTTTAGTGTGTTTACATTTATGAAAATTTGAATCTCCTTATTCTATAAAACCGTAGAATTTTAGACCTTTCCCTCCGCCATTTAAGTAAAATATCAATTCCGGGGCAATCATTGCTCGGATAGAAAGAGAGAGTAGTACAATGAACAGAACATCTGAAGAAAATAATACTATAAATGAATTATATGATTAGGAAAATTTGTTGGATTTTTAAATATTTTGGTGAAAAACCTGTTATGAGACACAGCTACAAAAAATATTATATGAAAATTTTAGCGAGCATTAATACTGGCGAACCGACTGGTCGCCAAAGGCGGCTAGTTATATATAAATTGCAACAAACATGAAACGAAAATTATCTCAAACGAATTTAGAATTATTAAAGTATTTTTTTTCCAAATTTTTAATTCAAAATTAATCAAAGTTTTAGAGTTTTTCTTCATTACTTTTGGAACATTGAAAAAAAAAACATTTCTTGCACTTCCTTTAAATTCAAAAAATATACTTTTCAATGATTTCAGATTTATATCCTTACTTTTTGCCCAGCAAAGTAAATAACTTTTTAAAAACATTTTTAAGTACATTTTACAGTATGTCACTGTACAAGCATGCTTTATGCACACGTTTATGTTATCGCAACCAAATAATTAAAAGCAAATTTTTTAAAAAATTAGAAATAAATGAATCTAACCTAAAATATTATAATATTTTGGATTTGACTTGCGAATCTCTTTTGAAACTTTTTCTATTTTATAACCTACATAATAAAAATAAATAATAGCATAGTTTTCATTGTTAATAAAGAAACGTGGTATAAGATTTCTGTTTCTAGTTTGAGCTTTCCTATTCAGGTATCATTATTTTATTATTATGTCAGAACATGATGTTGTTTTTGAAATGACGTTTTTGGCGTCAGCAAAAATCCGTAGGCTGAAAATAAAAATTTTATTATCTGCACGAGCATCTCAAAAAATCAGCTTTTAATATCTCGATGTCATTGCATTTACAAAATCTCTAATTTAAGAAAAATAAGTTCATGACTATAGCTAATAAAATCTAGAAAAATGTCATTTTCAGCACATGATTAATATGAAATGAAATAAATAAGAAATGTTATATATTTTTTAAACAATAAATGCGAGACAAACTTTTTCGGATCGTTTGCAATATTAAAGTGACTCACTCGATGAAACCATTAAAATGAATAAAAATATAATTTAACTAGCACGAGTACGCGGTGTTTGGTCGTTCAATAAATGATGTTCTGACGTGATACATTGAAATATGCATAGCAGAATTCATTTTAATATTTTTTATTATGTTCTATTGAGAGACAAGAAAATTTCACTCACCAGAAAGGTGAAAAACCTTGTAAAACAGGATTAAACTCAAAGCAAATATTCTGAAGACCAAAATAACAAAATATTAAAGAGATCGCCCGCAGTAAAGATGTGTAAAAGCATGAACGAAACTGTTAAATTAAGACAGTGGTATTCCAAAATGGTAGACGCATAATTACTCTCTTTTCGGTGAGGTGGTCACCAGATGATGGCACAATTACAGACCGGACGGAACATCTTTCATTATTCTGCCCTTTTTATTATACATTTAATAGATAAGTACAAAGGAAGTAAAGTCACTTAAAAGTCTACGCATACAAATGTTTTTAGGATGCTGTCACTTAAGTTAAATGCTTAATATAGAGAATCCCCTCACATCAAATTTTCTTAAATTGATATATTATTTTTTCGAAAATCTTGCATTTTCAGCAAAAAAGGCAATCTTAAAGAAATAACTCTGTGTATTGAATAATATCTCTGTATATCGAATAAAATTTCTGTATATCGAATGAAATATCTACATATTGGGTAATATTTCTGCACATCGAATAAGGTTTCTGTATAACGAACAAAGCTTTCTATATAAAAAGATTGTAATCAATTGTAATCTAAACGCACCGTTGATTACTTTCATTTCTATATATCGAATAAAATTTCTGTATATCGAATAAAATCGATATACAGAATATTGATATACAGATCGATATTCTTTATATCGAATAAAATTTCTGTATATTTCATTTCTGTGTATCTAATGAAATATCTACATATTTGATAACATTTCTGTATATCGAATAAGGTTTCTGTATAACGAACAAAGCTTTCTATATAAAAAGATTGTAACCAATTGTAATCTAAACGCACCATTGATTACTTTCATAAACAAGAAAATAAATTAAATTTTAAAAATGTTTCATTCATTTTTATTGCAATAAAAACTTTTAAAAGACTGGAAGATATTCAAAAAAAGGCAATCAAAATTTATGATTGCAGCGAATATATAAATACATTTTTAATTCATATTTTTAGATAATTATATCATATATAGTGATTTATTTTTTTATAGTGATTATAACTCCATGAACGAAAAACTTTTAAGTATACAAAAAAGTGCAGATTAATAAAGGGTTTTGGAAGAGGAATAAAAACCACAAAGACGCGACAAAAAATGCGAACTATCAACATTTACATTACTGACAAATTTTAAAAATCTTTATTATGTTTATATTTCATAAATAAATTTCTTTGATAATTTAATTACCTTAAATGCTAAAACTCAACTTAATTAAAAAACTGATGAAAATTTTAAATATTTAAATCTCTATATTGTAATTTCGATATGTCTTCAAGATCATTGTATAAAGATTTGATTATTATTTCAACTTTTCTAACATATCTTTTTTTTTCTTCAAAATTTGTCATTAAACCCCATTTGTTATTATATCATGCCATTTTGAATTTAGAAGTGTACAAATAATTGAATTTTTTCTGCTTACACAATTTTTCTGCTTTGTTTTACTCAAAATGCAATGAAATATATATCCCAAAGAAATTCAAGCATATTATTAAAGTGCAAACAATTTTATTATCATGTCAGAACATGATATTGTTTTGGTAATGAGGTTTGTGGCTTCAACAGAAAACTGTAAGTGAAAAATAAAAATTTGTTTATCTGCACGAACATCTCAAAAATTCAGTTTTAAATAGCGTGATGCCAGCCCCTTTTTAAAACCTCTGATTTTAAAAAATAACTTAATGACTACAGCAAATAAAACGCAGAAAAATGTCATTTCCAGCATGTGATTAGATGAAATGAAATAAATAGGAAATGTGATTTTTTTTAAAAAAAAATAAATGCGAGAGAAAGTTTTTTTTATCGTTTTCTATACTAAAGTGACTCATTCAATGAAACAATTAAAATGAGTTAAAACATAATTTAACTTGCACGAGCACGTGATGCTTGGCCGTTCAAGAAATGATGTTCTGATATGATACGCTGAAATATACAGAGCAGATTTCATTTTAAACTTAATAATCACTTTATACTAATACACTCACAAATACATACATTGTATATATATTTCTGAAATTTTTTTAAAAAACTTTCAATTGTGAGTCACAATTTCAATTTTTCATCTTTCCAAAAAGGAAATTGAGAAAATTTTACACTGAAAAAAAAATTCAAAATCTCTATCTTTTAACGATTTTAAATGCTTGTGTGACGTAATGTAAAAGATAAGATCATGTGTTAAAAGAAAAATTTCATTAAATATGTTCACAGTTCCGTGAATTTAGCATTTAAAAGAAAAATTCAAAATTCTAAAACGCTCTCAGTTTTAAATGAGCTGCGAAGGAACTAAATTAAAAGTTATATGGCGACGGAAATCAGAGTGGATCTTCTTCCGCTAGAAACAATAACGTCAGCAGAAAAATTTGACTTTAGTTTCAAGTTTTTTCGCACAAGTTTTTGAGTTTTTTATCTTTAATCTCCCTAACAAAAGATGCCAGATCGTAAAATATGTGTCCAGTATTCTATCTTTTAATTAAATCTGCTCCATAATATGACAGCTTAGTTGAAAAAAAGAAATAAACTTTCAGAAAAGTTTCATCTCTTTGGTTTTCAGTTATTCTATTTGATATTGATTTGGATATGTTTAGTTCTTTAATTATAGAATTTAAAAGAGAAAGAGAAATACATTTATACATTTTTGAGTATATTCTTATGTTACTTTACTTATCAGTTTTAAATTATCAACTTACGTCACTTTTGAATCATCAACTTATTCATGCAAGATATCAATAAAATTTTCAAATAAAAAAACTAATGAAATTTAGTGAAACTTTATAACTTCTCATATTCTCCTATCAGGTCAGATCCACCATTTTGAATGTTGCATATCTTTACGCTCTTGATTGATTTCGATTGCATTGAAAATGAAAAATTTCATCTAATTGTAAGTTATTATTTTTGTATTAAATCAACCAGCAACTAAATTCACAGCTCTCGAAAGGCATTAATTAACTTCCGTTCACGAGTAAATAGTTATTAATCTGGCAATTTTCATGTTAAAAAATAATTAAATTAATATCGTATTAATCCCTTAATTATCATATCGTCACATAATTCAATGCTTAATATCCTTTTTTTCCAATCAAAACAACAAAAATTATATTTTAAATTGTTATTTTTTCGTATATCATGACCAAACTTCTTTATAATATAGAAAAATAATCTATTTTATATATCTTTATTTTATTATAGAGCTTTCATATAAAACATACTTTGTGTTTGCAATGATAAACAGCATTATATTATTTATAACAACATATTACAAATAATATTCATACACAAATTAAATTGTCATATGATAATGATGACGTGTCAGTGGAAAAAGGGGTGCAGTAGCATCTGAGGGTATGGACTCATGAGCACCTGAGGGCAGAAGTCTGACTATTAGCTCATATGAGGATGAAACACACACACTCGCTTGCACAGCCCCTTTTCACAGGGGGCACATTTTCACACCTCACAGATAGAACAACCATGTCTTAACCGGGACTCGAATCTGGGACGTCCAGATCATGAGAAAGACGCGTTACCTCTGTACCAGGACGCCGGTAAAAGGATCATATGCTTGATTTGAAAGATTTCGAAAAGTACATAGCAGCTTCTTTTTAAGACTAGATGCCTTTAGCAAACAATTGGTTCCTAGAGATATTAACTATGCTTAATTTCAACTAAAATTTATATATACATTGATGTTTATGAATCGCTTAACAAAATATTTTTTATAGGCATTAAAGTTATATTTTTTATTCGTCTTACACTTGTTTTGTTTATTGTGGACATACCTTTCTGATAGAATTAAACGTCTTACAAAATAACTATCTGGGTAAACTATTTTCTAACTGCATATTTTCTCGCATAATCACAAGAACTTCATTTTCTAATTTACTGACTTAAATTTCATAGATAAGAAAATGATAAAAAAAATAATAAGCAGAATTTTAACAAAGAAAAGATGTTATTAAAAATTTGAAGAAAACAATGAAACCGATTAGCATTCCAATTCAAAAATGAAAGAGATTCTGGAAAAGATAATAGAAAAAAAAAACCTCCCATGACACACATCGAATATGTTATGGCCGGTAGAAAATTTCTTTATTTCTTTTCCCTAAGCATCATATTAAGGGACCTCTCTTTAAATAAATCAAGTAATATATAAGAAAAATGTAAAGTCAATTCTTACTTAGATAAACAGAGAAATTTTTTATTTTAGATACTTTCTATTAAATAATTACAATTAATATAAATAATTTATCAAAAAAATTATTGATTTTCTCTAGACTTGAACTCGCATTATTCACTTTCGCTTGAAAAATAATGAAATCCTCGCATTTTACCTTTTGAGCTACTGCCTGCTGAATTCAATTTTCATTAAAAACTCCTGAAAATCTATTTAAAATATTAAAAATTAATCAAATTTTATTAATGTATTAATATTTGAAAAAACTGTGTTAACAACAAGTGTCTTCCATTGAAAGTTTTAAAAAATGTATTTGAACTTGAGTAAATGAATAAAAATTAGTTTATTAATGACTGAAAATTTGAACAAGATATATATAGGGTGAGTGTGAACTAATAGTAGCATTTGAAAAAATTAGTTATGCTTCATAATTAAACATATTTTTAAAATCATCACTCGTCAATGATTTTTTATTTCCTTTACTTTGTGGAGTTGAATGTTTTTCATTTATTTATTAAGATTCGAAATTGCATGCCCTAATTTTGTTTAATTTCCATTGAAATAAAATTTGGGATTTATAAATGCCACAGTGACTAAGTAAATATAATGAATCTTAACGTAAGGAAACTTATTCTTCAGAAAATATTAATATATTTCTTATATTTTATAATTAATGTAATTATAATTTATAAACTCTAGTATTTTATAATTATCATAGATTTTTTTAGTTTATTTATTTAGTTACTAGAAAATAAAAGTTTTAATCGATTTTCCAGACGGAAATATATTAAATCGACCGTAAATTTTACCAAATTACTTCTAAAATCCATGACATACCGTATAAGAAAAACAAATGTACATCATAACGCAACATAAGACAATGTACTGTCACATACATGGCATACGTAATTGTTTTTGTCAAAACTAATTCTTAAGTTTGACTATATTGTTCATAAGTGTTTGGATAAGGGATAAATCCTGTATTATCTAATATTCATTGGAGGGATTACAGATTCATGTACTGAGCAGACGATTAGATCTAGTCCTACCAAATTTGACACGTAATTATTTCTTTAATGATTCGTGCATCTAAAAAAGTATTCAAATTTTAAACTAAAATATTAATAAAAGATTTGTCAAAATTTTAGCTATTTACTTATATAATACAGAACATAATTATAAAAAATCTGCAATTTAAAATTTAAAAACTAAATAAAGAATTAGAAATAAAATTTCCGTGCAATTTAATTTCTAATCTTCGAAAATAATTTAAAGTTTTTCCTTTAATAATACTCTTTATTATTTTATTTAAGAACTTATATTCATAAGTTCCTAATGAACTTATAAATATTCGATTCATAAGTTCATTAGGAATTAAATACAAAATAAATAATTTATATAAAAGATATTAACCACGAATTTTTGCCATAAAATTGGGAGTATATTTTATAAATATGGATGATAAGCTATAAGATAGTCGAATAAAAAATTATACTATAAAAATAGGCGAATAAAGCCTAACATTTAATTATGCTTTGATATTTTAGATTAGTATTTGAATCTCAATTGAATCTCTTTTTTTAAGTTATCAAATAAAACGTACGGCAGAAGAATCAAAATGTGAAAAAATTTGAAAATCATAACACTCTAAAACAACATAAAAATTATCTACTGTTTCAGAGATTTTCTGCTAGAAATTTTAATTGAAACTTTTAATTAAGTTGATTTTATTCGAAAGAGAAGTCGTTTAGAAATCTGAACGTAAAAAAGAACTTTCTTTAAAGTTCACATTTTTTAAATGGCATGTTTGATGAAATGCCAAGTATTTTTTTTCTTCCGAATTCACAAAAGAAAAGTTTCATTAACTTCACTCTCAATTATGCTCGTTTGACATTTGGAAGAAGAATTCAAAACTTCAAAAACACGAGGTTGAAGGCGAACGGTGAAACAATTGAATTAAAAGCAATTTGAGGACGGAAATCAGAGCGGAACCTTTTCCAGTCGAAACAATAACATTAGCAGAAAAATTCGAAGGGTTTTTTTTTGGAGATGTTTTAGTCATTTTTAAAACTTAAATCTTTGGCAGACGATCCAAAATTGCGAAGTGAATACTGCTTTCCAGTCTATCTTTTAATTAAATCTATTCTTGGGTATGACAGTTTGGTTTTAAAAAGAACTTTTAGAAGCCTTTTTACCCTTTTGGTTTTCAATGAATTGGCTTAGAAGAAAGTTAATGTTCCTAAACTTTAGTTCTTGAACTTTATAGCTAAATCTTGCTATATTTTTTAGTATTCTTTTGTTATTTTTCTCTTTTTATGGTTAAGCTAAATTTTCGGTTGACAGGATTAGTCAGAAAAATAATTTGGAAGGAAATCTGTTATGCAAAACCAAGTAGTAATAACTGAATAATATAGGACAGTAAATACTACATATGATCTCAAGAGGGGTGGCTGTGACGAAAAAAACTACTGGTGCAATCTTTTAATTAAATCTGTTAAAGAGTATAACAATTTAGTTTTATAAAAGAACTTTTAGAAGCCTTTTACCCTTTTGGGTTATCCCCCGGAAGGGCACCTCGAAATGAAAATGAGATGCTTCCAGTAAAGTGGTAGCATGGAAGGTTCACTAATAGGTAGGGATAGGCTCTTACTTCTTACGGGAAGGATTGTACCGTGGCCGGTGTTGGCCTTTAGGACTCAACCTCAGTTCCCGCCAGTGTTGCTGTTGCGGCGGTCCGATCATTCAGGTTTAAATCCTGTGCCTTTGTAGCAGATCGAAGAGTCTGGTATGACTCACCCTTTTGGTTTTCAATGAATTGGCTCAGAAGAAAGTTAATGTTCCTAAACTTTAGTTCTTGAACTTTATAGCTAAATCTTGTTATTTTTTTATCTTCTTTTGTTATTTATCTCTTCATATGGTTAAGCTAAATTTTCGGTTGACAGGATTATTCAGAAAAATAATTTGGAAGGAAATCTGTTATGCAAAACCAAGTAATAATAACTGAATAATATATGAGAGTAAGCACTACATATAATCTCAAAAGGCATGGTTGTGGCAAAAAAAGGTACTGATTCAATCTTTTAATTAAATATGTTCCAGAGTAGGACATTTTGGCTTTAAAAAGATATTTTAGAAGTCTACCCTTTCGATTATCCCCCGGGGGGGGGACCTCGTAATTGAGGATGAGATGCTTTCAGCATGGCGGTTGTATCTCGCCATCCTGGATGGTACACTAATGGCTAAGGGTAAGTTCCTCCCATCGATGGGGGAACGTACTACCTACGGGACAGATTGTATGGTGGCCGGTGATGTCCAATAGGACCCCAGCTACAATTCGAGCCAGTGTTGCTGTTGAGCGGTCCGGTATTCAGGATTATGGTTTAAATCCATATGCCTTTGTGGTGGATCGGAGAGTCTGGTATGACTTAACCTAAGAAGCTGCTGCTCCCCTCCTTCCGTTCTGAAGCTGAACACGAGAACAATAACAATATTTAGCTAGGGGTGAAAATATTATTACTTTTTTTTATTTGTTTTAAATAATTTTACACTTACACTTTTTATTAGCGAGTTACTGAAATAAACTTTGATAGGAATATATCGAAATTAAAGATTTTAATTTTTCATTTTGTAATTTTCTACTGAACAATGCTTTTATAAAAAGCAAAATTAAAATAAAAGGGAACTGTATAGTTTGGAGGAATGCATTTGCATTATCTAAGGGCTCGAAAAGGATTAACGTCAAGATAGCACCTGCAGTTTTTTAGTTGTTAATATAGATGGCAAATTCTAAAATTTTTCTGTTGAAACTGGCCTACATTAATTTTTTTAAGGAAAAAAATCGAACTTATCTACAGCAATCAGATTTTGCATCAGATTGTACGATACTATTAATTAAACAAGTGACATTTCTCAACTTTTTAAAATAAAGGAATACCGAACAGTTAAATTAATTATAATTCTTTAACGTCTTTAATCTATAGTAATATTATTCTTTGTATATAATCTCGCACTCAGAAGATTATCGTTTGGTTTCTCTTTTTAATTATCTTTTAGTTTCTAACTATTGCAATTTTGTAAAACGCGACTTATATTATTCTTTAATGATATTATAAGCGCATTCTTGCTCATTGTATTTCTCAAAATACTGTAAATATTAGAATATAATTTTAATATCAATCTGCAATACGTTCATTGGATTTTACCACACATACAATAGCTTCCAGAAATAGTGAGCTTTTCGTCGAAATTACTGGGTTTTTTTAATCTCAAAATCGGTCGAGCTCCAAAACTTGGTTTGCCAGCTAGAAAGATCGAAAATGAAAGTTTAAAACAATTATCATTAAAGAGAGAGAGAAGTCTCGCAATTTTTTCAAACCGGTTTAAACTGGTTATTGACTTAAATTAATTAAGATAACTTATCACTTAAAATTAATAATGCCCTCACGTGATAACTTGAAATTTGCGACTCTAGATTTCATTTTTATACTATTATTTTATCTTCTGCTCAAAATGAAATAGCATTTTAATATCTAAATTTTTATTAAAATTAATAAAAATGGCAGTTTTTCTCATAATTCAAAATATAGTCAATCCTAGATTAATAGTTTTATTGAAAGAAATCACCGTTTTTAATTCACGCGTATATTTGCATATTTTTGCATGAGTGATGTTAAAAATATTGTGAATATAAACTCTTCCCAAATTGCAGCCACACATCCAATTTCATCAACTCAGATCAGTTCGAGTTTTAGACATTTTTCTGACGATAATGGCTCCACAAAATCGGTGTTCTGAAAACTCGGACACCTACGGTTACGTGCCTTGTGTAGGCCATGAGTAATATTTCATTTCCTAACTTTGTTTTTGTGTTTGTTTTTTTCCAGCGAATCTTGCAGCTGAAGTATTGGGAAAGTGCCAAGCGGGAGACATTCTTCGCCAGAGACAACGCTGAAATGTTTATCCGATGGTGCAAAAGTTTTGGAGTTAGAGACGCTGTTCTTTTCGAATCCGACGGACTGGGTAAGACAGTCATTTCGGCAACTTTTTTTTCGTTCCTTTAGTTCTATTTCTCACTCTCTTTCTCTGTTTTTTCCCCTAAGAAACACACAAGAACTGTCAATTTCATTTACATCACATGCCTTCTGACTCAGTTTTTCCTTGTTAGGGAATATTTCGATCCCCCCCTCTCAATCGTTTTTGAGTTCCATACTGGCAAGGAAGTGTACACAAAAAAATTTCAGGGAACAAATAAGGGATAATTGAATAAGATAGAACTTTGCAAAAAAATTAAATCATGAATAAGGATTTCTTTTTATATTTATTTTTCGATGAAACACTTAACTATTAAAAAATGAAAAATATATACATATGTGGTAGAATATTGTTGCATTGGTGCATAAATAATCAGGAGATCAAAATTCTTTTTAACAAATTGGAAGCATATTATCTTGGAATAAAATTTATCATTAAACAAAAGGAAAGCATCAATTGAATTCATATCATTCGAAAAAAATTCCTTGAATTTTAAAATGGCGTAATAGGTTTTTTTGTATATTTTTATTTTCAGAAATTATTGCATTGAATCTTTCTAAAAACGATTAATTCTCGCTTATGTTTTAAATAAAACTTCTAATCAAAGATTCAAAAATTCACTCCGGGAAGCTCATTTTTATATTCCAAACTATATTTGTATTGTATTTTTTTAGCTCTAAATCTAATGAAATGACAAGTTGAATATCTCCCCGTGATCATTGCAGATCACATTAAAATCTTCTAAAAGTGAAAACAAGTTTAATTTCCATTTTAGAAAGAGCTTTTATAAAACGCCTGCAGCTACGTGCGGCTCAAGTTAATGAATACATAAACAGCCGTTGCCAAAACACAATAATAATAATTGATCATTAAATTAATTGCCAGATACAGTAGCATACATTTCAATGATAATAAAAGAACACAGAGACAATACAGAAAAACAAAAAAGAATACGAGAAAGAAAATAACTAATAAAAAATAAAGACAATTATAATAATATTACAAATACATCCAACACCCCGAATGCATACATTCTCTTTTATTATAAGCAAAGTGGGAGAGGAAGAAGTCAGGTTTCGCCGAGATTGTAGAAATTCTTGCGAATTCTCTCTGTAAAAGTTGTTTTCTTATAAATAGTTTGTGCAGCGAAAGACTCATCAATCTCATGAGTAGAGATTTCCTACTCGGAAGAGGTGAAGTTGGAAGTTTTTAATCCTTGCTATTTTTATTCTTTTTATGTAAATAAAGTAGGTTTTCAATTTAGTGAAGTACAAAATAAAATGTGTGTCCTAAATAAATACTTCATTTTCATTTTTTATGCTTTTTTCAAATAAAATGTTCACAATTTTCTGATAGTTCATTCAGGATTTTAATGCATATGTTAAAGCGTATCAAATCAGTCACTGACTAATTTAGCTTTCTGATAAATTTTATGCGGATAACAGTAAATAATTCACTGGACTTCATGTACTAATGAAGCAGGTTTAATTAAAACTCCTTCAGAATTTAGAGACTTACATAAAATTTCTGCTACGGCAGTGATTATTTACAAATATTTTTAAGGTATAAATATAAAAAATCAAACATTCACAGAAAAAAATAATTCTATAAGAACTTTGCAACGAACAATTCCTTTTCCTGCCTAGTTGAACAATTGAAAGTAAGTATAATGACGTCAGAAGAGGAAAAAAATGTTGCCAAAAAAGAAATTTATGAAGATTAGTTACTTTTTTAAAGACTTTAATAACGTAGAGAGCTAACTTTAAATTATATAAATATTAGCGATGTCTACTCAACTTTAATAGCATATCCAAATCACCGTGGCATTATTTTTAAATATAATTCTTATTTCAAGGAATTGAAGATATTTATAAAATATCTTTGTCATAAAGAATAGCTTCATTTAATATTGATATTGTCTCAGAGGAATATCAGTTTTTTTATCAATTACAGTTTGTGAGTTTATTATATTTTAAACTTCGAAAAATATTTTTAAATGAAATAATAATATTTAAAGCTTTAATCATCCATTTTTAAAGATTTAAAAAATGAAATATTTTAAATGGAAAAAAATTAATTTATAGCTTTCAAACGTTCTTTGCACTAAAATTGAATTAAATATTAGTAAAAAAATGATGTTTATTTTATAACATCATATAATAACCAAAGTATGTGTATTTTAAGGTAATGTTGGTTTATCGTGGCTTTGATTTTTTTTCTTTTTAAATTACGTTTGCTTCTTTAAATTATTGATATCACTAATTGTCATGAAATATGATTGTCGGAAAAGTAAAATACCGTTCCAAAAATATTAAAATCCTTTTATACGAGGTCTCTTTTTAACTCTAAATCCGCGTCAGATCAGAGAAAGAATGATATTTCAGATATCTGCAGATTCAGCTGCATTTATCTTTTAAAATTCTGTATTGATCTTTAAAAAAATTAAAAATAGTTTGTTAATAATTTGTAAATATTAAGATCTGCATTTATCTTTAAAAGATCATAGATAGTTTGTTTATAAAAAATAACTAAAAGCATAACAAATTGCAATAGTTAGTTATTTTATAAACATAAGAATTTTCAAAATGTCTTACATCATATATTTTCTTATTATTATATTAGTTCTTCAGAAGACTCATGTATTTTCTCATTATTATATTAACTGTTCAGAAGACTCATGTATTTTTTCATTATTATATTAGTTCTTCAGAACACTAACTTATTTTCACATTATTATATTAATTGGTTAGAAGACTAATGTATTTTCTCATAATTATATTAATTGGTTAGAAGACTAATGTATTTTCTCATAATTATATTAGCTCTTCAGAGAACTCATGTATTTTCTCAATATTATATTAGTTCTTCAGACACAGCCTCGTACTGTGATCCTCTGCCTGTTAGAACTGTCCCGTCTGGCTTCTAAATACGGAGTTCTGCTTCCTCCACCCATCCAAGTTCCCGAGACAGCAACCTTGGCTCTGGAGGAAGAGGACATCTCAGAATGTTCGGGAGACGAATTTTTCTATGCTACCACCATCCCGTCTCCAACTAAGTTCCAGCGCTGGGACTCGGGATGTTCCAGCGGACCCAGGAGTCCCTCCCCGAACTCGATTTATTCCAAGAACTCCTCCCCCAACTCATCATTGAAACGCAGTGGAATTCCCCTCAGGAAGAAGGACAAGAATGTGGTGGTGGTGGTCAGAAGTCGATCTGAAAACCACCTGCAGGATGAACCCAATCCGAAGATGACCTCACCACGGATTTCGTCTCCATCGATGAGACGAAATTTGTCGTCGGTGAGGTCGGACACAATCAGCAGTCGAATTAGATCCAATTCGAACCTTTACAGGAGCTCATCGTCCATCGCATCTTCGAAGAGCATGGCGGAAAAGTCGGACAATCGGCCCTCGGATTATGTTCCAATAGTGCTACAGAGAAGAAGGTCTACCCTTGACAAAAGGGTAAGTTAATATATTTGTAAATCTGTAAATGAGTTGATAATATGCTCATTACATTTCATTGTATTTTCTTTGATAATTTTATAAAGTTTTGGATTTACAGCGCAAGAGGGGAGAGGTATCTCAGAAATGAGGATGAAATGCTTCGTTCTTGACTTTCGCCACTCAGGTGAATGCAGAAATGTTGGTAGTCTACTACCCACTTTTAATCACGGGACGTGTTTCCCACTAGAAAGACTGCACCATAGCCAGTGATGGCCCTTAGAACTCAACTTTAGTCCCCATCGATGCTGTCGTGGTGGTCCAGTCATTTAAATTTCATTTGAATGCCTTTAATCAGGCGGAGTAAAGTAGGCATATGTGATTACAAACTTTCGTATTTCAATTCATCTTTAATTAGTATTACCATTTACAAATGTGTGACTAATTAAAATTACTTAACTCTATAATGAATGGATGAGCCGTTTCTAAGAGAATAATTTTCAATAAACAACAGCATTTAATTATTTTTGAAGAAAGGTAATTGGAGGATAATTCCCTGAAAAAAATAGAGCAATCTGTAACTTTTTGAATAAACTTTATAAAAAAAACTACTACAAAAGTAACATTTATGTAAAGGCTTCAGACATAATAAACTGTACTTAAGTATTTTCATTTCCTAAGCTCAATTTCATTTCTATCAAAGATTAAGAAAAACATTGATAAGGTGACATTGATAAAGAAAGATTACATACGAATATTCATTACACAAAAGATGTAAAATCAGAAAGATAATGCAGAGACCCATGTTCGCTTATTACAGAAATTTATAACTGAATGCAATAATCAATGGTATCGAGAAACTAACTGCTCAAATGTTTGTGTTCTACTCTGACTTTGGAATAATTTGACAATATGTGACATTTCTAAATAGGGAACATTTTGCGCCAAAAAAACCCAAAATAATCGACCAAAACATTTGTACAACTCTTCCCGGTAAATTTTATGTTTATGGAAATAGATTACCCCTTCAAGAAATGACCGTCGAGAATGAGCGAATATATTTCCTTTGCTTAACAAGCATTTGAGATCAACTTCACATCGTTGGCAAAAATTTAGAAAAGAACAATTTGGCCTTATACCGAGTTCACACTCGGACAGTTATAAGACGGCAAGTGGGATGCGCATGCGTATAAAAGGATTTATGTTTGCCATAATTGCGTAAGACAGATTCAGACATTCCATGCTTGACTATAAATTACCGTATTGTGGTCCCTGAACATTTCTTTTTCACAGCCTATTGTATTAAAATGATGGATGTTTGCAGAAGGAAACAGGACAAAAATAAAAATAAAAAAACATATCATCATACCTAAATTTGAAAATTTATTAAAAAAAGGGCAATTAAAATTTAAAAAAGAAAACAATGTCACGTCAAAAAGAACAAAAAATAAGTCATCAATTTTTTAAAGCCAAAAAAAATTCCGAATTCTACAAACGCATAAGAAAAACTTCACCGCATAGACACGCAGTTGTCTTATAGGGACAATTATTTGCCATCGACCGAACAGCATTTTTTAGTCTTTCTACGCCTGCGCTACCAACTTGGCGTCATATAACTGGCCAAGTGTAAACCCGGCATTATTCGGTGTCATTTATTAAAATTCATTAGTTTCCGCCCTGAGAAATAAATGTGCATTTAAATGTTTCTTTACAAATCAAGTTCGTGTTTGTTATCTGAACAAAGTAGTGATGATTTTAAAAAAAGACTGATTATCGAACAACGGTGGATGTAGTTAATTTGTAGGTCTAGGCAATGCATATTATGTGACCCCCTCATTATATATATATATATATATATATATATATATATATATATATATATATAATTTGTTACTTCAGTACATTTTAACATGTTACATTATTTATTTTAAGTTAATATTTTTATTTTTATTAATTTGTACTTTTCTTTTATGTATTTGCTTTTAGTTTATTTGTTATGATTATAGTCTGTTTGACATCTAAGCTTGCATGCAATATTAATGTTGCAGGTTTTCAATTTTTATAAATAATATAATAAGGAAACATAAAGGAACTTGAACCATTATTTCTGAAAAGTTTTAACATTATCCTAAGCTTTTATTATTCAAAATCATATATCTTATAAACTTATTTATTTGATTACTATGAAAATAAATTTTTAGTTCGACCTGCTTTCTGATGCGCGTTCTTCATGAAAATCTTAGACAGTAATAGAAAAATAGTAAAAAGATTATTCCATTTTTAGAAGAAGAAAAATTTCTTCGGTATTCTCACTTCTATCGACATGATAGAAACAGATCAGCATCAAAATGTTCAACAACAATGTTACGATATCCACATCATATCGGCAGGAATTCAGAATGTCGGATAACATCGTGAAAATATAATACATCTTATGCTAGTGGAGGTAGTATTAACAGTTCTTAGAAAAAATAATAGATGGATAAAATTCAATACCACACGAATTATTTCGAATATGCAACTAAAAAATGTCATTCTAAATTTTATGATGATTGTAATCTTACGAAAATAGTTTTTAAATATCATAGTTTACACTCCAGAAAATCTTTAAATGAAGGAATTTTTGTATTTTTAATAAACAACAGTGTTGCTAAAAGCTTTCTTTATTAACTATATTTGCAACTTTTTTGAAATTTCCCTTATACTAAAAAACAAAGTCGAAATTACCAAATATACAGTTATATCGAGATTTAAATACATTATATTCCTTAATGAAACTGGGAAGAAAAAGAATTTTTACAAATAACTTTTTTAATACAATAAATACTTACCAATGTGGTTTTATGATAATTAAATATACTATATTAATTTAATTATTGTGGCTTTCAAACCGTATACAAATTTTATTATTTTTAAGAAATATTTTGAAGATAGAAGTATTAAAAATATGAAACGAAAAACCAGCATTCTTAAAAAAGGACATGCGATTTAAGTATAAGTAACCTTTTTTTTTTTTTGGTAGTAAACGGCGGCGTAATGTTTTGTCCTTAATGTCTGTTTTTAATGAAAGACAATTAGGATTGATGGGATCTCAACAATCTCTATTATAAAAAAAACTTTTTTTTTTGTAATGAATCGTGAACTTAAACGATATGTCAAAACTCTTAACATTAGAATTTTGAAAATTTTTAATCTTCTTTTAACCTTTATTATAAATTATTGGCGCATAACTGCTTACTGAAATAAAATTATAACTCATTCTGTAAGAAAAAAAACTTTGCAAACCTATGATATTCATTAGAACACTTTTTTTTAATTATGAAGAAAGAATAATTTTTAACAAAACTGAAATACCGCATATCATAGTATTATTCTGATGGTACTCGAATTATTAAAAGGAATTAAGAGTTGAATCCTAGTAGTATTATCTTAATGCCAATTTATAACAAGTAGCATTGCTTTAAATTTTGTAAAATATTATTCCAACTAAGCTTTAGATAATTTTAATTATGTTCTTTTTTGAAGCTGATGAGGCGCTTTTTCAGACTGGCATCGTAACTTTAAACTTTGATCGCATAATTGTTGTGTCACCTCGTCAAATGTGCACACCACATTAACAGAAGAAAATTATTTTTGAATTGATTGTTAATTTAAAAGAAAAGCATTTTAATGTGAAAAGTTAAATTAAAACTCTTATGAGATTATTACTTATTTGCTTTAAATTATATTTGACCTACATCCAAAAATATATTTTAAAGAACTACGTTGTGAAAGTTTCTTTCTTTTTTTCATTGTTTCAGATTTTGATATTCTTTATGAATATTAAATTCAAATAATTCCGAATTCAATGAATAATATCTTTCAAATGACTTTAAACTGAATATTTCCGATCAACTGAGCTCAAATTTATGGGAATTATATTTTGTTTTAATGTATTAAAATACAAATAAATTGATTAAAAATGTAAATTCTTCCAAACACTTATGTGTTTGTTTGCTGAGGTTCTATTGCCATATTATGTAAATAAAATTCTATTTTAGGAAATAACTATACTAAAGAATACAATGTCTGTAAATATGATGGAAATAACTAAAATTAAATAATCGTGTCCTCTCCTTCAGTTAAAATGGAATCTTCAACCGCATCATCTGCAGTACGTTCCTCAATCTCTGTAAACAAATATTGGGTAATATTGCGCTTGCGCCGATTGAGATAATATCTCGTCTGAAAGTTAATTCACGTTTGACTCGTTACTGTGTATATAAAAAGTACACATAAAATAATTCTTAGCTGTATCTCTAATCCTTTATTGTATCTTTAAATGAGTTGCTATGATCAAATACATTCTTGAATCTGCTACTAATATGTATTCATTGCTATATAAAGAGATATATAAGTATATTCTTCAATTACGTATTTCAGAATTGAGTTTCTAGGTCAAGTTGAAATTTGTTACAGGTATTGGAGATAGCAAAGAAATATCTCAAAGACGAGAGCAAAATACATCGTGTATCTGAAGGTCATTACAATTTCAGTGGTAAAAATGTTTATCTTAGGGTAAGTCATTTGTAAACCTCTTATTCCGTAGTGATTATTAATGCGTTCATGCTGTTATGAGAATAAATGAATCAAAACATGTTCTTAAAATAAATTCCGGTAAATGTTGCTGAATTATTACTCTATCGCAGATTAATTAAGCACAAAGGATGAAACAACAATTTTTTTAGACTTTACTCTTGCAGCTAACCCATTTAGAAATAAAAATTTATTATTATTTTACTGGTAATAGTAAATAAATAATTAATCTTTACTGAAACTTACGCTGAAAAAGATAATATTTTCTCATTTTCATCTTACTCCATAATTAATACTTAAAAAGAAGTATTTAACTCTGCCTCCATCAGTACTATCGATATTATTTTTTAAATACGAAGGAATCTGGTTCGGAAAGTTTTTATCTTTGATTTTCTTTCATATGTAGTTATAAATGCATTTCATCTTCGAAAATACGATCAATTTAATTTCTCGTTTTTATTAATTGCATTATCATAAATCAAATAATAGCCATTATCTTATTTTAATTGAGTTTTGTCGCAGTTTGATAGTAATGATTTATACTCTCACGACGCGTGTAAATTATACATGTCAACTGAATTCTGCAAATCTCACAGATGGAAAAAGGACATGACGTCACAGCACCATGTAAATAAGTACTCTGTTAGATAGTAATACGCATAATTTGCGAAGTGATTATAACGCCAAGTAAACTCTCTTACGTTTTTTTTTATTTGTTATCTTTGATAATCAGTATTCGCTCGAAATGTTGGCTCCTCTCTTGATTTATATTTTTGTTACGGAATAAATGAATTTAAATTTTCCCCTCGTTATTTTATAAATGTTAAATATGAATTCGATGGAATATATCTGTTATAAATATCGTTGCAAATTTCTTACTGATATCTGTTGCAAATTTACACACACACGCACATATATAAGAATAAAAGTGAACACCCTATTTAGGAATTAATGACATGGAATATATAAATTTTAATAATGACCGAAGTATGCAATTGTCTAGTCTATATAACATCGAAATTAGTTTAAACCCCATTTTAATAGCAAAAATATTATTACAAAGGATATATCAAGTTAAACTTTTTTAAGATATTAAAATTAAGGAAGAATTTTATGACAATAAATTTGTATATTTATAAATATAACTTATAACACTTTTAAGTTAGTGTAAAAATTATTCTTGTGAGATAATAGGTTTCAAATATACAGATGAAAAACACCAAAAGCTTGAGTTTATTTTATTTATTTAGATATTTGGACCATAAATAATAATGTTTCTCTTATCTTGCTGTCAAATTTCACCAAGATTGTATTGAAAAACATATTAGCAAGCATTCCTTTATTACCTAATTCCTCTATTAAATCAGAAATATTACATGAAATTGGAAACTTTCTTATTTACGTATAATTTAATCTCTCCCTCCTGAGATATATTTAAAGCATGTAAATTCAAAATGAAAGTACTCTTCAGCATTGGAATTCCATTAATTATCTTGATGTTAATCCATCTATAAAATTTCAAAGAACATCATTATAATGTACGTGTTAAATATGGATATGGCACAAAATCTAGTTTGTATCATGGGAAAAAAGATAGATAGACATATAGAACAAATGCTCGCAAAATTCTGTAAATTAAACAAGAATTGGGAAAGTTTTTATCCATTACCTTAATTTTTATAGCAAAAAATTGTTAATAAATTATTTGATGAATAAAATGTATAAAGAAACATAAAAAAAAGTCTGTATTTTTTAAGATTATTTTTACAAATTTTTTAACTTTTCTTTTTTAATATCTAATAAATACTTGATATGAAACATACATTTATTCCTTAGAACTATATTATTACTTCGACAAAATTTCTTAAATTATTATAAATTTTTATGAAACTCAACCTCTTAAGAGTGAATAACTAATGAATAATGGTATGACAACAATTATATATATTCCATTTATTTCTATATGCCTATTAATTATAATTAATAAACAAAATTCGATACACTTTTAATTTAACTATTTGACTAAATTTATTAATAGAGCATGATAAATATTTTAAGCAGGATTTGTGAAGCAATTGAATTTTAGTTTTGAAAAAAAGGTTATTAATTTCTGTAATTTTCTTTAATCTGATTTTTATGTCCTTCATGCATGAAGTTTTAGAAAATATGAATTTTCATATTTTGATATGAAGCAAATAAAAAATGTTTTATTTTATAACCTGTATAATGAAATGTGTGAAAACATCCTAAACATTTTGTGTCATGTTTCCCTGACATGTTTTTGTCTTTTTGAATTTTTTAGATTGTCCGAGGAAGTAATGTGGTTGTTCGCTTAGGGGGAGGTTGGGACACACTGGAACACTTTTTGACAACTTTGGATTTCAAGAAACCGTCTGTTTACTACAAGCAACCTAAAAAGCATGATAAACAAAAGGAATTTCACTCAGTTAAAATTTCTCCTTACTGAGCATTAAGATTTATCAAAATAGTAAAGATATGATATCTTTATATCTTAACATTTTGGTTTTCTTTTGATGATGACAATTTCATTTGTCGCTAAGACAATTGTTTTTATATATTTTAATAAAAAAATATTGAAATTCGAAGATTTTATTTTATTTTAGAAACACATATATCTCTGATTTGTTCTACGTTATTCATTTTTTTTGTAATCACTTGAAAAATAGAGAAAAGATATGGATAACAATGAATTAAGCAACAAAAATATGAAATTTCTTATGAACTACTTAACATTAACAATTTCTAACAGCAATAACCGTTTGAACTCATTTCAAAATCTTTGCATCAATTTAACGAAATAACTACTTAATGAAGTTAATTTATAAAAGTTCGCAGTCACATGGCACAACTAACTACACATATCATCTATCATGTTTATTAGATTACATGTGCAGTAACGTGTATCATGTGAGATCACTCAAATGTATATGAGGTAGCAAAAACGAACAGTGTGTTACATTATGCCATGATGTTGACTTTTTCTCCAACTAGATGTGAAATAAAATACGAAAATTAACTGAAGTAACGCATAAATGTTTCTGGAACATGACGTGATTTCGTAGTAATTATGAAATTGTTGCAAACCCTGAGAAAGAGATTTCAATCAATATTTAAAATTGGATATTTCCAGAATAAACGCTGTACCTCAGATTTGGTAATTTCTCGTCAATTAAAAAGTAAATTTTCCTAACTATAGTTATCTATAAACAGTTTTAACACAAATTCAGTTACATTTCAATATAAAAGTCACCAGAAATGAATGGGATGACATAAAACCAGGATGGGGATGACATGACCAGGATGTGTCATGACATAAAACTAATTCCTATATAACAGAGTCGAGGAAATTTCAGAACTAAACTGTCATGTGACAACCGCCTAACAATGTTACCACTGAGAAAGTACAAAGGAAAATGGAAACTTTTTTAGATGTTAGAACTTTTGATAGTTTTTATGTCCGTTTTCTTGAATATAGACGATATAAGGAAATGTTTCCCAGTAGAGCCACTTCATAAATTGCTGATTATGCAAAGTCGTATTAAATTAAATATTATTGTGAAGCAACAGAAAAATACACATATCATTCTTACAATCTGTTCTAGTACTTGAAAAGGCTTCTATCCGAACAGAATTTCTTCAGTGAAGATAAGACAAGAAAGATAAGCCCGTTTGGTTGGTTTCCTGTGGCAGATTTCATCGATACATGGAAAAGTGTACAGAAATTAATCTCAAGATATAACAAATTTTTTTAAATTTAATGATTTTTATCACAAGAAGTAGTTAAAAGGGTGTCTATCCTAGGTAGTACAGCCTGTAGCATAATATCGCACAATATTGTGCGATATTATATGATATTAAACAATACTTCATAATATTAAACAATATTGCGAATATTGATCCATATTGTACAATATTTGTGTGCTACTAGGGATAGATTCTTATTTTAAGCGGTAAAAAAAGAGTAATGCTCCTTTTTCAATAATATGTTTCCAGGCAATTCTGTTTCTTGTCTCTTCAAGGTTTATGGGAAATTTTATTTCGGAATTAACAAAATAACTTCATTTTTGTCAGAAAATTAAATTTAATTATTTTAAAATCGGTTTATTTTTAAGAGATTTACATAACTTATATTAGAAAGGCTTAGCTGCATATTATTTATTTCAAAGTATTTATGTTTGAATACAGATCCATTGGGAGTATTTTTTTATCTTACTTTTTAGCCTAAAATTAAATCTTTACGCATTGAAAGGGTTTTCTTTTTAATCCTAATTCAAGACAAAAACATCTCAACTATTCAAATCACTTCCCGAAAGTGTGATTCAAAATCAGTAATACTTTAAATGTTTATCTAAACTAAAATCTAGGATAATGATGTACCCATCGATTATTAATACAAAGAAAAATCTCGCTTGATGAATTCCTGTCATAACGGATGATTCGTCTAAGGAGTTAAATAGAATGCAAAAAATTGGCATGCTCAACTAGCGATGCTCCACAGAATAAATGGAGAGGAGGTGGACCTATGACATTAGCTTCGTAAGCTAGATAACATTCATGAAACATAAGTATACTTTGTTTTACGGTTATGTAACTTGACCACAGATCCTAACATCTCGTGTTCGTTCTTAACCATCACTTGCTACATTGACAACGCAACCTCCTGAAACTGTCGTGGCGCCATCTACCAGCAGCAAAAGTCTTCAGAATCACCTGACGCAGCAACTCACAAACTCGCTTGCTATAGCTCTCATACACTCACCATAATGCTTGGAGCTTTAAAATCACTCGTCTCTCCACCGACTCACTACTGAGGGAGTGCTGTGCCGCTAGGTTCATTATCCAGATAACATCTACGAAACACAAGTATACTTTTGTATTGTGGTTATGTTACTCGGTTACCGGCCCTACCGTCGTGGATAGCGTCGTGACCATCGCCTGCCATGGGCTGATCTGTATCGATTTATAATAAGCGCTTATTTGAAGAGAATCCTCATACCTATATTTAAGAAGTTTTCACCGTATAGCATTGCCAAACGCAATTCCAAGGAGTTTTAGAAAGTTCATGAGGAGTCTTAATAGCTGAGATTTTTTTTTCTGGTCAAGATTGTGAGAATGCAGTTGGATAGCATTGACATCGATGAATTAGGGAAAGAAAATAGCAAAAACATATGGAGCTGTATTTTGTGTCACAGCATGAAGCTGTGGTAAAGATTTGGTCAAGACAGAGTAACAAAATAACATACGCAACAGATAAACAATCTTCCAAGGAAATAAATAAGATAATATTACGAAAATAAATAGTAATTCTCTCACAAAAGTGATAAGAAGATGCAGACTTTATTGTCTATGAAAATGCATTTTAAATATTTGTAACTCAAGCTAAAATTCACAACGAATTAACTCTATTTGATCATCTAATTTCAAATGACAACAAAGCTATAGAGTCGCATGGCAGCGAGAGAAGGGACACCTCTCTAAAAGCAACCAAACAGCTTGCTTTCCAAATTCTAGAAACTGCCCGAGTTTAAGGTGAGACTAAACAGTGTCCCACTGAAGTGGATAGAACAAATCTAGAACCCTAGTAGCACACAGATGTACAATATTGATCAATAATCGCAATGTTGTTTAATATTGTGAAATATTGTTTAATATCATATATTTTTCGCACAATATTGTACAATATTATGCAACAGAATGTGCTACCTGGGAAGGAATTCATTTATTCCGGACGAGTCTAGAAACTTCACAATTATTCTCTAATAAAAAAATCTTTATTAGCTTCTACTAAACATTTTAGAGGATAGTAAAAACCGTGAGTGGTCTCATTATGTCGTCAACGCACCTATATCGCCAAATTGGTCAAATATGGCGATCTTCTGTTGTATATTCACTTAGAATGCTCTTTTCTCATGCATGAGAAAATATTGAATCGTATCTTGAGATGAGCATTGAGAAGGCGGTAACTATGGATCGTTTAATTCATTAAATGATAACAGTCTTCTCTGTTTCATCACATTGTGAAGTGTAGCCAAAGACAGATGTCTAAACAATTTTCTTATAAAAAAGATTACATTATAAATCATAAGTTGCATTATTATAAATGTAAGTAAAATATTTTACTTACATTATAGAAATCTATGTAAAATATTTTACATGGGGAAAGGTAATGCCCCATGTAAAATATTTTACATAGATTTCTTTGGAAAACATCGTTTCGCTTAAAGAATAATTCATATTATGAGAAAAATTTGGAAATGAATTTTATTTGTTAATTGGAAATTTACAGTGCATATTATTGGTTATTATCTAATAATCCTTATCTTTATCGCAGAATGTTTTGTCATCGTAGAGCCTATATCGTTATAGAATCCATAATTCTTGATGATGATTTATATGTGAGAGATACTTCACAAGAGGATATTTCCATCCTCTAGTAGAAACTCAGTGCTTATTAATGCTTCAAAACGAAGGTGTTCGTTGTACCAATGATAATCTTTATTACAATATACTTTGTGAATTTTATGATTTAAAGTCTGCAAAATACCGAACCCATTAAAAAAAAACTGCAAAAATCAAACCAATGAGAAGAAAACATTGTGATTCAAGTATAAAAATTTCCTTGTAACTCAATTAGAATTTCAAAGAATAAAGCCAATTTTAAACGTTCTCAAGATCAATTAAACCGCAAACCAGTTTATTTTAGATAATAAATTCATACATTTCAAAACTGTTGAAAAGGACAAGATATTTGAAGTCCAATGGAAAAATGGATGTAACAGAGTTTTACTATCGAAGTACATTTATTAAAGCATTATTAAAAATTAGTATTCTTAATTTTTTTTTAATTTTGTACACTTTAAATTTCTCAAAAATCGATAGCATTTCATTGAATTAAAGTTTCTTCTATGAGAGTGGAAGCGAAATGTGTTAAAAATAATATTTATAAGCCTATATTTAAATTCTTAAAGGTAACTACATTATACAGAATAGTTTATAATTCTTTAGTGTATGGGGAATAATGGGGAGAATTTAACCCTGTTATTAAATTATAAAAATCTGTTACTTGCTAATCAAAGGTCACGCTTAAAAGCAGCTTAAAATTTGACTCATTCATTCAAAACCTTGGAATTTCCAATATATTTTAACCCTGAATTTAATCCTTCTCGATAACTACTTATCCAAAAATTAAGTTAAAATCATTAAATTTGTTAATTTCTTCTGGCAGCATTAATATCGCTGGAGGAAATAAATCTGACGTCGATTCTTCACTAACTTTTAAATTGCATTGTTACAAGATTATAATTTCAACGAACTTAGGACTTCAAAATATAAGGAGATAAATAGTTGATTGCCGATATTTAAGAACTTATTTTCGAGGTATGTAGAATGCATTTAGATTCGTAGACAAGCTATAACTTTAATATGGCTCAGAGGCGTAGAAATGGGGAGGTGGTAAAATATTCATCTTAATATAACTTCTTTACTATAAAAGACAAAAAAGATTATTCAAACTAGGCAAATGGATAATTCATTATAATGAACAACTTTTGAACTGAACATTTCTCTTTCCTCTACCCTAAAAGCCCAATATATTGCACAATATTGATATTCACAATATTGTTTAATATTGTTGAATATTGTTTAATATTGTTTAATATCATATAATATTACACAATATTGTACAATATTATGCTACATGATGTGCTGCCTGGATATTGATGTTCTTATTATAAAAGAAAGGCACATTTGATATGATCATCAAGCAATTATTTTACATTTGGAAATGGTTTTAGAAATCTCTACTCATTTCAAAGATAAATACTCAAACTCTATACTCATACTCAAAAGATAAGGATATATCCAGATAAAATTAAGACGAGGCATTATATGTTATTCATTAAACAAGAGACATATTCGATTTATTTTAAATTTCCATTCAATTACAGATCTGCAACATAGACTTATAATTTTGGAGTGTTCAACAGAACTTTTTGATTTTTATAATTATTGCAACATCATCAGTAAAAATTACTAATTGATAATCGGAAATTTTTGAGTATATGATTTTATACATCAGATATTTTTACTGTACCCATTTTTAAATTTTGTTCTCTCAATCATATTTTTAATTTTTAAGATGCCCTATTAAATTTTTTCTAGCTTTTCGGATGCAAATAATAAATTAAAAATTTGTCATTTCTTTTTTTAATAATTATTATTATATATATTTTTAATCTTTATGTTTTTCTTCTAAATATCTTCAACAGATGGAGCCTGTAGTAAACTTATCTTTCAACCATAGTATGAAAAATTATAAATATAGAAATGAAACCACTAGTACTAAACTTTAAATACCATTTTTGCAGTTTTAAATAATTAACACAGCATAATTTCAACTACAGTGATAAAATGTTTGTAATACTTATAACCATTCTGTGATGTTAGCTATAAGTATAAAGTAGTTCACTTAACTTTTAATCTTATTTTACGGATTCAAAAATTGCCTTCAATGAATTATAAATTAAAATTTGGGGTACTTGAGAGAATCACTTTTGAATGTAGAATTCTTTCTGAAGGATAATTGAACTGTACTATTCTTATAGAAACAAATTATTGACTAAATTTCTCGTTTGATGTTTATAACTAAAAAAATTATGAATTTAGCACGACGATTGAATCAAATCCCTTTGAATGGTAGTATTTGCCTTTGGTGTTTTTGCCTTTTTGATACTAAGACAGAAACAATTAATGAAATATTTTTTATCTCCAACCTTTGCCAGTGTGATCACTATATTGGGCAATATTGTACTCCTGGGATACTTTGTTGGGACACTTGTACTTGGGAATTTAGTTTGTTAATATTTTGACATGAAAGATAATTGCTGATATAACTTGTTTGATATTGCATTTTATTGAAATCTTTTGAAGAGGAAATATTTTTATATTTTCTCTTTTTATATAACAATAAAATAAAAAAAAATAGAATTATGAATTTGTTTGTCACGACTTTGGCCAAAAAGAACTGATGTGAAACTATAATGTTTATAAAATTATAAGTTATTCGTAAGGATTTGTTTTTTGATGGGTCTCTTGGTATGGTAGTGAATTTTGTAGTTAATATTTAATTGATGAAAAAATCAATTAAATGGAATAAATAAAGAAAGCTTGTGTTAAAACGTCAGACTAATAAATTGTTCAATCATATTTCTGTTTTGATTAATATTTATAGTTTTTTGAAGATTTTTTTAATTTTGTTTTTATTGTGAGTATTTTTATGCCTCTTCGATTTTTATTTATCTTGCGTAATGATTCCCTGAATACTGATTCCTTAAATCCCGTTTTGTAATTTCTGTCTTGAAAGTGATTATGTACCGAATTTTTTAGTCTATTTATTAATCCAATTCACCATTATTAAACATTTACTTTTCTTTCTTTTTTTCTCTTTATAGATGTGATTTTCCAGCTTTAAATTTTATCACTAATTTATTTAAAAAAATTTGACACAACGGAGCATTAACAAAGAAAAATTCAACGTCTTTTTCATGTTAGTTACTGATTTTGTGTAACTAATGGAATAAGACCATTCTATTACGTTAGAAAAAATTATACATATATAATATCTGCTGAAATAACCAGTTAATTCTGAATTAATATAACGTTTTTCTATCTCTCTTTTATTTTATATTGTGCCTTAATATGTGATATTCTTAGTAATAAAGTAAAGTTTAATTTTTGATTGTGTGAAATAAAAAATTATGATCAATTTGATAAATATAACATTTCATCACACCTTGCTTTTTTTAATTGTATTTTCCTCACTAAATTTCTAGAAGTTCCAGATTATGATAATTAATTCATTTTTATTTAGAATCCCAGTATCTATTTTGCTCATTTTATCTCATCTAAAGCTTGATTTAAAAGAAGAAATTATGAAAAGCCACCAGCATGAAAACTTAATAAGATATACTTAGAAAAACAAACTGAATTATTCATCATCAATGATGTTATTAAATGGGATTTATTACCTCAGTAATATTTTATTTAGAAAGGGTTTTTCCCATATTCAATAAAATATGTTAGTTAACTGCAATAAGAAATTAGAATTTTTTATTAGAAGTACATTGATACATGTTAATTATTAATAAATCAAATATCTAATTAATCTGATATAAATTGTCTTTAAACATTTATTAAGAAGCTTTAAGTGTAAGAATCATTCAATTCAAGATTATATAATTCGCTCTGATTTGAAGGACGCCATTATTTATTTTCAGAAATGACAAATGATACTTGCTGATAATTCTGCTTGATGATAAAGAATAGTTTCTTTCATAAAACTTAATTAATTACTTGGTAAGATGAGGGCTTTAAATGGGGAAGTTATTTCTCTTTCACATTATAAAGTTTTTCCAATTCTGAGCAAAAAATTTCTTTTAATTTAAGCAATTTCTCAATATTGAACCTTTGCCTTCCAAAATTAGATGTTGATTTGTATATGATTATAAATTGTATAATTGTAATTTTTTTATTTACTGTAACAGTTTACATCATTCACACAATTGATAAACAGTGTATGATCATGAGTCTTAACTAACAAATGAAATTGGGTTTTATAAAAGCCCCCCAGATTTTATGACAAATCAAATAAAGTTTGTTGCCTAGATGATTGCATTATTATAACAGATCCTGATCTTACCTGAAAACCACTAGTATAACTGAAAGAAACAATAAAATGTAAATAGCATTAAATATTATAATAAAGTTACCAAAATTAGGAATTAAAATAAATCATTATAACATGTTGGTTAAGTTAAAAAGGCTTTGAACTGTTAGACTATATTGACCATATAGTGAATGTATGGCTTCATAAGGTGCTCTACCTGTGGTCACAAAATTCTAGTTAAACCTCCCACTATGCAAAAGTATATATTGTAAGCCACTTGAACATTTACTCTGCTAACTTTAAAAATGTGCATATTTTAAACTATAGATGTGGTTTAATATTAGTTTATACTCTATAGGAGTTATTATTATTCTTTAGATGCTGCCACCTTGAAAAGTGTAATCATGGGTAGCAATTTGACCTCTATTGCTCCATCTCAAATTTATCCCGTGGAGTATTATTTAACAGAACTCCCTGATTGTACTTTTGATTCGAAGTAAGAAATATGTTTAGGCTAAAATTATCTGTAGTAATAAATTATTTGTATAAATTTATAATATTTGTCATATTGTAAATCTTTAATTCTATTTTGTATCCAGAAATTAAAGCAATTGAAACATGTATGAAATTTTCATTTACAATTCAATAGCTTAAAATGCTAATTTTCTTTTTATTGTTTAGTTTGGGAAGTACTCGTTTCCTCAAAGTTGCTAGAGCAAAACATAGGTTGGTAGCCTTTTCATTTTTAATTAACTTACTTATATATATATATATATTCCATTTATATTGTTTATTCACTCATCCTATAGCTATTTGTAATAAAAATATTTTGATGTCTTTAATGCTATTTTACACTTATATATTTGATAGTACCTATTTCATTTTTATTTATTAGTTAAATAAAACTTCATCTAAATATTTTGTAGAAATTCAATTAAAATTAAATTAAACTAGAAATCACCTAAGTAATTACAAATTTTTTGCTTTGTAATTTTTACTACTTTAGACTTTGTATAGTTATGCCCATTGTTAGTTATGCTTCCTAAATTTTACCATTTCCTGTAAAATTTGTTAGTATTGAAAGAAAATAATTTAACTTTACTAATCTAATAACATGATTGAATGAATGCAATTTCAGGACCGAAAAAAAAATCTCTCAACATTGAAGTTTGGGGCATACTGTAGAAAGTCCTACATGATTTATGTACTGTAATTGAAGAGTTATTCTGTAAACATTTATTTAGTTTAGTAGACAAAACAAAAAAAAAAAAACTAGTATAAAAAAAACTAAAACATGAAATTAAAAAAGCTATAGTATATAATGTTTAAAAATACATTATTTTGTTTTTTAATTCATCATTGCTTCTTCTGAAACTTAACATTAGCTGTAATTACAACAATTTTTGAAAAACTTATTCAAAGCAGGCTTTAAATAAAAATATGTTTATTATCGAAAAATAATACAAATCTTCACGCTTGATTTTTCAGCACAGAAGGAAAAAAATCATGATGAAATATTTATAGTAATAATGAAAATAAATTTGATTTCTGTCATAATAATTAAAATATTATTGTGAATAAAAAATTTGTTTTAAAATCAATTAAATCTAGGAAACAAATTTATAAAAACTAAAATTTTTTGAAAAGATCCTTTTTAAAACACTTTTTTTTTGGTGGGGGGGGGGGGATCAGAAACATTACACATTTTGCCATCCTTCTAATTTATAGAATAATGGCTCAAATCTGTTTACCTCATAAGTGATTATAAAAATCATTTTTCTGTAGAAATGATTTTGAAAATGGCAAAAAAGGAAAGAAAGAAAGAACACTTGATTTTTAAATTTACATTTTTTTAAAAAAATTGCTCACAGCTCAACATTTTCTCCCTCTACAATATATCTGTATCAAATTTGAAATCTCTGTCTAATGTTCTGTCCCCCATCTTCACATATATTCTTTTTCAATATTAATAGAGATTGTATGGCTAATTTTCTGATCTATAGTAAAATAACTATACAAGAACAAGAATTTGGAATTAATTTTTGTCAACTTATTTTTTCTTTATTTGTAACTGTTAAACAATGTTGAGAGTTGTTTTTAGTTTTGACTATTAACTTTGATCTACAATCTCATAGATATAATATATAATAAATATTTTAATATAAGAATCTTCATCTCTTATTCTGTGCATTAATATTGCTGTCTAATTAACAAATATGATCTTGTTATTAATGTGTAATTGAATTTTTTGAAGTATTTTCTGAGAACTTTCATAAGGCTAAATTTCAGATTATTCTTTTTTTTTAAATAAATTAGCATTGGTCATTAAAACATTTGCCATCAGTTTCCTTGCATGTTGAAATCAAAAGCATTATGTATGTTTAAATTTACAGAACAATGTCATAGATCTGTTTCCTTCATAAATGAGATTATAAGTATGTATTTTTTTGCATATTTTCTACTTTTATTGAATTAAATTGGCCGACTAAATTAAATTTTATCTATTGTAATTGCTTTCCCAAGTTTATGGTGTGTAAGAATTGTGTGTAATTTCAATATGAATAAAAAGAAGTAATCTCAGCTATAGAAAAAAAAATCTTTTTTCTATTTCAAAATAATAAGCTATTGTTTTAATTTACTTATAATAACTTGCTGCAAGTTCAAATTTTTACTTATTTGTTCACTTCAGATATAAAATAATAAATTTCATTTTTGTTAACTAATAATTTTGGATTAAATTAAAATTTAATTTTTGCATCTGAAACTTGCAATTATTTTTCTAATGTTTTATATTTGTTTCATTAATTTACTAAAAAATCTAATATTTTGCATTATAGAGAAGGTTTGGTTGTAGTGAAGGTATTTGCTGTAAGAGACCCATCCTATCCTTTAAAACCACATAAGGTGCAATTAGAAGGTATATCTTTTATATGTGTATAAATATTTACCTCATTTTATATTATTGATTATACTTTGATTAATATATTATTATTAAGGTAGGTTTTTTACTTTTGTAGACTAATTTATTTAATTTTTGTAAATTTATAATTCTAATTGTTTTTCAGAAATAAAGTTGTTACTAAAAAATGTTCCCAACACAGTTGCATTCCAAAGACTTCTGGTATGTTCCAATTCTGCAGTTTTTAATTTTCAAATTAATCTTTACATTTTTAATTTATTCTATAATTTTTTTTCAGTTGTCAGAGAGAGCTGGAATTCTAGTTAGACAGTATGTTAAGGACAATTTATATGACAGAATAAGTACTCGTCCTTTCCTTAATAGTATTGAAAAGCGCTGGTTAGCTTTTCAACTTCTACAGTGTTTGAACCAATGCCATGAACTGGGGGTAATTTATTTGTTTTGTCAATGTACTATTTTGAATCAAAATATATTAATTTTTTTGGATAAATTATTTGTATTTATTTTAATAAGGCTGAAAAATATTCTGCTGTCTATAATACAGTTTATTTTAAAACTTTTCAATCCTTGCATTTTATAAAATCCAATATTTATGTTATACTGTATTACTGTGAATGGTAATTTTTTTTCTTTTTTGTGTATGTGTATATTTCATGCATTGATAATTTTCAACTAAAAAAGTATTGGTAATTTTGCTGATATTTTTCAAATAAAAAATCACCAAATAATGTAGAATTTCGCCAAATTTCTTTAGTGATATTTCGCTTTCACCTGGCTAATGGAAAAGTACCATTTTTTCAAAATTATATCTTTGATTTTTATGGGTTTTAGTGAAATAAATACTTCATAAATGGGTTATGCATTTTTTTTTTAAATTTTATTTTGAACCAATATTTTTCAGGTGTATCATGGTGATATTAAGCTTGAAAATATAATGATCACCAGCTGGAATTGGGTTCTACTTACTGACTTTGCTAGCTACAAGCCTACTCATTTATTTGTGGTAATTGCTTGTTCTTGTTATAAAATCTTTTCATTTAGATTTAATCTATTTTTATGAATACTTATATCCAACCTGTCGTTTCATCAAATTACAA
Source organism: Argiope argentata (assembly GCA_026289955.1). Classification (NCBI taxonomy): domain Eukaryota; kingdom Metazoa; phylum Arthropoda; class Arachnida; order Araneae; family Araneidae; genus Argiope; species Argiope argentata. Next base: position 5,433,735 of record JAOUZG010017606.1, on the reverse strand, counting down.
AGTGATTATTAAAATTCACACAATTTGCATTTTGTTTCAACTTTTCACTATCAAAAATCACTATGTATTCTGCTACTACTAAATGCTTTTAATGCATAAGTTTATACAAGTTGTTTGAATAAAACGATAATTTTATTTGTACAGTTTATTTGTATAAAAATTTCTACTTTTTTTTAAAAATTACCTTTAATTTTAAAAAAAATGTCTTAAACTCTGAGATAATGTGTACTGCATGATTGTATATAACATAAATTTATTCAAAATTTTAATGATTTTTTTTATTTTTCATAAATATGCTATTGATTTGGCAAAACTATTTTAATTGGCATTTATGTAAATAACATAGTACAAATTTTGTATAACTGCCATTATCTTAGCAAATCTTGATACTCATGATAAAAATTGAATTTTTAAATAATTTATATTTTTTAATGAATGATGTATTAAAAACTAAAGATGAGAATTATATTTTTTCAAATTCTTTTCAAACTACTGTATTATTTGCTTTCTCAATTGATTGATTACTTCTAATTACTTAATCTAAAATTTTAATACACAATAAAAAGTAATTTTTAAAAAATATAAAAACATTAAAACTTTTTTTTCTTTTCTTTTATAATTAATTGGTTCAAATTATCTTTTTATAATGAATCATTTTTGCAGGACAACCCAGCTGAGTATTCATATTTTTTTGATACTTCACGTAGAAGAACTTGTTATATTGCACCTGAAAGATTCAACAAAGTTATGAGTGCCGAAAGAGAGAAATCTGCTGGCACAGCAGCAATTTCTTCTTCATCTAGTGGCTCAATTGCACCATCTTCTCCTTCTTTAATAATTCATTCTGATGAGATTAAAACTGGGGATTTAACTTTTGCTATGGACATATTTTCTCTTGGGTGAGTTATTTAAAATTGTATGCTGCAAATTTCCAATTTTTGTTATTACCATAATTATTACTTACAATTTTTTTTAATTTTTCATAGTTTTTAACATGTTTGTGTTGTTCTATTTTTAGAAAAAGACAAAAATAAAATTAAAATCTTTTCAAAAGTATGATTTTTAGTCTTTATCTTGATTGAATAACCATCATTTTATAGATGATATTTTAATTACACCAGTTTTTTTACCTTGCAATTAAAAATATTTTTTATTTTTTTTACTTTTGAAAATTCAAGGAATATTTTATTTGAATTTTCAAAGCTTATATATATAGATATAATTATGGTCTAAATATAAATCAAGTATATAGATCTTCATACAAGTAAGCTTTAATATTGTGTGTTTTGTTATATTTATTTGATCTATCAGGAAATCAAACTTACTTACAGACCTTTAGAAATCAATTAACTGCCCTAAACTTAGATATTTATCAAAGTTTAATATTTTAAATTCAGCATGCAAACTTTTAAATCATTTATTCATCTTTTACTTAATGGTTTATTTTTATTTATGCAGTTGTTCCTTAGCTGAATTGTTCACTGAAGGTACTTGCCCATTTGATTTCTCACAGTTACTGAAGTTTATCACTGGAGATTTTAATCCTCATGAAACTATACAGAAGATAGAGGATTCTAATATGAAGGTATGATGAACATCATTCTTTGATTTGTTATACATTTCTTCTTTCTTTTTAAATTCCTTTTATGAACTTATATCAAGCTTAGATGCTGGATGAGGAGTAGAATTTAGAGTTTCAATTAAACTAATAATTTAATTTTTAGTGAACCAAAAGCTTAACTATCAGCTTCATATGTTAAATTTCAATTTATATATTTTCTCCTTTCTTTAATTCAAGAAACTCCTACTTTTTACCATATTCCACCCTGTGATGTTTTTCGCCCATCTCTTCAAAGGAACAATTTTTCCCCCTGTAAAAATCATATCCTTTCAAGAAGGAAATGATATTTTTTCATTATGTGTTGACACATTACTATTTATAAATAAGTCAAACTGTTTAAAAATGGTCATTGAATTAAAAAATATTTTAATTGATAATTTGTTTGACATTCAGTAAATTCTGAAAATATTAAGATACTTTTCGATTTTGTTGAAATAGTAAGCTATTAGTAATACTTCCTATTGTGAATTGTACTTGATTTTTTTAAAGCAGTAAAAACATTATAATATACAGTAACATTTTTATCTGGAAGTCAACAAAAAGAATTGCTATTCAAACCATGCCTTCATAAATATATGTAAATATTTTTATAATGAAAAAGGAAGCATTTTAATATTTTAGTAGTTGAAATTAAATAGGATATTCTTGATCATTTAAATGAAATTTTAAACATATGGATAAGCTATTTTCTTTGTAATAAAAGCATGAAAATTTTTCTGTTTTTCAGTTGACTTGATAATATATAATCTGAAAACTATAAAATTAAGATTTTTATCACTTTTATAATAAGTCAATTTTTAAACATCATATTTAATTTGCCTTTTACAGCCAGTGTTAAGTGGTAAATATTTTTTTCAGCAAATGTAAAAATTAGATTATATATTTTTATTTTTTTAAAGGTCTGTTATATTTTTATATTTAAACACTTCTATTGCATGCTTTCTTCCCTATTCATTTTTAATACAAAAGTGATTCACTGATTTGAAGCAAATAATTTGGTGTTTTATTGAAAATCAATTGACAGTGATTTTATTTGAAATGTTTCCCCTTGAAAAAAATTTTATCATATAAATCTTTATATATTTATTTTAAAATTCTTAGAATCTATGGCTTAAAAAATTTCTTGGGGAACCAAATATTTTGAAAATTATCAATATCAGTACCAGGTTTGGCTTCTAATCATGTTTTCTTAAAAAGGAGAGCTTACAATTTTTGGCTCTCTTATAAAATGTTGATCTATATATCATTAATTAGTTGGTTAATATTGGTTGTATAGTTAAAAAAAATAGTTGCTTTATTGAATTGATTCTTATTACTGCAATTCTTATTTGATTTTTTCCCCCCTTCCCAGAAACTTATCCAGAGTATGATGCAGAAAGATCCAACTGCACGTTTGACTGCTCGAGAATATTTAGAACTGCAACATGATAAAGCGTTTCCTGAATACTTCTACACTTATTTGTATGATTACATGAAAAAATATGTATTGATTCCTGCTATGTCACCTGATGAAAAAATTTATATGTATGTGAATATTTATTTATAAATTTTTATATGCTAATTATTTTTTTTCAAAACACTTTATTTAAAAAGAAAATACTTTCAAACTCATGAAAATTTTGTTTTGACTACGCCAACCATTAATATCACTTTCTTTAAATATTTTTCATTAGATTTGGTGTTCAATTTATTGTAAAATATAATACTTATGAAAAAACTAATGCAGTATTTACTTTTGACATAAAAAAGGTATTGATTTATTAGTTGGGAGTCAGCCCAGTTGCTACTCACTATTGTTTAGTTGAAATTATATGTCAGAAAAGTTACATAGAATTTTTAATAAGTTATTCACTGTTTAAATAGCATAGTATCTGTTTTGTTCTAGATTATATTATAATTACTAGAATATCATCTTTACTGGAAGAGCGAAGAACTATCATCTTGTTAATTATTTCAAATAATTCAAACTATAAAATCTATTTTGGTGTGGAAGCTCTGAAAAAAGTTAGCAATAGAGTAACAACTATGCAAAGTTTATAGTTAGTAAATACAAATTTTCTCTTATTATTATAGAGGCTTATTACAGAAATATTCCATCGACCTATATTCTCATTTGTGACCAAAGTATAACAAGAGTCTCTCCAATAAAATTTTCTTACATTTTTATGAAAAAGTAAAAATAAAAATTTTGAAACAAATTTTAAATTTTTAAAAAAACATATTCTATTACTTTTTTTCTTATTGTATTTATAATTAACAAACAAATATTTTATGAAGTATATCCTTTTCAATACCTTTGCCACCAATCATATATTACTAAATTGTTGGCGATGATCTAGTATCTATGTTTTTTAGATTACTGAAATTTTTCATTCACTATTTCAATATTTTTTTTTCAATGAATAAATAATCATTTTATTGATTTATCATTACAAACTCTTTTAAAATGCTTGTGTTGATGAATTTTTCACTATTAAGAATATTTTATTCATGTAGTGTTGTTGTTGTTGTTTTCTCTCTCTTTTAGATTGAAGAATGACATAAACCAGATAATTGAAGTTATTACTTCTTATGAAAAATCCATAAGTGTGAATGAATGTTCCAATAATAAAGAAAATGTTGTTAGTGAAGGATTGGTTTTAATAGTTCCTTTACTAACATCCCTTCTAAGAGCTCTGAAACACTGTTCAGCAAAACTTAATGCATTAGAAGTGCTTAGAACCATGGCAAATTACCTGAGCCCTGAAATAATTTTGGATCGCTTACTTCCATACTTGGTAATAATATTTACTATTTAAAAATTATTTATTTGTTTTACAATAACAGTGTTGCATGCTGTTATATATATATAGTTTACTTTAACTTTTTTATACCTATAAAGTTAACAATTGCAATAAAGTTTTTGTAGTCTAATTTTAAATAACATTTATATCTTGATGTAATTCTTTTTTGTTCATTTATCGATGATTAAAAATGTACAAGGATACATTAATAGAGAAGACTTGTGATCAAAATATTTAAAAGGTACATAAAATTATTCAAAAGCTACGCAAGAGCTATTTTGGAACAATAGTTGTATTTTGTTTTTTGATTATATAGTGAAAACTACAACTGAGCTGTCCCCCATTTCCAATTTCTTTGTCTAACAAAGGATAAGATATTTAACCTATCACAAATTTTGCATGTTTTAGGGACCTTGTATAAAATATCATTCCTTTGATGGTAGGTCTCAAATTCACAATAATCTGACCTCTAAACTGAAATGTGATCATGATGATGTTTCCACATAAATAATTATGAAGTAAAAAAATTCAGAGTACTAAGGTATTATTACATATCTTTCTCCTAGAAAAACCTTATTTCTCAAAATAAATAAATAAAAGTAAATTCCTGTTAATTATCAATTTAAATGAAAGTTCAATGAAGTCGAATTCTTTTATCTATCATTTTCTGTTATATAAGAAAGATATGTATGAACTGATAAGGGTTGACTTCTGTTATTAAATTTTCATCCAGTATATGGTAATTTATTATCTTGATTAAATACAGATGCATTACTTCACTATAAATATATGATATACAGATATTAAACAGATATAGAATATATAGATATTAAACAGTTTCTTGATTTTTCAGTAGACTTTCTTTTTTATTTTCTATTAATAAATTGCAAATCCAATTACAAAAAAAATTGTGTCTGTTTATAAAATATTTATGTCAAAACTATATAAATTACAATTATCTATAATTGTATTAATAATTAAAAAATATCAAGAGATTAAATCCTAGTGCTGTTTATTCACAAGTGGAATACATGATAAATATTTTTTTTTTTTTTGGTGTTTCAATAAAGAATATTTGATCCAACTCTCAGATCATTTGGATCACTTAATGCTTCCAATAAGAAATTAACATTGTAACAAAGAACTTAATATAGAGTAGGAAACTAAATAGTTTATTGAGAGTGTGTAGCTGTAGCTGATAATTTAACTTTATTAATATTATACCAAATGGTGCATTCATATACTATTGAAAATTAAAGAAATATTTATTTTTTCAACAAAATACTCCTTGAAACTTTTAGACAAATAAATATTTTTTTGATAATAAAATATATATTTTTATTAAAATAAATATTTTTTATATAACTGTGCTTCTCTGGGATGTAAATAAATTCTTATTTTGTTTTTGATTTTATTTTTAAAGGTCTTTTTAGCCAAAGATAAATATCCTAAAGTTCGTGTTGCAGTAATTCAAACTCTTACAGAATGTTTAGGTCTAATTAAAAGCATTTCACGAAGGTAAGTTTATTTTTTCTAGTATATACTTTTATTAATTGTTTACTTTTAAAAAAAATCATATGCAGTTTTTTTAGATTGATTATATTAGTGATTGGCCCATTATTAGAAATTAAAAACTAAATTTCTTGTATTGAATTTTTTCTTCCTTTTTACTAGCTTATTGTGCTAGGTTTAATATTTCATACTTTTTAATTTTGTCTTTCTTTCAAATACTTATTATACTATTTTTTGTTAAAATCTGTGATTTTCAATTCATTTATCAGTTTCTATATTCTTTATGAATTTGATGAGAGAATCAAATAACAAGAATTTCTAACTTGGAATTTAAAAAGATTCTGAAAAAAATGAAATTCCCTAAAGGGCTTTATTTGCTTCATTCTGAATTTAAATCAATAATTTCTTGTATAGAATTAATTGATCTTTGATTGAAATTGATATTTCCTTCAGAAATTAATTGCTTTATATTATTAACTATGCTATTATAATTTTTTTTGGAGTTTTCTAAAAGAATTTTTGAATTTACATAATATAAATAACATTTCCATAGTTTTTTGTTTTTTTAATTTGCAGTCTTTCATTTTAAAATATCAAATTTCATATGCAATTTGTTATTAAATTTTGATTAAACTGTCTCTGTCATAGAAAATTTTAGTAGAAATTTTTTCTAGTTACATTTTTTATCGAAAATTTTAAACTAATTTGTGTGTGTTCATTCTGAAACATACATAATTACTTTTTATTTCAATTTATTGCTTTTCATTGGCAATTTCCAATAAGTTTAGACGCTTCTAATTTTTCTTTTTATTTGGTATTTGCTCTTTTAATTATTATTTCATTCCTAATTAGTGCAAAGAGAGAAAAATTAATTCTTGAATAAAAAAAAACCTGTTCAAGAAAAGGATTTTGTCTAAAATTTTTATTCTTTATGGTTCAGCATCTTTTTTAATATCAATACTATTATAAACACTTAAAATCATTATAATTTATATTTATTCTCTGAATTAATTAAACAATTTGAGAAGAATATAAGAATATAATTCATTGCTTTTTTTATCAATATATCATATCAGTATTTTTGGGAATATACTTAGAAACTATAAATATTTACCATGTTATTACAACAATTTTTTTTTGTTTAAGGGTTTTTAATCTTTAATTTGTGTATAATTTAAACTTAAGTTGCATTTTTTGTAATTCTTTTGTTTTTTAAAAATTTTAATTGCATTTTATTTTTATTTAATAGTGACAGTAATATATTTCCAGAATACATTCTTCCTAATTTGGTAAGTCCTTTTATAATACATAATAATAGTTATTATTCATGTAAATACTCATTGAATTGCAATTTTTTTTATTAAAATATATTTTATTTCCATGAATTAAATTTTATCTATGAATTAAAAATTTATTTTATTGTAATAATTCAGATTATTTAGATTTTATAAAGTTATTATGAAAGGTAAGATGTTAAATACAATAAATATACTTATATATATGAATAACATATTTATAAATGTAAACTTTTAAGTATTTCAGTCTTTTATGAATTCTATAAATTTGTTTTCAACAGTCGCATATTGCTCATGATGAGGCTGTGATTGTACGAATGGCTTATGCAGAAAATATTGCTTCGCTTGCTGACATAGCTATGAGGTAAACATTTCTTAATTAGATTAGTTAGGAATTCAAATTCATCATTATAAAGTACTTAAAACTTAAAATGTTATAGTTTTATTAAATTTGATTTTGTTATTCCACACAGATTTCTGGAAATGACATACTCAGATATGGAACCAGATCCTGATAGTGATGCTTTGTTAGATGAAAAAGAAAGAAATTTGTATAACAAGGTGTGATATTTAAAAAATAAATATTTTCACTAAATTTTATAATTAGTACATAAAAAAATAATAAATTCCATTTTGCATTTAATAATCTTTTTTTTTTTCAAGTTGCAATTGTTTTACTATTTGTATTTTATTGGCTGTTAGATGTAGATGTTATATAATCATATATTTTGATGCATTCTTCCATCTAATTGAATACTAGAAACTATATAAAAAAGTAATATCACATTGCATATTAAAATATAGTAATACATTTAACTACCTTGCTGTCTCTTTATTTAAACTTTGGGCCAATTCAATATTTTCATTTTTTAATGATGATTTTTCAATTTAAGGTAAATAGCAGGTTATTTTGTTTCTGACCAAAAGAAACTGTGCAAAAATTTAATTTTTTTTTGTAAAATTATTAATTAATAACTTTTAAAATATGATTTAGAATGTAATTTTGATATTGAATTTTTATTAGGTTTCATATGAACATGAACTACAAGCATTGCAGGAACTTGTCCAACAGAGTGTTACTACATTATTAAGTGATCCTGAAAATGCTGTAAAACAAACACTACTTGAAAGAGGCATACGTCGATTGTGTGTATTTTTTGGTCGTGAAAAGGGTAAAAGCTCCTGTATATTAATATTTTACAATTAACTTTTCTGAATCATTATGGGTTAGTGGTAATTCTTTGCACAATTTCATTATAAAGCAAATAAGAATGCTTTATTATTTTTATTGTATATTAGTTTTTAAGTTCTAGCAATTTTTCTTTGAATGATTGTCTGGAAAATGTGTTGAAGTTTTAATTAGTATTTTTGGATATTACTGTAATCCTTTTAAACGGAAATATCATAAATAAAAATGAAAATAATTTTCTTATCTATGCAATTAGAATAAAATTTTTCATTCATAATTAACTAATAATTTTTCTCTTTTCATTATTTTAAATATTGAATTATTATTATTATGTTGATATTAGCAATAAATAAATAAAGTGCAAGTTTAAGCTCTGTGTTGGATATTGAATTGAAAATTTATCATTATTAATGTCATTAGATTTTTTTAAAGGATTTTTTAATGATTTAAATTTTAATTTATTGCAGGCAATGATGTTTTGCTTTCACATATGATTACTTATTTGAATGATAAGGTATGTTTATTATTTTATGACATATGTAAATGAAAAATGATTAGATTATTGTGTTGATAATGAAACTTAGAAATAAAATTTTGGGATTTATTACTTTAAAAGTATGTTTTTATATTTTTTTGTTTCAGTGATTATTTTTTTAATATACTTTTAGGAAGACAGGCATTTAAGAAGGGCCTTTTTTGATGCAATAGTAGGTGTGGCTTCATATGTTGGTTGGCAGTGCTGTCCCATTTTAGAGCCTTTATTACAACAGGTAATCAATTTAAAATATTTGATAAATTTTCTTTTAATGTGTTAAAAACACTAACTTAAAAGAATGTGATTAATTTGCAGGGTCTTACAGATTGCGAGGAGTTTGTTATCTGCAAAGCTCTTGCTGCCTTGTCAGATTTAGCTAAAGAAAATTTATTACAAAAGCAAACATTGAATAAAATTCTTGCTGAAGCAGTTCCTTTATTGATACATCCTGTAAGTAATATTCTGAAAATAATATGCATTGTGATTTTTGGACAGAATATGTATATAAGAATGTAAATTTGTTTGCTGTGTATTGTTTTAAACTATTATGTTCTTGTATAGAAGCTAAAAGATAAAAAATAAAAGCTAAAGCTGATTAATTTTAGCTACCAAAGTTTTTAAATTTTCACTCATGTATGCTTATAATTGGCCTTCTTATTATGATCAGATGAAACCAGAAAAGAATTTTGTTGTGAGTTTTGACATTTCAGCAGTATTGATATCTGTTAATTACTAGACTGACACTTTATTTTATCTAAATGAGCTCCTAACTTTTGTTATTTTTAATAGGATTTATGGATTAGACATTCTGCTGTTGGCTTTATATCTGTTGTTGCAAGGTCCTCAAATGTTGCAGATGTACAGTGTAAATTGATACCTCTTCTTTTACCATATTTGAACAATTCAGGGAATCGAAAAAATCTAATTCAAGTGGAAAGTGAGGTAAGTTTATTTGTTTTCATTATGTTTAATCTTTTTACTGCTTCAATTGAATGTTTTTAGATTTTTATTATTAATTAATATTACTACTGCTGTACAAAATGGTGTTTTCTAAACAATTTTCCATGTACTAAGTAATATATTTTAAATCTTACAGCCCTTTTATCAGCAATTAGTTTTCAATTGGTGCTGGTTAGAGAAATATAACTCTTTTAACTGTGATTTATTTTCATTTGGTTCTGCTCAAAAAGACAATTTAACTTATTTAGATTTGAAAGAAGAGGTTAATGTTAAAATTTATAGTCTCCCCCCCCCATAAATAAAATTTAAAAAAAAAGAATGAAAAAAATAGCTAACTCTTAATAATGTCTGGCTAGTATAGTTGATCATTATCAATTTCTGTAAGTTCATGAAGGGGCCAAACTCAACATTACAATTCAAAGAATTAATTATCCATGTAAAGAGTTACTATGATATATAATGAAAAGTACATCAATTTTACTCAAAATTTTTGCAGTTTATTTAATGTTGTGAAATTACTGTCTATTATGTGCCAGCTTTTCCATTACACAGATAATAATAATAGAAAACGCTTGATCAGAATGCATTACTACCATATTCTTAATATTATCTATCAAATTATAATAAAATAGCCAAAAAAAAACCCCTAGAAAACATACTTTCTGGGGTTAAAATATATGTATATCTTCCTTTATTAATGCTTTTATGTTACAATAGTTGTGTTTTCTTTTTTTAAAAATTGTTTATACATAAATTTTAAGAAGATTTTTAATTGCCTCGATAGTAAAAAACATGTTACTATGATTTCTTTAAAAATCTTAAATAAATCATAGAATATTTAGAATTTAAATCTAAATGAAAATTACTGAGCTTCAAACAAATTTTTCTTTATTTTATAGTAAATATTTACTAAACTTTTTTTTATTAGAAAACTATTTTGATATCTGCCTTTTAACTGATTTTAATTTTTCGACTGTAATTTTATTTCAATGGATAATTATTAATTTTAAGAGCAAATTTATCTTTAACAAAAGTAAGTTATTTAGGGCTTGCTGTATGTCTTTAGGTTGGATCCATTTTAATTCCTATTTGTAAATACATTGTAATACATGATTTTACATAATAGGGTTTTTGTCTTTTGGATACCATAGTATATTGCATTTTAGCATGACAAGAAAGTTTTTCTTTGCAAATCTTTCAAGAAAATTTTTGACGTTATTGCCAGAAAAAAATCAAAATGTTAGAAAAATATATCAGTTTTAAAAGATAACTACATAATTTCAAATACTTTTTTTAATATTAATTTCAACAAAGAATATGATTTTATAATACAAAAATACAATTTTTTCCACTTATTGGAAGTCACAATCTAATGTAAATACATACAAAAAGATTTGTGGGTCAACAGCCTTAATTTTTTTCTACTTTTCCATAATATTTTTCTATTTCTCAGATAATTCAGTTTTTTTTTTTTTTTTTTTTTTTTTTGCATTCTAATTATTTTATAATTTTTATTAAATGCCTGATTGAAACTATATTAAATATCTTATTTATTATTTTCAGCTGGCATTATTATATGCCCTCAAAAGTCCTCTTCCTAGGTGCATTTATGATTACTTGGTTAAACTTACAAGTTTGAGAAGCCTATTTGATTGTTTAAGTGATAGAAAAATTTCACGATCTATTACCAGGGTTGGACACCCGCCTTCATATCGAGAGATGGAGCCTAGTCTTTTAACGGTAGTTATTTTTACTTCTTTTTATATGATTATGAACTGTTATGTTGTATTTAGGACTATTTTAATATTTTTTGACTGAACTATTGATATTCTATTTCCCTTAATTTTTTAAAGGTTTATAATAGATTGCAGTCTGATGGTATGACTGAGGAAGTTGAAGAACAAATATTGGTAATTTCATTTAATTTTCTTTCAATAAAACTATCTCATGCCTGTTATAATAAATTAGTTAAAGCTCCTAAAAAAACTAAAATATCTAACAACCTACATGATGAATAGAGTTTTGAATCCTCCTTCTCCTTTCGATATTCTTTTGAATTATGTTATTTGTGTATATCTCTCTCTCTATTTTTTGAGTTTATTATGTTTCCTTCTTTCCATTGTTTTATTTAATTTTCAAGTATTATATATATAATAAATAGTAGTTACAATTGAAGAATTTTTTTTTCTTTTCTAGAAAATGATAATTGTTATACGCTTAACTTAAAATATGAATATTATTTTTTCTGTAAGGAGCCATGGTCCTTTTAAAGTTCTGAAGTTTCTTATTGACCTTTCTCACTTTAATTTGTTCTAGTATAATTTTGTATTCTGATAAAGTATCTTTCTAATATTCTAATGTATTCTGATAAAGTATCTTTCATTTAAAGTTATGTTACATTGGTATTTTCAAAGTAAATATTATGAAACCACTTATTAATAGTGTGTAACTTCATTTTGATATTAAAAAGACATCAACAATGTATGATTTTTTCAAAAAGAATATAAAATTGTGTGTGTGGTATATATATCTACTTAATGTTTTTATTATTTATATCATATAAGATATTAAAAAAATGAGTAAAAGTAATAAAAATGAAAATTTATTTTTCTTTTAATGTATTTTTATGCTGTTTTGCCAAAAATATTTATTTAACAATTAGATGAAATAATGCTCTTTTTTTTTTTCCTTCAGCTGTTGAAAGATCATTTGCAGAAAGTTCAAATAAAAAAATGCAGGTAAATATCATATTCTTTTCTATAAAACAGAGATGCAGACATGTTCCAATTCATGGAAATGTCGATTTCATTGTTTCTTTATTGAAATTTGATCATCATGAAGTCAATAAATATTCTTTTATATAATAAATATATCATTATATATATCTCTTTAAAACTTACACTATATATCTACATAGCACAATTCTCTTCCCAACTGATAAAAAGTCTCAGAATTAGTTTTAAGAGCAAGTTGAAAGCTATTTGTACATCTTGAACTCGAATTATAAAATGAAAGAATATGGAACAAATGTTGGGAAGATTTAGCTGCTGATAAAAATTTTAATTTAAATAAATCATTCGATATTTAAAGCATGACAGAATTATAATGTTTACATTTTTACGTACAGTTAAAAAAAAGGTTACATACAGTTTCATTAAAAGAAAAAAATTAGTAGAATTAAATATTACTATATCTTTTTTTTTAATGGATATTCTGTTTTTATAATATTTGTAACTTTAAAAAATCATCTATGTCTTGGAAATACTGGTAATTCCAAATGGAGGAGATATGTTTTCTTTCACAATGCCATTCATGTTATTTAAATGAATCAAATGAACCTTTTAAGCCCATGGATTATTAAAATAAATTATTATTGTAAATCATTATTTTATCTTTAATGGTGAATGATTTAATACTTCCAGATATTTAAAATAGGATAATCTTTGTCCATTTTTACATATTTTCTGAAAACTTTTTTATAGTGAAATGTCAGCATCCTTCTCAGAAAAAGATACTGGAGAAATTGACTTAAATATGCTGCCAAATCCCCCTCAAGTGCATTATATTTCTCTTATCAATTCTGGTAATCAATATGAAAGACCATTTCAAACTATCCAAAGGTAAAAATATCAGTGATATAAATGTATATTTGAATTTTGTTACTTAAAATCATGTGCTTGTTTATTTGTTAACGAGTATCTGTTTCCTTTTTGTAGCAAAAAAGCATTAAAGAAGAAATCTGGTGCAGAATCACCAGTCATGGTAAATATTTTGAATAATTTGAAATATGATTAAATTGTTCCCTTATTTTTATAATAGATATGTTACTATTATATTATTAGGTTTAAGTTTCTTTAATTGAACAGGGCAATTTCAAACTCTATTTAAGATATTAAAAAAGGATATTATTATAAAAATTTTCTATGTAATTCTTTTATTAAAAAAAAATAGACAACTGACAAAAAAAATCCTATAGAATTTCTTCAATATATCATATAAGGTATATAAATGCAAAAAGCTATTCAATAAAATATTGAAATAAAAACTTTTCTGCTTCATTATGTTTTTAATAAAGCAGAGGTACAATTATACTTATGAAGAATACAGGAAAATGTAATAGTTAGTTGTAATTTAGCCATTAAAATACCATTTTGTCAACTATTCTTTAATATTTTATTGATTGTAACTAATTGTAAAAATATTTTTTAATGAGCTTATAAAATAATTCAAAATGAGTTTTTCAAAGACAGTTTATTTGTTTTTAAATTTCAAACACATCTTCAAAAGAAGGAAAATGGCATAATTTATAAGGGTTTTTTTTTTCAAGTTAACTCAAATATGAGCAGGTTTACTCACATTATGCTAATTTTTTATTCTTTTGTATTCGTTAACTATATATTTAAATACATAGCTCAATGTTTATTTGGAATTTTCAAACCTTAAATTCTTTTGTAATTCTGTTCTGTTTGAATTTACTTTTGTGCATTATTTAGAATGAAGAATGGCAGCATATGTTTGCAACCAGTGATCCAAAAGGTCCGCCATCACCAAAGCTTTCCCATCAGAATTCTGATAATTCTTTGAACTCTAGTTCCAAAGTACTTATCAGTGGGAAAAGTGCAGATGAGAGCTTGGAAATCATTGCTGTCGATGGTAAAATTTCTCCTCTTCAGCTCTCTGTTATTGAAGACATGAAACCTAGTAAGTGTATTATATTTTAACTTAAATCTATTACTTTACTGTATAGTAAATTTCCTTTTCTTATTCATAACTCATTTTAAAAAGTTTTTATATACAATAGTTTTTTTTTATGTATGTATGTGATAAATCATAAAATATGTTATTATTACAATAAATAATGACTTAATTTTAGTAATATGAAGCTTGATAATGTACTTCATATCATTTATTGTAAGTTTGATGATAATGAATGTTTGTGAACAATTGAATCTATTCTTTTGTAAAGATTCCAATTATTTTGAAGTTGTAAGTTAAAATTCTAATAGAAATGTGTTTGTAGTTATGTATATATAAAAATTCTTTTAAATAACTGAAGTTCAACCAAATTTTGCATATTTACTACTTAAGACAAAAGAAAGAATAATGTCAACTTTTCAATGTTCAAATATTAAGTCAGTATTCCACAGAAATTAACCATAATATTGCACTTTTTTTCTATAGTAACACCAGAAGAAATTTCCTTCAAAAAGCATTTTTTATGCCATTTTAATATTCAAAGCTTATTAACTTTCAAATGATATTTTCATTTCTATCTAATTTTTCCTTAATTCATATGACTTTTTTTCATAAGAAAGTATATTCACTTCTTTTTTAAGTAATAGTAAAATTTTTAAATTTTCGCTAAACAATTCCTTTATATTTTAATACATATTTTTAAATAATATTAATATTTATTTTGGAGTTGTGATATAATGATTGTTGGAGAACAATGAGCTGTTGCCAAAATGCATTTAAATGAATTAGTTATTATTAAATTATGAAGGTGAAAAAAATAATGTATACCAGGAACTGTTGATTTTATTTTCATATTTATTTTTAATGAGAAATTATCTATTCAAATGATCATGATAACAAAATTAATTTAAATAAAATATAATAAATTTAAAAAGAATTTTTTCAACTTAAATAATTTAAATTTAGTGAATATATTGGAATTTTTATCCATTTAGCTCATTATGCTGAGGATTATGCAAATTATAAAAATCATATGTATATATATTTTTAAGTTTTTATAAAATCTCAATAATTATTAAGAAATGAAAATGTTTGCTACATAAAGAAATAAAATATGTGTAGCTTAATGATGCTAAATTGATACTGACTCAAGCCTTTAAAGATAGCTACTTATTCGAAGAATATGTTTAATTTTTTAAAAAAAAAATAATACTTGAAAAATACTGCTTAAGATTTTTTTTTCTTTTGCATCTGTAGACTGGAAACTATTTTATAGAAGCCATAAGTGCAAAAAGGTTATGTAAAAGTGAAAAATTTTTGATATCTAAAATACATTAATTCTTTTTATTTAATTTCATTTTTTATTTTAGCAAAACAAGGTATCTCTCATTGTTGCCAAACTATTATTACAATATATCAAGTTTTAAGTTTGCTTTGTTCATTTCGTTTTTCCCCCATCAAAATCTCATATAATTTTATTATCTGCAGATCATTGTGCCCCTTGCAATGAAGAACTGCATGCTTTAATACACAAGAAACAAGAAGAATGGGTAAATGATGAGATTGCTAGGATTGCCAGTGAAATACAATTAAAGGAAGATAAACCTGTTAATAAAAAGAACATCAAAATTCCTTCTGGTCATCTCATAGCTCATCTTCCTGAACACAAAGGAGCTGTAAACAAGTAAGCAGAGGTTTTTATTAATAAAATTTCATAATTGATAGATTCCATCCAAAATGCACTCCCTTGTTTAAAAAACGTATGCACTGCATCACAATGAAATGATTGATATTACCATCAGGTAATTCGTTGAAAAAAATTATTATCAGTGGATGAGATATTAGAAAAGATTAATCATATATGCTTCATAATATTTTACTGATATTTCATAATTTGTTCATTTTTCATTGTGTGTGTGTGTGAATTTCATTTCCTTCCACATTAGATGATTGTATTTTATGTCTATAGAAGTTTTCTACCTGCTGAACTCTCATTAGTTTTACATCCTTTAGTCAAGTTAGATTGGTATGGGAAATAACATATTAAAAATAAAACTTCTTTATACATGAACAATGTAATGTTTGTACAAGTAAAATAATGTGGTACATGTGTTAAAGAATTAATTGCCTGTGTGACTTCTATAACATGTCAGTTATGTTTACAATTAGTATTATTTTTTTCTTTCATTATATTTGCATATCAGATTTATTCTCATAAAGTACAGATGATATGTTCAAGTGGAAAAATAAATGTAAAAATGTAGATAATTTTACACCAGCATTTTCTCATAAGAAATACAATTCTCTTTTGCATCCCTTCCCCCATTCGAATACAGTTGAATTTGATGCTTCAATGTTTTCCTTTGCTTACTCTTCCATTTTAAAAACATTATTAATTTCAATTATTTCATTTCTAAGGATTCAGGTGATACCTACTACTGCGTTATTTGCAACATGCTCAAATGATGGAACCGTTAAAATATGGGATTGTGAGAAAATGGAAGGCAAAAATGTTGCCAACCGTTCTAGATTATCTTACAATAGATTAGGTAAGTAATAGTAGAAATGCTTTTAATTGTTGTTCATTGATCAAATATTTGTTATTCTCATTTTATAATGTCTTTTTTTATTCTTTTTCCTTCTATATCTTTTTAAATACTTATGAAGGCCAGATTTTTATTTAAAATTCATTTATTGTGTACAGGACTTTGTGGTAAATCTGTTGAAATTGTTTATACTCAAAAAAAAATTATCGAGAAAGCATTGTTTTAATACATTTTTACTATAATTGTTATCTTTTTTTTTTTATATCAAATTGAATATCTTTAGCACACATTCTGTTCCTGAGGTGACATTTTTTCAACTTTCCCCTTTTAAAAATTATTATAGTATTTCAGAACAAAAATGTGTATTTTCAAATTCAATTATTTATTTGTGCTTTTTTTATTTATTTTTTTAGAGGGGCCAGTTTCTTGCATGACTGTGTGCCAAAATATGCAATCAATTGCAGCTGCTTCAGATACTGGAAACATCCATGTATTTAGGTAAATTTTTTAAAGAATTATTTAGGTAAATTTTATTTGGGTAAATTTTTCAAAAAATGATTAAAGGCAATTATTCTAATTAAATATTCGATAAACCAGCAAAAGAGATAACTTTCTGAAGTGGTTGAATTATTATTATTTGTGATTAATTGTATATTACCACAAAATAAATATTTTAGATAAAGATGGGATTTTTTTTCCTTTAAAAGTAAAGATTATGTACTGTAATTTTTTTTAATTCTGAGAGTTATTTTTAACTTGATATTTAAAGAATGTTAAACTAATTATTTACATATTGGTACAAATCTGATGCTGCTTTCCAGCATAGTTAGTTTAATCATTGGAAAGACTGTTTTATAATCAGCTCCATTGGATGCAGAATCAGTAATCTCAGGGTTTAGAGACAAACTTGGAGACTAAGCGATGAATTTGGCAACAAAATAGATATTACTGGAAACTTCGAGAATTTTAGCCATTCCGCCAATCGGAACCAAGTTGTGCCTGATTGGTTTGGGAACTATAAATCTGAAGCCTAAAGGAATCAAGTAAAGACTATATGGTGATTAATTGGATAGGTCCACGAAGAGCTTCAAGCAATTCCTAAATTGAGCTTCAAGCAATTCCTGAATTGAGCTGAATGTCAAGTCCAAATGTTCATTGTCGTAGCAGCATTGTGTAGACAGCGGAGATTTGTAGATGCCGTAGAGTGAAGCTATGTGAATTCTCTCCTTCTGCTGAATTCTGCCTGGCTGATTTGTATGCTGTAGTTGCTACTACTACCCATTACTACTTGGAGACTACTGTTTGTTGTGATATGCTTCTGTGTTTGTCCCAGCTGTATATTTGGCATCTTCATGCTAATAAAAGTCATCTATCACTAAAGAACTGTTCGCTTAATCGACCAACAAATTGTAAAAAAACCCGATGGAAGAGTAAATCAGAAAGAATATCCTTTATAAAAGGAATATGAAAGAGAATTTTAGATTCTGAGAAATTTATTAATTATTTTCTACAAAAATTCAAAATAAATTTTTGTAAATCATTGAATCAAAAAGCCCTTTCCACTTTGATTTTAAAATTGAATTTTAAATAATTAGCAAGATGCAAAAAGTGTGATCATGCAAGGATATACCATAAAAAATGTGTGTGTAACTTTAAGAAATGTATAATATTCATTGAAAATACTTTTAACTATCAATAGAACTCTGTTTCAACTCTTTTATTTGATTACTTTTTTTTAAATTCTTTACTCTAATTATTGTTGTATTTTATCTACTCTTGAACACATATGTATTTAGTACATTGTGTAGTCTACTGAACCAACAAATATCTGGATTAAGTGATTAAAAAACATTTTTATTACCACTGTACTTGCATTTTAGAATTCCTAGTAAATATATATTTTTAAAGGTATCCAAAGTTCTATAGCCTTCTGTAACTCAGTGTGATAATTTTTATTAATATCAAAGATTAGAGAACTAAATTATTTTCTCATGTCTGCTGGTGGATTTCTGTCTCTTCTGATTTGGTAAAAAAAGAAGTTGCTAAGATTAACATTGAGCAATTATTTAAAATAATTTGAAGTACTATAAAAAGATAATTTTACTTGAGAAATATATGTAAATAGTTTTATTTAATAAAAATGCAAATTAAAGTTCTTAGAAAATGCGGAGATTAGATACATAAATTCTAGGTGTTTTTATTGTATTAAACAAAATTATTAAAAATTGTTTCATTACATGTAAAAATTAGCTTCATATTTTATGCAAGTGTGTCTAAAAATGTTAGTACCTAGTTAAAAATCTGAAATAAGGATTTTTCAAGTATTTTGATCATATTCTTTATTATAAATATTCACATTATTTTATTTAGATATACATTTACATAATCTTGTTCCTATTTTCTGTAATATGGCAAATTACATTTCTCTAAAACAAAAATATATATATACAAAACATTTTTTAAAAAATGGTTATTTCTGCTGATTATTTCTTTTATTTGTAGGATAATGTATGACAACATAAAATCCACCCTTATACATACTAGAAACCTTGATCCAGTTGAAGAAGTTTCTGTTGTCGATATAGATTACTTTGACACAGGTAAAATACATTAAAATAAAATTGGCATTAAATCTGATAATTTAATTATTCTTGTTTCATTATTTTCATTTTATATTGTCATTCGATTTTTTATTAATTTATAATTAATGTTAATGTAATTCTTGACTAAATAATTATGTGCTGCTCTTTTCCTTTTTCTTTTTATAAAGGTAGTCAATCTGTTCTGGCATATGCTACAGTTACTGGATCCATTGTTGGCTGGGATTTGCGTTCACCTGGAACTGCTTGGAAACTTGAAAATGATGCTCAGAAGGGTACGTTTTCTATACTAAATTTTGTGCTTATTAATAGCTTTTGTTATTTGTATAGCTTTTTATTAAAACCTGAATGCTGATGGAACTATGAAGATTTGAGGTGTAAAATGTGTTGAATAAACTCCTCCTAACATATTCATTAATAGTTTGAATTGATTTTGTATTCAATTAGAATAAGTAACTGCATTTATAATTAAAAGAATACAAAATTAATATTTCTTTCTGCTTAACCAGTTGATATAAAATAGCAATTATTAGCTGTAATTTTTTTTATTGCAGGCCTTATTACATCCTTTTGCACTGATCCCCACCACTGTTGGCTAGTTGTTGGTACTGCCAGAGGTAACATGATTTGCTGGGATTTACGATTTCAGCTCCCCATTACAACAATTACTCATCCAACAAGTAAGTCTAATTTTTACATTTAGATTTTATTTTAATGAAACATATTCAAACAAGTTGAATGACTGACAGTCAGTATTTACTTCTGTCTATAAAAATAAATATGGGGCTCTGTTTTTCGAAGTGAGATGATATTTTAAAAGCCTTTTCTTGGTATTCTTCCATTTATATGAAAGCAAATTCATGGAGATAATACATACTGAATTTGAATGAATGATTAAAATATTAAATAGATTTTTAAAAGCCTAATATTGCATGTTTATAATTTTTATCGGTGCATTGGTCTCATTAATAATTAGTTATTTTCTCTTAAAAATACTAATATATTTTATAAATAAGAATGCTCTTTTTTAATATTCATTGTTTTAAAAAAAGATTTGTCAAATAAAAATAAAATTGCTATAGATATTTATTTATGTTTAATATTTGGGAATTTTATTGAAACTAAAATAGTACTTTTCATGAAACAGCTGTACAATAAAAACTTCAAAATAAACTATGCAGTACTCAATTGAAATAAAGGCCTTAAAGCATTATTCATTGAGGATTCAAAAATGCAAATTACTTCAAACTGTGTACTAATTAATATATCATTTTCTTTAAATTATAAGATTGTTAAAATTGCATATGTGATAGTATTCAAAAACAATCTATATTATTTTTATTCAACTCATGAATTGGCCACATTTAGAGAAAATAAATACAAATCTAAAATTTCAGATCTACTGAATAGAAAGTAAGTAAATAAAAATTTTGTTCTATGATATTCATCATTAATTATCTTCCTTTAGATGCTCGCATTCGTAGCATGCTAGTTCATCCAAAGAAACATTCCTCCATTTTTACATCTGTCCAAGGCAACAATGAAGTATCTCTGTGGGACTTGGAAACTCAAGGTAGATTGTTGACTCTGTGGTCAGAAAAGGACATCCCTCCATTATCTCAAACTCAGGTATGTTCCTGAGTTTTATTCTCATCTTTAGATTTCACAAAAGTTATATGGGAACAAAAAGTTTTAATGGTGCAATATAGTTTAGTATACCAGTGTATATAACTATATCAAGGGAATCAATATTTTTGAAATATGCTGTGCATTGATGGTAAATGGTGTGAATCTGAAATATGTAATATTGCCAAGCTCCATAATTGTCTTCTTCATTCTGTGCTCCTTCAGCAGTTCCAAATGGGGATTATCTATAAGAGATCATTGTCTATTTTACTCATTGTCTTAGCTATTTTGATAATATTCCAAATATATTGTTGTTTCAATCACTAGGGTTAAAAATAAAAGATTATACTTTACAAAAGCACTTCCAATAAATGTCTTGAATCTTTTAAAATTTGCATTAATTTATCTGTTTACTGTTAATAATGTGAGAAATTTTCTCTCTAATTAACCATCGCATTTTGTATAAGCTCATCAGTATGATAATTGTGCATTAAAGCTTACTTTACTGCAGATGAGTAGAATAAGAGCCTTCCTTCCTTAATTATAGGCAGCAGAAAGTAATTAACTAAATATAATTTGGTAGGCGCATGGGCAAAAAGAAGAAACGTTTTCAGATTCTATTTCATCCCGGAATGCATAATTTATACAAAGAAGTGATGATAAAAATACTTCATGATAAAAAAGCAAAGTGACAGAAATTTTTCCCTTTTGTGGGTTTTAGTATCAGATCCTGTAGGATATGCATCGATTTATATACCTTAGAAAAAAAGATTATACATAAATATAATAGTGCTTGTTTAGATATATAACTCTTAACTTCAAGAGTTAGATGATTTTCTATGTTTGCTTAAAAATAATATATCATATAAAAAGTAAAATGTACTGCTATTCTCAGAGATTTTGAAAAATTTATTTAGTTAAATAGGATTTGAAATTTGTCTGATACTGCAATAATTCAAAAATGAAGACTGTAAAAGTAATGAATCAGAAATTATCGACTTATAGTTTTTAAAAATTATTATTTTCAGAAATCAAAACATTCCATTTATTCTATGTGCTGGTCATACCCGGAACAAGGTTCTTCTCTTCTAACAGCAGGCTCTGATATGCGAATCCGACACTGGGATTTGAAGAATCCTTCTAATTCGCATATTATTGTAGGATCAGCTTATGAAGCTCAAACTCCTGCTACAAATACAACATATAAGTAAGTTTGTTATATGAAAAGTAAAAATTGATGTACATTTTTTTAGTGAAATGTTTATACAATAAGGTCAGTCATTTGACTTATTTTATAAACTACTTCATTTAACCACTTAACCTTTTTTTGCTACTATTGATTTTTAGTCAAAATTCTTGCATAATAAGACAGCTGTAACAAGCTGAAAATAATCATTTAAGAAGT
This sequence comes from Argiope argentata, assembly GCA_026289955.1. NCBI lineage: Eukaryota > Metazoa > Arthropoda > Arachnida > Araneae > Araneidae > Argiope > Argiope argentata. The sequence continues at coordinate 5,410,968 of JAOUZG010017606.1, read as the reverse complement.
GTGTGATTTTTTTATATGATAGAAAAAAAAGGATTTACATCAAATCATTTTCAAATTCACCACATCAGATTTCCAATCTTTTGACTTCTTTGATTGTAGCAACATGTTTATAAAAAAATTGGTTATGCGATTATTAGTTCTTTGTTAATAACAGGGATGGCAATGATCACTTAAATTTTATAAAATATTTATAGTCATGAGGAAACCAGAAAATATTTTCTGGGATGGACCAATGATTCAATTTATTGAAATCATACTGTTTCCTTCTTATTTTAATGCCATAATCAGAAAGATCATTGCATAATAATTTTGTAATTATATTACATTTATTTTGAACTAATCATAAATTTTTTTACCTGTCATTGTTATGTATTGCCCCTCAGGGCAAGATTGTGGCAGGTTTCCAACAAACTTTCAGTTACATTGTGTGATTGTCTCTGCCTAGAAGAAAGGAAATAAAATTATAAATTGGCAATACAGTAAATGTAAAAGATATTTATTTAGTTCTTTAGAGAAAGCTGTATATTTTCACCTTTGATTAAAATGCCTTGTAAAAAATGCCCTACTATTTGTCAGAATTGTTAACACCTTTTTGGATGGGAAAAGAATGATCTTTTTCTTACCTTACTCAGCTAAAATGTAACTATTGCACTTAAAACACCAGGTCTGGTTTCAGTAGAAATGGGCAATATTTTTTCTATTGTAATGAATCTTAATTAACATCAGCTGTGCAGAATTTGGTACATTTACAAGCTCAAATATATAAAATAGCACATTGTATCAAAACAACCAAATCATTTTGTAAATCTAAGTGCAAATTTCTGAAATGTTGTAATTGGGTATTTATTATGTGCGATAAAATTTTTTAAGGAATTTTACTATGAAAATTTTCATCTTCTGCTGGAATCAAAGCTATTCACTTTTAAAGCAAAATGTAGTTTTTATCTATCATCTTTTTTGATAATGATTTTAAAAATATTCTTATCGTTTAAAATTTGTTTTAAAAAAGGACAATATTTTCATTTCAATGAATCTTCCTGATCAATTTTTATCATTGCAGTCGTCGATTAATAGATGGTACAGAAGTCATCTGCGAACATGCACCAAAAGATGAAAAGGCATCATCCTCGTCAGAAGATCAACCTCGACGATACCCAGAGACACCACCTGTTGGTCATTATGATATAATTAGTGCCATTTCTACTATTCAAACTACACAACCTTTAATTATATCAGGTTCTAAGGACGGCGTTGTAAAAGTTTGGAAGTAACAAAGATATATGTATGCTATATTATATATTGTGATTTATTTGTACACATGTAAATCTCAATTTAAATTATAAAACGTATCAAATTAACCTGTTAAAAATGTTCTCTCCCAAACAATTGTAAACTACTTGGAAGAAATTAATTTAATGAAGACTGTGATATTTTGTGTGAAGAATATTGTGCATTTTTTTAATGGAGAAGCATCTTAATTCAATTTAAACTTAATTTTTCATAATATTGATGTGATTTTCCTTAATTGACTATTAATGAATGTAATCGAAATTATGTACTATTTTGTAAAATTATCATTGTTTCAATATATACATGTGTGAAGTGATTAATAAAAAGGGCCTTTTTGGCTAACATAATCTGTGCATTTTATTTTAAAAGGAATATGTAAGTAAAGAATGGATAAAAAGAAAATGTTCTCATTTTATTTTTGGTTATCAAAACTCACGCTGTTGGCTTAAAAGGTATCTTAATTTAATAATAAACATATAAAATACAAATGGCTAGAGATTTGAGAAAAATCCATTTCGCTCACTTAATGAAATCTTGACAAAATAAAATATATTCAAGATCCTCTGAAAAGGTTTATTCTTAAGATTATATACTAAATGTTAGACTCTGTGGAGTTTATTTTTAAAAAGTATAGGATGAATCCCTAATAATTAAGGAAATTGAGAAGAGATTTTACATCAGCTAAAGGAATTTCTGCCTGGGCATCATCTTTCCACAAATGAAGGTTTGCTGATTTTATTCCAAAGCACTCCAAAAACTAATTCCCTTGTATGGCAATTGTTACAGTATTGAAGGCAGTAACATAATTAATGTGGGGCTGACAGGCCATATGCTCTGGGTGAAAAACTGAGTATTCGAATGTATTGCATTCAGCAGAAAAGTGTTTTGTTTTTGACTCTTGTTCCCCAGATTTTTAAAAATTAAATTATTTTAAATCAAGTAAGATAAAAAAGTAACTTTTTTTTGCAACTAAGGAATGGACTAAAGTTAATCATTGCAAATTAAATAGGAATTTTAAATAGATTTCTGTTAATCAAAATTCTTACCGAGAAGAGCAAAATTACTTTTCAAAGATTCGGGCCTCAGTTGACCATCTTGAGATTGTTTTGAAATGGGAAACAATACTTCCATCTTCTGAACTCCACAGACAATATGTAAATGGCAATAAAATATCATTGTCCTCTTATTCATTCTATAAAACAAATAAGAAAAATATTTTTTTTCATGTTTGGTAAAAATAAAGAAAGCCAATCCCAAATTATAAATATTTTTTTAAAAAATTGGATAAAGTAGTAATGTGTATGTTTTTATTCCACCTCATTTATAGTAATATATGTTCCTTTTTACTTGATTAAGTGCCTTATGAGAATTTTATTGTGGTTTATTACAAAGTATGAGATCATTGGAACAGATATTTATTTTGCATATTTTTAATACATAAATTTTACTTTAAAAGTAATTACACTTATTTAAACCCTTTTTAAATAATTTAAGTAATAGTATATCAAATTTTATAAGCAAGTTTTGCAAAATTTCATTCAAATTGTTCATAAATTTTCCTCGTATTTTTATGATAAACTAATGTTGTTATATCTTTTTTAATATTAAAAGAATGTTTTATTTGTTATGTACCCACCTGCTGACATGTTACAAGCTAGATAATTTGACCAAGAATTACCAAATTTAGCACAAATATGCTCCAGAGATTTGGGATGTTTTCCTTGGATGTTTTAACATCAAATTTTAATTCATTAAAAGATTGTCAAAGTTGTTTTTTTTTTTTAGTTTTATTTATAATTTCTGAAAATTTTATCACACAAAAAGTAATTTATATTCCATTTTGTTGCTGTTTTCACTTATTTATTTTCTGGGTGCCCTAGCATCAGAAAAAATTGACAGTCTAATCGTTTTAAAATCCATTAGGAACGATTCTGGATTCTGTTATTATAATCCATTTAATTAAACTTCTGAGTCATAAAGAGTTTAATTGCTATTCCAAATGTAAATGTTTATATTAGTCTGCTATTAATGCTGAAAAAAAGAGTAATATTTTACAAAAAGAGCTTATCTAAGGAAGAATTTCAACCAGAATATTAGATGCTGTATGAGAAAAAAAGGGGCAGAGATGTTGCAAATGATCACACTTTCAAATATATATATATATAGTTCCACAAGCATTACCTGTAACATTTCTGTAAACTGATGTGTTAGGAAAAAAGCAACGATAATATGCGCACAAAAAACATTTAGTATCATTGCAGTGCAATTAAATACAAATATATTTTTTTAAAATTAAATTCGACTGTTTTTTTTTTTTTTTCAGTCTGGATTTAAGGTGACCATTGATCTTTAAAATGACTTTTTGCAATTTTCACTTTAGCAATTTGTAATTTTTCAGACAGTAAGAGTAACACTACCGGAGATACACGAAATTTCAAAGCATTATATTAATTTATTTATGAGTTATGGGGGTTAATATAAAATATTAGCGATAAATGAAGTTAATGAAAAATGTTCCAGGCGCTCCAAATTTTTTCGAAAGCTCTCCAATTTTTATTATTACCTACCCTAACCCTTTTAAAACAAAATTTGGGATTAATCTTGCAGTTTAAGTACGAAATATCAAAATTAACCAATATAATAACTTTAAAACTACTGATTTTTTTAAAAAAAAGTTTAAATTGTTTTGAATTATTACATTGGTTAGTTTTAATATTTCGTGCTCAAACTTCAAGAGGAATCCCAAATTTTGTTACAAAAAGGTTAGGGTAAGTAATATTAAAAATTGGAGCGCTTTCGAACAATTTTCCTTAACACTTTTTATCCCTAATATTATCTTATATTAACCCCCATAACTCATAAATAAATTAATATAATACTTTAAAATTTTGTGTGTCATCTCCTATAGTGTTACCCTTAATGTCTGCAAAATTACAAATTGCTAAAGTGAAAATTGCAAACAGTCATTTTAAAGGTCCCTTGTATGCCTTAATCAATATATGAATTACTTCTTTTGCAATTATCAGTACTGCTGAAAGTCGTTATTTCATTTTTAGGTGATACCTCTAGGCAGTTGCTATAATTAAAAAGTATAGATAAAATATGGTAATCGTCAGAAAAAATTGAACTTGAGATTTATTCGAAACCACGTTTCAGACCTACATGAGTTCGAGAAACTTACTTATGTTGTAATGTCCGTTTGCGAACTCGATAGTTCAACAATGCTTCAAACTAGATGGGTGATATTGGACATGAAATAATAACGAAATTTGCAGATTTTTATCAAATTGTGAATGAAATCCATTCGAGGAAAGTCTATATGCCTAGCTGTTTAAATACAAATGAACTCAAATGTCATGAGCTAGATGAAATAAAATTTGTTAAATAGCTTTAAGCATTTAAAATGTAGATCCGTATGAAGTTTTTAACCAAATCCGTGAATCGAATGTGTATTTTGGACTCCTTTCTATCGGCCGGTTGAAACAAAAAGTTGGTCGAGTGCTACAATCACATACCAAATTTTAAACATTTAAGTTCATTACTTTTTATTGAGTTATCACATTTGCATGTTTGTGAAAATTCAAACTCACAAATGATCAATCCTAATTGATCTAATTAACCTAATATAAATATATAAATTTGATATATATTTAACGCTAAATTTGTATATCAAATTTTATACCTCGCTATCTCTTTGTTTTGTAGATATTGCGTTAGCTTATATTCGAATTTCCAATCAAACTACCTCTGAATTTATTTTTCTCACAAATTGATAGAAATCTATAAATTTGTAGGGACTACATACCAAATTATTTCCCCCCTAGCTCAAAGTTTTTTTTGTATTATTGTGTTCACAGACACACATAATTCCAAAAATTAGTTTTCGAATTCAGGGACGTTCGAAACATGTAGATTCGTCAAAATCTCCAGTTCAAAATGGGCGACGATCACCTCACTTTTTCTTTGCATACATCGTATATGAGAAATCGAAAACTGAAGCTAGATAAATAAAATATGGTAAGCGGTGTTGACACCAAAATAGCATTTACTCAGTCAACCGGAATCGAAAATGAACATTCAATTATTTTCATTTCGCAGCAAAGTTAAAAAGAAAATGCTCAAAACATTTAGGGGTAACAGTCTTGTTGATTTAATATCGAAAGTTTGTTGCTGTTACTTATGGAACTTGCCATGGACAAGTGCGCTTACGACCGTCATTGATTTTAAGCCGAATGAGTGTCTCATGTTTTTGAAGTAGCGCCAATTAGAGCCAAGAGTACGACTACACACTCATAACACAATCATTTTCACAGCCCCTCACAAATTAACACACCTCACAGACAGAAACACAGAAGAGTAATCGGGACGGAATCGAACCCCGGATGCCTAAGATCACGAGGAAGACGCGCTACCTCTGTCCCAGGACACAGGCGATATTGAAAGTTTTCAGTCACGTAATTAGTAAAAATCAATATCAAAGAACAAAACTCTTAACGACGCAAATTAAACACTTCATTTGTCTTTTCGATTCTTATCTCTAGTAGCACGCAAATATTATGCAATATTGATCAATATTCGCAATATTGTATAATATTGTGGAATATTGTTTAATATCATATAATATCGCACAATATTATACAATATTATGCCACAATATGTGCTACATGGGATAAGGATCGAAATAAGAATAATTCCTTGAAAGAGGAAGCGGCATCTAATTAAGGGTTAGAATAAATGTATATGTCAAGAAGAATTACGAAAAATGAGGTAGCAAGTGATAAAATCTAGGCAATGCACGCCGAGAAGGGGGGGTCGAAAAAGTTTTTATATTGCAGGAATGGAATTCAGAGTTGCTATTCCTCTATACGAGCATGGAACGAGAAGATTTGGAAGTGCCGATGACTTTTGATTAGTTGCATTCTGAACTTTCAATTAGATGTGTATAATATTTCAAAGTTCTGCACTGATTATGGTTTCCATTTAATATTAATTAGCACGTCATAAATCTCCACGGAACAAATGGAAATAGAGAGTGACCTTCGTCCCACCCTTTCCAAATTTTTAACATTTATTATTTAACTGGGACCAATTAATTAGTCAAATAACCTTATAATTATACCGATTCCTATCAAATTAACAGTGAAAAGATCGAAAGATAAACGATATAAAAATCACTTTTCATTGGGCAGTCACTTCGGGTATTAAGTAGTCTTCCTGGACTTATGCGAATCTAGTATTCAGTGACAAGTTAGCGACACTCATCTGACAAATTTGCGAATAATATTAACTCGGTGTTCAGAAACACTAATGCATGCATAATTACTACAGTCTGCTACATAATGACCACTTTACCTCTCCTGAACATGCCTAGATATGAATAATTTATTTATTAACTACCAAATTCATTTATAATTTCCTGGTCAACACTGAGGAATTGTTTATTAATGATTCTAGATGATGATTGGGATGGGATTTCGGTCTTGATAATCACAACGAGCTAAACCACCTGTGCTTGTTGTAGAGAGTCCAGGTGAAAGTATTCGAGGGTCTGAATAGATGATTGAATTCATATGAAAGTCGCTGAAGATTCAGGCAGAGTTTGAAATCCAACATTTTATAGAACGATAAAGTATGAAATACATCTCCGATAAATTTTCATAAGAAACAAAGTACAATTCAAAGTAAAATTATTTATTCTCTTAATGCAACAAATAGGCTCATATTTTATTTTGCTTTCATTATCAAAGGAAAAAAAAAGGCATAAACTTTGTTTCGCCTTATTCTTGTGGGGATATACGGATTTAAAACTACCCATTCAAATTTTAGTGGTTAGATTAACCACAAAGGATGAAATTTGCAGATTCCCACAAAATTAAGGTACTTACGTATTAAGTCGTCAATCATTTTCGCCAAATCAAAAAACAATCACCAATAGATCGCCTACCCTCCAAAATTGCCTCGTATTCAAAAACATTAAAGAATTTTGGCCACCAAAATGAAATTTGGTATGGTTGGCGCGTTGTTGGGGGAATCGATGGTCTAATACGTAAGTACCAAAATTAATGCGATCCACCAGCATTCCAATTAACATTTTCATAACCGTATATTAGCTTTAACCATAATTTGTATCTGAGTGTATATAAAAGCCAATATCGGCAATATCAAGATAATTCTTTATATTGAATTGAGATAAAAACTTATTTTTTAAAGTGATTCTTTATCATTAGTCTCATCCATGACACTTCACTTTTTCTTTATATATTTTGAATAAAGGTTTAACGGTAACGGTTCTTTATTATTTTTTCTAAATAACTTTTATGTATCTGTAAATTTCAAGTTATTTAAAAAAAAACAGGAAATTTAATTTTCATGCTTTGTTTAAATAGCATTTGTTGTTCTAGAGAACTTTTAACCATTAAATAAAATACCAAAGTTGTAGACACAGTATTCAAATAATTATCATATTTCATATTTTACCTAAAAGTGACAACATTTTATATTACTGGCAGCAGCAATATTATTATTATGATGATGATGATGATGACAGGCCCAATTTTTATCACGGAAAGAGGGGGTGCAGTAGCTTCGGCGGGATGGCCCCCTGAGCACCCGAAGGCAGAAGCCTGTCTTCTCATATGAGAATGAGTTCACACGCACTCGCTTGCACAGCCCCTTTTTACAGGTGGGGGGGGTATATTCACACACTTCACAGATAGCACACAGAACAACCATACCCTAACTGAACTCGAACACGGGACGCCCAGATTACGGGGAATACGCGCTGCCTCTGTGCAAAGACACCGGCACAGTAATGTCATAATTAACTTTTAGATTCTTACTTACAATAATCCTTCAGAAAGTTCAGTATAAGAAATAAAAATACTTTCTACAAGATTTAAATGCCCGGTCAAAAAAATTAATTTATTTTGGAGCGATTTCTCGCCAAATGTAATCTTGTCGATTTTTTATGGCAACCCTAAAAAAATTTCCTTTTTTGTATATTGTGTTTTTTGGTATATTTTGTGGTGAACTCTCATCTTATGTCTTACCAAGTGTCTATCAGTCGCTTCTAATAATCTAATCCAATCACTTTTGAGAAAGTTTAGGAGATGCTTCGCTTCTTTTAGACGGCCTATGAAATGATCTATAATCATCCGTTTTTATAGATTACTGATGTTGAAATTTTCAAAAAAAAAAAAAAAAGAATTTAATTGTTTATATTTAGACCAAATATTGCTAGATGTATGTTTAATACTAAAGGTTTACAAATTGGCTGTTAGGCTTCAATTAGACTAAATACATATATGCATACTAGTGCATATTAAACCATATTTATCTTGAATTAGAATTATAGGTATTTTGAACGACCATAGAAGACGTTTCCTTGCATTTACTTTTCAAAAAATGTGTTTCCTATTCATTTCATTAGATTCAGACACGTGTTGAAAATTACTTTTTAATATATTTAATTTGGAATGACAGTCAATTCATTTTTTTAATTTGGCTTATGTCAATATGATTGCGTTGATAAAAGTTAATTTTTCCCCAGTGCTATGCAAAGTGCTAAAAAGCGGCTTAAATTTTATTTTTATTTCGCTCGAAATAAATTGTTGAAAAATATAATTAAATTAATTTTTAAAAAATTCCTCAAAAATAAAAATTTAATTTGTTGGTTAAAATACTAGTATCCTTAAAAATATTTTTTTATCTTCAGTATGATGTTAAAATGAATTTTACACAGTAATATTTTCGGAAGTCACAGGAAAAAGTTAAAATTTCGCTTAATTTTAAATTAATTTAAAAGATCACTCCAAGGTGAACATTTTTAATCTGCAAGATATACACGGACTAAATTTGATATTTGTAAGTCTAACGGTTTCGGCTGTAAAGCGCCAACACACACACACACTGAGCTTTATTTTAAGTATATAGATAACTTTTAATACTTTCTCCTCCGTAACTTCTGTTTATTCAGCCTTAAATATTCTGAACATATTACAGCACAAAAAAAAATTTTAGCACTACTTTGAAATATTAAAAAAAGCATTTCAGTTATATCAACGTCTATTATTTTCTTTTCTTTTAATAAACTTCTAAAAATATTTTAAAACAATATTTTCATTGTTATAGCTATTAAATTTATTCTCAACTAGCCGCCTTTGGCGACCAGTCGGTTCGCCAATATTAATGCTCGCTAAAATGTACATATAATATTTTATGTAGCTGTGTCTCATAACAGGTTTTCCACCAAAGTATTTTTAACCAAACAAATTTTGATAATCATATGATTCATTTATAGTATTATTTTCTTCAGATGTTCTGTTCATTGTACTACTCATCTTTCTCTTTCTATCTAAGCAATGATTGTCCCGGAATTGATACTTTACTTAAATGGTGGAGGGAAAGGTCTAAAATTCTACGTTTTTATAGAATAAGGAGATTCTAATTTTCATAAATGTAAACACACTAAACAAATAAAGTTTAACACAGCTTGGAAAATGCCGTGCACAAAGGAAATAATGGTGACACACACACACCCTTCTTTTCTTTTCTTTTCTTTTTTCTATCCTTTTTTTCTTCACTACTTTTCTTTTTACAAACCTTTTTTTCGCTTTGTTAATTTTTTTTCTTCCCTGCCCAGATTTTATTTCGAGCAGGCATAGATTAAATATTCATACAGACTAATAATAAAAGCAACTATTTTCTTTCTTTTTTAAACATCCCGTTATCTATGAATGAAAACCAACTGACTTCGCGCATTTCTTTCTAAACAAATCATAATTTATTATTTCCTGCTATCTCACTCAGTTGGTGTGGGGGAAGGAAATGCAGATTTTTGGCGGGAAAGTAAGAAAAGTGTCGTTCTAACAATTTTCCTCGCAGTTTTTTCATTTTTTTCTCTTCATAAGAACCATCCTCGTGTCTTAACGAAAATATTTTTAACAAAAATTAGCCGAATCGGTCGAGCCGTTCTCTAGTTTTGAGCTTAGCAACGCATTTCGAGCTCCATTTTTATTAATATAGATGACGTTATGATGATATAAAATTCATTATTTGAGTGCATATCATAGTTTGTATATAGCAATAAAAGAAATTTAAAAATAAAAAATTAACATGGATGAATTAATTCAAAAGCATTCGCGCATCACCAGATTTCGATTTAAAAATTCGAACCTTCTGATAAGAGTTATGGTCTGATAATCTTTCTAAAACCACAATATATACAGTAGTTTTTGAATTATTCAGTTTTGGCAACAGCTCCATTTTTATATCATAACAAAATTGCTTATTTGAGAATAGAAAAATGCGAAATGAATTTCAATTTTTTTAAGATCAGAGCAGGAGAACTGTGAAAGTTAATTCATCTAAATTTTTTCACTAAATATCAATTTTTTGAAATTCAATAATAAAGGAAAATTGGGAGTTATGCAATGTTTTTACATTTCTTTTTAAAATACCTATTATCTGAACGAAATAATATTGGAGATTCATGCAAAGATATAAGGTTATTCGGCATAACGTTGTTTAAAACTTAATATATTAGAACATTTTGTAAGAAAATATATTATAAAGTTGAAATATTGTATTGTTTGTAAGAAAACATATAAAAAAACTTGGTAGATTCTTTTCAATGAAAATCAACCAGAGAAAAAAAATGGAATTGCGATTGATGAATCAGTGGAGGCTGTCGTCCCAAAACTTTCTCGCAAATGGTATTATCTCCCTACCCTGATAAAAAATTGCAGACTTTGGACAAGGCAAAAAACGCCTTAAATGGTATTGGCGTATAATAATTAGAAATATTAAAACTTTGGCGTGCATTTAGCTAATTTAAACCAAGATTGTGAAGATTTTGATGGGGACCACAATGTCGATTATTTCTCTCAAGAAAGATTTCCCGATTTATCTAATTTTTCAAATTATGTAAAAATCGATACATTTAAATATTAATTATGGTGTTAAAATAAAAACTTGATGCCATATAAATGTTGAACGCAATTTTGTTAATTCATTTTTTTTTGTCATTTAAAAAGGTAAAATTGGGTGTAATGCAATGTGAATTATATGTATATGTACAAAACGTTTGTATTTGCATTAAATTTTCTGCAATTTTTTTTTAAGATGAAATATTTTAGCGAAATTAAAATGTTTTTTTTTTCTTTATGCAAAACGAGCTTTCATATTTTATAGTTTCCTCTATAACTTCTTAACCCTATCCTAGTTCCATTTCTAAATCTTGCACCCGTACGCATGTTTGCACTACGTTGAATTGTTCAATACGATGAGAAAAAAATGGGTGTTCGAACTAACACACCCAAGTCATAATAAATGACTGATTCAATCTGATTAATTAAACTGACTCTTACAAATTCTCATCATGCCCTTTTGCATTTCTTTAAAGAATATTATTTTACATACAAATATCGATGTTTAAAAAATGTAATTAAAACATTAACTTGTTTATATAATCTGCAATTTAAAATTTTGTACAGTGGATAGTGAAAAATTTAAATTAATTATTAATCAAATTATATTTCAACGTTATTAAATAATTAGGAAATAACTCCCAAATGCTGTAGTGTTGTTATTGCTAAAAAAAAATAAAAAGGACAAGAAATTAGGTAATGGAAAATTTATACGTGTGAAGAAATTGAGTAACCAAAATAGATATTAAAAATATTTCAATTTTGCGCTGTCCATTACCCCATATTGCGCTGCCAGCCTGTTATGTAATGAATTGTAAATGGTCAGATTTTACAAATCACTCCCAATTAACACCCGTAACATAAGCAATTCGTAAAAAAGGTATTCGGATATATAAAAATGACTTTTTGTTTATTCGAATTTTATGCTCTGTGGTACTGTTCATTACTTTACTATTCATTGTTACTGTTGAAACATTGCCTATTTATTGCTTTGAACCTAGAAAATCCATATTCTCACATAATGAATTGTATTTTGAATGCCCACTAACCGGATCTCCTAGAAATTTGTTTTTGTGAAGGCGTAAAAACAATATTATATATTATATATATATATATATATAGTCTACCCTTAGGCAGGGGTTTTCAAAAGGTGGATCGCGACCCCTTTCTCAAAAGGGGGTCGTGAGATGTGGAAGAAAAGTTTCAAGAAAATTAATTTATTGCTATAGTTTTCATTTAAAAAAAGAGTACTCATAAAGCTTTTAATACGCATACAAGTTGGTTTTTATGTTCTATTAGTTAATGGGATACATGAGCTTGTTTGGAATTAACCATTTTTTTAATGTCTGGAATGAGCTTTGTAACACACAAAAAAAATGTCATCTCCCAGTGCCAAAACAGAGTTCTCTCCCAATTTATTTTTAAATTCATCAATATGGAGAATCCTTGTTCACAGTTGTTATATGTAGAAAATGGCATCAAAGATTTTAATGCTGTTGGGAACAGTTCTAGGTATTTCTTTTTAATACGTATCCAAAATTTGTCGATATAAGCTATGTTAAAAACTACTTTATCTGACTGATCACTTAAAATCTCTATCAGTTGATCATGATGACGGACACTTGGCTCAGCTTTTGTTACGGCTTTCTCACTGAACGGATTGACTATCCCCTCAACCCCACTCATATCCTTAACAGGAATGTAATCTGTAAACTGTTCAATCAAAGTTTCGAGATGAGAAGATACTAGTAAGGAGGAAGATGAAGTGTCAAGGGATGTGGCGCCAATACCCGACACATACTCTACAAACTCTTGAGTACGTGTCAAATTTTTAAAATCTCTGTCTAAACTTAAGACAGAGTTAAAACTTTGGGGGGTCGCAATGTCTAAAAGTTTGAGAGCCCCCTGCCCTAATTTATACTAGAATAATGAAGTCAAAAACTAGTATAATTTATTATTTATATTCTTCTTTATAAATCATTCATTTTTTTATTATATCCCTTATCGACAAAAAAAAATATTCGTTCTAACATTCCTAATTAAACAAGACAGCTATTTCAAACTTCAAATCATGTTTCCAAAATTATTTCTTTTACGCAGAAACACGTCGGACACCAGCCATTCCGTAATAAATAGTTATCGATATGTATGAAAATCGGAAAAAAGCTCCAAAGTATAAATGGTACAATTGTTTCCTTAGCACAAAAAGAGCACAATCCATGTAATTCTCAAATTCATTAAAGCATTGTAAACAGGTTCTGCAACGAATTGATATTGGTTCGATTTTGCTAATCGCACACAACTAAAATTTATGAACCCAAAATTCGTTAATTAGCAGCTGGTTCCCCAGCTGCATGACTATCCCGTTCGGGTGTCTTCTGCAGTCCAGGAGGTTTCCACGTGTCCAGTCAGCAACATGGTAACATTAATTAATAACGGCTGCATAGAGAAATAAAATAATTATAAATAATTACCTTATTATTATAATGACAAGGTTGTACATAAAAAAAGTAAAATGAATTAACCGGCTCGGAAAGGCTATCTGTGAGCAATGCAAATATGCAATTAACTATCTGTTACCATAATTTAGCGTCAATGACATTTATCCTATATATTATTTCTGTTGTCAACGTCCCCTTTTCTTAACTATTACAAAGCCTGCAGCGATGAATAAAGTATCAGTAGTTAAGGTATTTTACAAACTTCTGAGAAAGCGTGCTCAGTTTTCAAGAAAGAATTTGCTTATTAGCAGTAACTATCAATATGTTTCACGTACAAATAATTCTAAAAGGTGAATTATAGTTGGCAAATGAGATATTTTCTAATAAATTGTAACAAAAAATGCATAAATGTTATTTGCTGTATTTATTTAAAATATTTATTTATTGTAATAAATTATTTAGGGCATTTAACTGTTGGCAAACGTTGTAAATAATACATTTTTTTGAACAATATTATTGTTGTTTTTCAAGAACCACTAAAACTAACGATATTTTTGTATCAATTACCAAAAATAATGATTTGATTTAGTCATATCAATGTAGGGTTATTTTGGGACAGACCTCGTAATTTGAACCGTGGTCGGATGACGAGGATGACACCTGAGTTAACCTACGGCTCACGAGCCGAGACCTTACTACCAGACCACCGAGGCGCTAAAAAAACAAACAGCATGAACAAAACATTTAAGTTGATTGTATTCTAACATCAAAATATTTTATATAGAGAAGCATCATAGAAGTTTACGCGTCAATAAATGTATTTGTTATTTTGTGCATATGTTATCATTTAAACATACGATTAGTTATTTAATGAAATAACTGGATATTTTATGAAATCTTGTAATCGAATATGTTTATTTATAACAATTTTGCACTCATTTGACAAAATCGAACAAAATTTGTTACAAGCGTAGCACCTGAAAAGATAACTGCGCTATCAAAAAAGTATTACATGAATAGAATGATTTTGTGTTTCCAATAGTAATTTTAACAGCCTTAAAATTAAACAAGCGGCTTTTTAATAACAAATTTCATTGCTGTACAACTATTTCTCTAAAGTTACTCAATTTTTCAAATGTTTTATACCTTGATGCTATGGAAATGGGAGTTTAGAATGCCTTAAATATCTTAAGGATTTAAATATAAAAATTGTAAATACTACATAAAGGGAAATGAATAGTATTTAGATATTGCGCACACACACTAGATAGTTAGACAGACAGACAGATAAGAGAACAGATGAATTCAGAATAACCGCGTATATCGCTATTAATAACTATTAAATAAGATCATTTATTTTATGAAATAATTTAACAATGAATGAAATAACTAAACTCTATACTTAACTTAAATACTTGGTAAGATATATACTTAGATTGAGAATTAATATCAACTGCCCGATCAAGGGTTAGATCATTATTTAGGGGTGAGGGGACTGTATGTAGAGAAATTTTACACGAATTTGCTGGTGTTGTTATTATCCACTGAAATTAGCAGTAATAAATTTTCAGACAGATGGAGAAAGAATACTTTCCGAATAAGAAAAATTAAAGTTTATTATAATACCATACCAAAGGTTAAAAAAAACTAGAATTTTAAATAAGGAGCATATTTAATGTGAAAAGTGTTCTGCCAATTTCTATTCGCAACGTACACAATCATTATACATTACATATTACAATCATTATAGAGAATAAGATGTCCGAAAAGACAGAAAAATTTCATATAGTCTCCTTTTTTTTAATTTTAAATTAGTAGAAAAATATGTAATCGCTATTTGAACCGTCAATTCAAACATAATAGCATGATAATGTTTCAAACGTATAATCATTTTTAAAATTTATTCTAAACTGTAACGCATTAATAACGTGTAAACAAAAAAATATAGATTTATTTTTGCATTGCAGATAAATATAAATCTAGTAAATAATATTTTAACCGTTTGACTGCTAAGCGATTCTTGCGAGAACATTCGAAAACTGCGGGGCATATTTTGACTTGATGTCAAATAAACACTCTCATTTAGACAATTATCAATCAATCTTAATTCTTTTCGTATTATAAAGAAACAATATTAATTGTGAATAAGAAAAAATTATTTGTTTCCAAAAACTACGTTCATGGTTTTCGAGAAAAATGAACGCAGCGCTTTTCCGCCGCCTAGCAGTCAAACGGTTAACAAAATATATTTAACAATATATTCTATTAAACATCACAATAAAATTGATTGTTTGACACGTTGATTATTATCTAAATGTACCTAGAAATATCAAGGAAAAGGATTATTAGATATTTGGTTCGAAAATCAGGTGTGAATCGTGGCAGCAAATATTGTTAAAACTTGCGAAAATTAGAGAAAAGTTTTATGTAGATGAAATTTGTATGACACAAATATATTTTGAATTTTAAAATGGTGTAAGAGTAGTTTTTGCGCAATAATATGTTACAAAGTAAATATAAAAATTTTAATTAATCTTTTTTCACAAATTTCATTTAAGAAAATCTTTTTTTAGTGAGTACTTATCTTTTAAGATGTAACAATGGTCCAAATTTGGTGTTCGAGTTTGACGAACTGACCTGTAGACTTTAGCTCAGTAGCTTTTTCGTCATACGTATTGCATCATGCATTTTTCTCTGTTTTGTTGCATGACGTCTCTGTTTTTATATTCTCATGTGCTGCATATAGTATGAAATATTTTAATAATAATTATAAATTATATATTACCATATATCAATAATTTAATTGGTTCACTATTTATTTTCAAGGCTCGAATAATTGCAGCATATAACCCCCTGAGTCCTGAAAAAATGATCTTTTGAAATCATATGTCCCGTATGTCTATCAGCATGATAATTCACATTTACAGAGCTAGAAGAATGAAATTTATCATTTAGTTTTTTCCCATAGCAGATGTGTAGATTCATAAAAAAATGTGGTCCAATAACAATGACCAATTTTACTACTTTAACAAACTAAGTACTTGAATTTTTTTATAACTTTGATTGTACGCTGTTTCGCCATACAGAGAAGGATATCATATCAGAGAATTATCGGATTAAAGAGGGTTAGTAGAGGCTCATTTCTATGTAAAAAAAAGTCATTTTAATAACAAAGTCTATGTTTATTTCGTAAAATAATACACAATATTCAAAACTAAACATAAGATTAGCTAACCTCTTCTAACAACAAAAACGTGTCTGTTGGCGCTATAAAGGCCAGACCGCTTGACCTACAAAAATAGGTCAAGCGGTCTACTATTAGAAGTGCTCTTAAAATAACGTCCGAAAATATAACTGCTCAAAAAGATTTTATACATTGTTTTAAAAATCATAAATTATACTCTTAACAAAACTGAATTTAGTTGTAGCATAAGTTTTTTTTTCTGTTATTATTTTTAAAAATATTTTGAATACATCTCTAAATTTAATTGATGAAGTGAAATTTAAATTGTTTTTGTTTTTAATACTGTTATGATTAAGATACGTAAATTATTTCATTTTTTTGTGTTAAGTAGATTTCAGTATATAGCATATTTTTTTGAATATTCGAATATATTCGAATATGCGATGAATATTCGAATATATTTTATTTACAATAAGTTTCAGAATCAAGAAATGGTGGAAATTTGTTGGAAATCCCCCATTTTTAATACTATCGCTCTTTTTACTGATTTTAGGGAAATTTATAAAGATATAGACAGAAAACTAAAGAATTGCCTAGCACAATGAATATAAAGTTATAAGACTTCGAAATTAAAGTTGTTGTTTTTTAAATTCGAATTTTTAACAAAAATATTTCTTTTTAATTATGATCCAGTTAGAGAAAATATTTATTTAACTTTTTAGTAAAACATAAACTAACCACAACATAAATTACATAAATCATATCAGATCATTTGACTTGGCGATCAATATATTAGACCATTTATTCTAGAACGTTACATATATAAATTTTGCATATATATATTTTAATGAATAGAAATGTGCATCTTAGAATTTCATTTAATTAAAACCTAAGCGAATAAGTTATAATTGACAAATACTTTTCATATTGGTGACATTTTTTTTTGGGGGGGGGGGGAATCATTAAAATAAATTTTAAAGAATTATCTTTTAATGATGCCAATGAATTATCACCAATTTTTATAATTTAAAAAAGTATATTGTTTTATGATTTTCAATATTACATAGCATTATTGCAATGGAACTAAAACGTTACTTGTTTCCTCAAATATTCAATCCAGTAATTTTCTGAAAAATGAAGAATTAAAATTCGGTTTGCAACGTGTTATTTCGAAGAAAATCCACGCACATTTGTATAAGAAGTTAGATCAATCCCTTGTTTTTAAAAATGTTCATATTTACAGGCAGTTTCGCAAATTCAAATGTAGTACAAAATTCAAGTGACGATGAATTTCTAAATAAACTCTTGATGAAACACATCCTACTCGCTTGACCTCTTCTATATATCTTTCCTATTTATATGAACCGAAAACCAATAATTTCATTGCATTTGTACATGGAAAATTGCATATAAAAACAACATTAACAACATGACATCACTATGCATTCCATTATTAATTATAATCATAAATAGTAACTGATTAAAAGATAAAATGAAATCCTTTTGCTGTCTGCCATCAGTTTTATTTCCAACTAATGTAAGTTGACACTTAACAACATAATTATCAAATGATAAATCGTACTAGGAACAGTATAATGATAGGCGATTCGCATTTACACGGTTCATATCTAGAACAAGACATTAATCTTATCACAGATCTTTGTTGTATTTCCGCATAGTTTTGCATGAGTAAAGGGTTTTAAGTATGTCTCATAATCTTTCACCTCCCGTTTCAAATGATGCCAGTTTATTGTAATTTTCTACAATTATTTCAATTTGGCGTAATAGGATTTTGACACGCCTTCAAACACCCCTGAAGTGAGCGAAATTATTAAGAGTAAGTCGAGAAGATAAAAAAAAGAGAAGGGGGCAATGCTGAATAGTAAATATTTACAATCCAGCACCAGCAACATTAAGATATATGAATGTATACAGGGTGTCCCAAAAGGTCGTTTACAAACTTAACATGCTGGTCTGTCATATCATGATGCACAAGATTTACATAGGAACTTGTGTTCGAAAATTCAAACTGCAACCGCTTGAGGGCGATAATTGCACGAAAACGGGAGAGTGGGAAAAACAATCATTTCAAGCGTGGATGTTGAAGGAGAAGGATGAATGATTTTAGAAACGCAGAGATGACCAACATGCATTACGTATATGGCGTCACAGATGGAAATGGACGAGCCGCTGCACGGATGTACCTTGAGCGCTTCCCAAACAGACGTCAGCCCATTCATGTTTTGCTCATGTTTTTTGGTACGCTGTTCGAGAATACCTCGATAGGACTTATCCTAATCGCTGGATAGGTAGAGGCGAACCAGTCCAATGGCCGCCGCAATCCCCCGACCTGACTCCTCTGGATTTCTACCTGTGGGGACACTTGAAGTCCATGGTGTACGAAACACCCGTAACATCGGACATGGATCTTATCGCCAGGATCGTGGCAGCACGTGTCTGTGACACTCCTGGCCAATTTGAACGTGTGCGTGAATCTATGCGCCGACGTTGTGAAACGTGCATTGTGGCGAATGGAAAGAATTTTGATTTGCTGTGATGTAATGATGTTTAAGGCGGAAGAAATTTCTTTTATGGGATTACGGTTAATTTTTTTTATATTTCTATCAAATTTTAAATGAAATACATTCGCAGGAAGTCCGTCCGTCTAGCTGCTCGAGTATTAGGGAATTCGAGCACACAAAACTCAAATATAGATAAAATTTGGTACTCAAGTTTAGCATCTAAAATTCTGATTCTTATCAAATTTTGAACTGCATCTGTCAAACATGATTTTTTTGTCTGGTTGTACTCCCGCATGCATGTAAATGCAATAATTCATTACAATTACTTAAATCATAGAATTTCGGTATGTTACCTTGGTAACTATCTTTCTGTGCCTAATTTCTATAACAGGTCGTTGTAACCTGGTTTTAAGGTCTTGTTCGTGAACCGTAAGATTTCAGGTCCAAGGCTCACCAAAGAACCGTCCTGAAAAGAGGTCTATTGCCCATTAAATCCGTCAGGGCCAAAGTTCATTCCGCTGGTACGGTGTGGAGAGGGGGTTGCCATCTCAGGTGTCGTCCTCGACATCAGACCGCGGTTCAAAATTACGAGTTCCATCCTGAAATAGCCCTAATGGTGCTTTACAACGAGATGTTAATATAACTAAACTTTAGTAACTGTAAGTTCAGGACCAAATTTTAATGCCAAACAGTCGACAAAAAAGTGTCTAAATTATATATTCTATCGATGAATTTCGTAAAAATGTTGTTTTAAACCAAACCCTATTTTTTAATAATCGTTCATCAAGGCATTTGAGGTTTGTTATAAGGTCCATAACTTTATACGGAAGAAGCGGAATTAAAAGTTTTATTGGAGTGTACGCGAGAAAGTATCGGGGAGACCACTCCTGCTGGTTATTCTTTGCGATGGACTGTCCTTTCAATAGACTATTACTAATAAATAAAACATTTTATCATTCCTAATGGAAATTCTGAAATAAAAATATATCGAGAAAATTACAAAAAGAATTTACGAAAACTCCTACTAGATAGCACCACCATCGCTTTGAATGAAGAATGGAATATTGTTAGCTTGTAGGTACAAAAATCACACAAAAAAAATTGTATCAAGATATAGCAATTTCGTAAAATCAAAAATAAATAAATTAGAAGCTATTTTAACTATAAATAGTTTAAGATTTTTTTAATAAGATCAAATATGAAATTTTTTGGATTAAAACAACATTTAATAACTAACATATGATATAAATTCCTTAGTTTTGGCAATAAAAAATTACGTGAACGCTGAAATGATGATTCAGTAAATAAAAATTTCAGTAATTTCAGTGCAGACTTCTATCTCTGCCGATTAATCTGATAACGCTCTAACAAAAAAGAATATCAAATAATGTGCACTGTTCATTATTTTTTAAGTAATAATTAATAAAAATTATTTACATAATAATTAACGTAATAATTACGTAATAATTAAAATATATTTTAATTAAAAATTTTATGCGAATAACATTTATAAAAATTAACTTGCTGAGGTTTTAAGAATAAATTCAAATAAAATAAATATCCATTGAATTAAACACTCTATTTTGACAAAGCAAAAATCGGAACTAAAATTAATAAAATAACAATAAAAAGAGAGAGAGAGAGAGGGCAAGAGAATGAGGACGAACCTTAAAAAGGAATTTAAAGGAAAGAACAAATTATTTGGTTGCGCTCTAAGTCCAGGCTGATCTAACTAAAGCAGATCTAATGCATTTAAATTTTAAAAGAGAAAGGGCTGCTTTTGGTCTTCAAATCAATCAACGTATTTTTCCTGTTAGATTCTAAGCTAATCGTATTTGCTAAGCTAATCGCTATATTTCTCAGTTTTAGTACCAAAAAAATGAAATATTAGTCACGAAAATCTGAATGGTTTCGAAAAGCTTTGTTGAAGGCATTCACACTTATTGCTATCGAAAGAGTGTAAAATAAAGAAGTGACAATAATTACACTTTCTATTAATTCCAGATATTTTACGAGATTTGCATGTTGTTTATTTTAATAAAACAGTGCAGCATCGCGTTCGAATCTATATAAGCTCGTATGCTCTCTATTAGCCCTAACTCCTCTACAATACTACCAAAGATATATACGAAAGGTAAATACCGAAATTATAATAGGAACAAAAACTTTTGAATATTTGTATCCAAACATAAGATATTATTCCTCTTTATCTTAATCTTTTATTCCTCTACTTTATTAAATATCGATAAAAGAAAAAAAATTATCACAATTCTGTTCAATTGGTTCTTATGTTCTCTACCTGTAGGTTGGTTCATATGTTCTCTACCTGTAGTTTGGTTCATATTATCTCTACCTTGTAGGTTGGTTGATATTCTCTCTACCTGTAGGTTGGTTCATATTCTCTCTACCTTGTAGGTTGGTACATATGTTCTCTACCTGTAGGTTGGTTCATATTCTCTCTACCTGTAGGTTGGTT
>JAOUZG010017606.1:5361095-5382260 GCA_026289955.1 Argiope argentata | reverse complement strand
TTTTTTTTTTGTCAAATTATTATAAAGTTAAGTTAAGTTTGCGTAATTAGATATAATCCTTCAATTCAAACACCATAATATTGAGTTTCTGTTTTATTCCCGTATGAAACCTGTTGTTAATTATTATCATCTATAATAATTAAACTTCTTTTCTGATACTTTATAGCGTTCTACAATTAAGAAAAAAGATTTTCTATTGGCCAGAAATATATAATTGCTGTTATGATTCTATGAACTCAGGAAAAGCATATAATTATTGTTATTAAATTAGAAAAAGACAGCCGACATCCATAAACGTAGCACAAACTTCTTCATATTTAATCCGCTTTTTTCTGTACACTTTATTGGCAAAGCCAGTCTACCAAAAATCCAATAAATTTACTCTGTCAAAGAGAAAACCTGTATTTTGCATACATAACTTTTTTTACAACACCTTATCTAACTCTACTTAAAGTAATATCATAGAAAAGCCGTAACAGTAGGAGGGAGGGTACTGAAATGCAGTCATTCAATTTTATACAAAACTAGCTGATGTACTCATCACTGATAAGTATTAAAATGGTGTCTTGTCTAATACGTTTGTGCTAAGTACTATATTTCATCGTTCGAAGCAGCTTTTAAAAAGTGTAAATAAAAACATCAAATCACCAGACGATATTTAAAAATCACAAACTGCTAATTTTCTTATAATTTATTAATATTAATTAAGAGTCATAACAAAGTAATATAGCAGCAATCAAGTATTATAACAAAGAGTTAAATGAACTTTTGGAGACTATTAATTAAAAAGGTATTTTTATCTAGTAAAAGATATGAAAATAAACCAGTAATTGCTCTTGATATAAATTATTAGTTATCCTCCGCTTTTAGTGTTCTTCCAGAATTTTGTTATTTTGTTCTGACAAAGTTTTTTAAAACTATATCCTTGATTAAAAAAAACTATTTTATTTGTTCGTAAAAAGAATCGCTTTCTTTTCTAGCGCTGGAATTTCAGCGCTAATGAAAAGAATGCCTTTGATCACATCTGTTTATAGAGGCCATGAGAAACAAAATTCGAAAGTTTGTGTTTAATATAAAGATTAGTTACTAATTACTTAATTTAAATTCTTGCTATTTCCAAGAAATAGACACCTTAACGAATAACATTATTTATCTTACTGAACTACTAAAAAGTATGTATTACAAAGGAAACATTTTGAATATATTAATACTGTAATTTTGCGAAAATTCTATTTTTTTTATTATAAACAAAAATGAGATATGCTGAAAATGTGAAATCAGATTACGTAGTACCTTTGGCCTCGTCAGGGTGCAATATTTCTAATTTGCTGTTGTTTCTAATGGTACTTGCCATGGACAAGCTCGCTGAAGCAGTTAACGATTTTAAGCTGTGGATGCGTCTCTTGTTTTAAGTAGGGCACACTAAGGCCCTACTTAAGAGTACGTCTTAGCTACTACCAAGAGTACGTCTTAGCTACTACCAAGAGTACGTCTTAGCTACTCACGCATCACATTAGCTTGCATAGCCGTTTTTTTACAGGGAGATGGGCAATTACACTACTCACAAATAGAACAGATGAAGAATAACCATGCCGAAACCGGGACTCGAACCCAGTACGCTCAGTTCGCGGGGAAGGATCGCTACTCCTATGCTAGGACGTCGGAATTATAAATTTATATGGATCGTTTATATTCAGGAATCTTTCCTCAGAGTGTAAACTGAGAATCAGAAACTAATAATTTGTAGATAGTATCTTGTATATAGTATATTTTCTTTCCGGTCTGAAAAACCATTGCAATGGCGGCTACATAAATATATTTTAGATACCTAAAGTAGATTTTATCCTTTCATTCCTCTATTGTTAAGAAAGAATATTAATTAAAAAGGTCGATTAAAATATTAATTCTCAATTTCAAGCATATTTCTTATTTGCGATACATTGCAATCTTTTAATTCTAAATGATTAATCTTTATTTCTGTCTACAATTCTTTTCATAAGGAATTACTTTCTAATTTAAGATTACTTTTCGATTTTTAATTTACTTCTCTAGACTATTTTTTCCAGTTATTTAAGCACTCTATATGTTATATCCGACCACATCTGAAAATATCCTTATTTACATCTTGACTATGATGGAACCCACATAATTATTCTTGTTATTGAAATGACAAAAGATGATGCTATTGTCATAATATTTTATCCTCACAACAGTCATCGAATGCATCTGTTGAACAGGGATGCATGCAACCCATTCAAAACTTATTATTACCTAGCAATGAAAAACAGGATGTTAACTTCAAATAACACATGTAAACCTGTTACTCATATATGGTGTGGCTAAATTGGGTTACTAATTCTGATTCCAAATAATATCATGGGAAGGTTCATTGTTGTAGGTTTTGTACTTTTTAAAAAAGAGTTTGTTTACTAATCATGAGTTTCTGCCTTCACCTGTAACTGACAGATCGATAATTCATCCGTATCTCATGTATGATTCAGCTGTTGTAGGTTCGCCAACTCAGATTTTGACCCATACTCTTGTCAATCTAAATACATCAAATATCTCCTCTGAAAGTGTGATGTGATAAATAGGAATTCAGCGATGATTAGGAATGTGTAAAGAAAATTAAAAGATTTTTGCTTGAATTATTATTATATTGAAAATCGGCCAAAAATAAAACTTTCTCTCTCTCTCTCTCCTTTTTTATTTCGCATTTGTTAAATGGTGCCTAAATTTGTTTCTATTTCATTTTGATTGTAATATTATTTCATTAGTATTAGGTAAAAAAACAAATAAAGATGAAGTGAGTTTTAAATAGCAGTATATATTTTAATGATATTTGATAAATTTCTGAATTCTTAAAACCAATAAAAACATTGGCAAAACTGTTTTAAATTATAAAACCGAAATAAAAAAAGATGAAGGAGAGTAATTTCAAGTACCACTTTGCCTATCATAGACTTTCTATAGCTTTCCTTATTTCAGAATCATCTACAGTTTTTCAGTCATAATATTTCGAAAATTTAAAACCAAAAGGAATTATTACACGGAGATAAAAATTTGTATAATAGAAATAAAAATGCATTTGAATTCGTAGGAGGTAATAAAGTGATACCTGCCTGTAATCTAGTCAGCAATTAAGTGCTGAGTTATTTTCGTCAATGAAAAAGTATATAGTATCTCCTAACTAAATGATGTATGGAACATTTATTTTCACCTTCTAATTTCTAATTTTTACTAGAACATTCTCAGATATTTAAAAAAATTAACATTTTCTTTCTAATTTCGAGCTCCCAATTTTTAAGGTAAAACTATTTCCCTAAGCAATAAAAATAACTTCGATCTGTAAATATTGGTGTTTTTCAATATAATTGGTTATTTTTGTGTTAGTTTAGCGAATTCATGCTGAATGAATAAATTCTATTTGGTGTAGTTCCTCCCAATATGATAACTGGTGTTTGATATTATCTCGGGGCAGAATAAGAGTTCGGTATGACCCTGTATCTAAAGGGCAACCTTATCTATACATACGAAGATGCCACGAAAGCACATACGAAGCACTACCAGCTATTGAATCTAATTTTCTCTGTTTTATAGAGAGGTTTATTCTTATACTTTCTCGCATACTACGTACAGAGAAAAATTCCAACTTGGGATTTAAATGAACCTTAACTTTTAGACCTCCCGAAGTACAAAAAAGCATTTCTAAAATAAATAAATAATTATAATAATTGTGTGCTATTTGTGACTAAGAGAACTCACAAATCTTTTGAGCCAGACGAATAAAATCTGGTATGTAGTGTTAGAAACAAATCTGCAAATTTTGTCAAAATTTATTCAGGGGAAGTTTGTCTGTTCGGCTATTCGAATATAAGTAAATTCGTCAATAAGTATTTAATGAAGAGAGTTAGACGTGATAAAATTCGGTTTATAAATTTATCATTTATACTATAGATCTATCATTTTGAGTGAAATTCTAGCAGTTTAACGTCTGTCCGTCTGTACTACCAGAAGTATGCGAACGAAATGTCTCAAAAACGCAACGATTTAAATATATCAAATTTTATCTATAGTTTTGCAATTTTAATTTTAATTGTAATTCTCTTCAAATTTTGTTTCTTTCTGCTGTGAAAAACACATCTAAAATATAAAGTCAATTTTCGGATACTATTAACCGTATGTCTAAAATAAATTCTCGAGAAACTCGCCAAAGCTTTATATTTCATAATTATTGTACGCCTATGCCTTGTAAGGCGTTCTCTGCCTTACCCAAGATTCATAATTTTTGTTGAGGCGGCGAGTAGTACCTTTATTAAAGGGTATGCCGGAAAGCTTTGGTGACACCACTCCCCCCCCCCCCTTTTATTTTTCTGAAAATGAAACTTAATATTTAAGTTGAGAAATTAGCTTGTAAACAATATAATCAAGGCTTGTACCTAGATCAAAGAAACAGCTGGTTAAAGGAAATTGATCCAAAAGTGGAATAGGTAATTGGTGTTAATGATGTGCTTTCATTAGCAGCTCAAAATGATTAACGACAGTATTCAAATTCACTTCATGAAAAAGTAATTTGGAGTTTTATAACTCATTGAGAATGCAAGTTGTCCTACTTCCAGTCCTATTCTTATGTTCAGTGGCTTTTACTAATCTGAGTTTTAGATTAATTTAGATTTGCACTTTTCCTGCAACCGTGATCAATATAATAGTTCGGTGTTGTTTCCAAAGTTAATTGCATCAGAGAATCAAATGTGTAAATATGCATTTTTTTATCGGGATAGTTACATTTCACAGTGAATCTCTTGTTTTTGTGTTTGATACAATAAATTCACTCTGTTAACTTTTCCAATCAATAAATATATCAACCCCTCTATTTATGAAATAAAATACAAAAAGAATTAAAATTCTTATTTTTAGGAATTTTATAATCAAAGTAATATACAACAATAATTTTTCGAAAACAATGTGTCTTAATTTTATAGAATGATAGCATTTTAATTTTTAAGCATTGACTTTTTAATATTTATTAATTTTTAATTAATAAATTACGGAAAAATTAATAAATAAATAATTTTTTTCATAAATTGCGTTGTTTGTAGGATTTTCCATATTCTATTTTTTATATTTTAATATGATTATATTTCTATATTCGTATATCATCCACGAATTTCAATATACATGGTGAGAAATTGTTGAGTCAGTTAAAGGTACACCGAATGGCCTAGAACTATCAAATTTGACTAATAATTAATTTTTGCATAGGAGTTGCCCTTTAAGAAAAGTTGAAAATATTAAGATATTACCACAGTATCATTAAAGGATATTTCTTCTCAAAAATCATATTTTAACCACTACGAAAATCACAAAATATAAGCTTCTCAATTGTAGTAATTTCATTTTTGTGCAATTTTTCCTTTCACCTTACCAATTTTTTATAAGAAATCTTTAGTATATTTTACAACAATATTTTTCATTGTTTTAGTTGTTGCGCATTACTTTTATGCTCGCTCGCGTTGCGCTGTTATTAAACATTTTTTTTGTGCGTGCAGCGCCCTTGCTATACAAATGCAAAACTTAATAAAATAAATAAAGACAGATGAACTAAGACTAAATCATGATTAATACATGATAATGTTTTAGAATAAAGAATTGCGAATGTTACCTTTTTACTGATCAAAACAGGAGTATTTTCTTTTAATTAATTTATTACAGAATATACATAGTTTTAAATTGATATCTTAGTTGAAGTTACATCTGAAAATTAAATTATTTTATTAATTATATGCATTAATTTTTTATTGAATTAGAATTGAATTTTAAATTCGAAATATAGTTTGGAACCAAATTTACAGACTTACCATTCTTATCATATTTAGTTTTACAATGCATCATACAGGCTGAAGTACTGCTAAGCTTTTCTACTAATATGAAAAAGGAATGTATCTGTGCGCGTGTTTGAGCTGTGAAGAATAGACTGTCAAATACGGATCTAACACATTTGGCACGCATCTGCATATAATTGGAAGGTCAAAAGGTTAATCTCAGAGCGATTGCTTTAAAACTTTAATTCATTAAAGATCAAGGAAATTTTGAACAGGCCATTTATTTTAACAGAGCTAATGCACCTGGCGCCTATATACTTGGAAAGGAAAAATATTCACCAGGAAATGATTTTTTTAAAAAAAAATTAATTAATAAAAAATTCTTCAAATTTTGAAGTTTTTTCCTAAATAATTTTTGAAAATATTATTGCATAAAAAAAGTGCACAAATTATTAGTTTGGTAATTTTGGCAATTAGTTTGGCAATTTTTTAAAAATATCGTTTTGTCGGATATCCAACAATATGTTACATTTTTGTCTGTGATTCAAACTCTTCTCATTATTCCATAAAATATTTAATCCCGTGATTTTCTTACATTGTTGAAAGCCAAAGAAAGAAAGATTCCATTTAATTTTGCTGGACAAATAAAAAATTAGTTACAGTATATTACAAAATTTAGAAAATAGATAAACCGATATTTCATTTTTAATAGTTTTATTACGTTATGGGACTACGAGTATTTCCATTAAAATGGTTTTTATACACAACACAGAATATAATTATAACACAGAATATAAGAATAACAGAGAATATAAGTTAGAACAGTTAAAATACGCCTTAATATTTGCCAATTTGGCGAAATCATGATTATAAATACGAATTATAAATAAATGATAAAAAAAAGTTGTTTAAAAAATTAAGTCAATTCCTACTTAGGTCAACAAAGAAAATTTTTATTTTAGTTACTTTTTATTCAATAATTGCAATTGATATAAATATCTTATATCTACTTATTAATAAAATGTTGATTTTCGCAAAAATTGAACTCACATTATTCACCTTCACTTGAAATCGTTGCATTTTACCTATGTATATTACCTGATAATTTCAATTTTCATTACAAACTTCTAGAACCTATTTAAAGTATTAAAATTAATTAAATGTAATTAAGGAATTAATATTTGAAAAAAATATTAAAAAACAATATTTTAGGCGAATCAGTTGGTCGCCAAGTTTACATCAATTATTTGCATTGTTGTCATGAAATTCAAACATTTTCATTGTTTCATTAAATATTGATTCACTTCGTTTTTTTTTCTATCGTTGGAAATTAAAGAAGAGGAATTCTGTTTAAGATCTTTATTGGTTACAGTACGAATAAGAAATTTACTTATTGTATCACGAAAGAAGAGAGATATACTGATGGTCAGTTACTTCTTTTAGCGCTATGATATCATAGAACTTGATTTTAAATTCTATACGAGCTGATAGATCGCTATAAGCTATATATGCGATATAAGCAGAACAAGAGTTTTTAATGATATATCATTGATATCTATCATGTTATCATGCTTAAAAATATTTTGTTAAGAAATAATGAGCATCAAGTAATACATAATTGAAATTAAAAATAAATAATATATTCAACGGACCAACTGAATGCCAAAAGGCAGCTAGTATTCTAATAATATTATCAAAAGTTTTAATGAAATACTTGGAATATTTTCTAAATAACCTTTTTGATTGCTACTCATTATTTTATCATTTTTTGCTTGAATTAATATTACTTTCAGAAAAAAAGTTACATATTGCTGATACTAAATGTTCTCTGTTATAAACATGCCTTCTTTTCAATCTATAGAGAGATGTAACGAGTTGATTGCTTCTTAATAATGTACTTTAAATGCATCTTTGATTTGTTTCGTTTCTTTTAATCTGGCTCGCAAATTATAACGAATCATCTTATAGCATTTTATATTCTTAATAAAGAAAAGAAAGAATTTCTCTCACTACTCCCTGCGTATCATTCCTAAAAATCTAAAAACACTGTTCATACAAAATTCATGAGCGTTCCTCAGTTCCATCTGATAAATCCTTACGCACACCACAGTTATTCGATCAGAAGTTACTCCAGATTCAGACATTCTACATTTTTATTTTTAACACGCGCAGAAAAATTCCAAAGAGCGGCTCTCAGTGTGAAAGTTACTATTAATTGCTTCACTGAACCAATGTATATTAAGTCATAGCCAGCCTATCTCCGCCATCAAATGAAATTTGCTGTTGGCTGACATTCATCAGCAGTTATCAGAAGGGAAAGCGGTATGATGCATTGTCGTGCCAATGTTGGTGACACGTTTATATAATTAATTTCTCTCTTCATTCTACGTGTGAAAAAGAAAAATAGTGAACCTTGGTATTCTTCAGAGCGAATAAAAAGAAAGGGGCCATCGTACTTGGTTATTTATTTTAATTACTCCATGTCAACACATTTTCGGCTACAGAAGACATCTTAAAATGTTAAAGTTTTGAGAAATAAAGCTGAAAGGTGAATATGTTGGTTTATCCATGAAATTAAAAATAAATAAAGATTAAAAGGAAATCTGCTATGCATATTTCAATGTATCATGTCATGGCATCATTTCTTGAACGGCCAAGCACCACGTGCTCGTGCAAGTCAAATTATATTTTCATTCATTTTAATCGTTTCATCGAATGAGTCACTTTATCATTGCAAACGATCACAAAAAACTTGGCCTCGCATTGATTGTTTTAAAAAAATATCACATTTCCTATTTATTTCATTTCATATAACCACGTGCTCAAAATGACATTGCTCTGAGTTTTATTAGCTGTAGTCATTAACTTATCTATTTTAATCAGAGTTTTTATAAATGCAATTGTGTTATTAAAAGCTGATTTTTTGAAATGCCCGTGCAGATGATAAAATTTCAATTATTCGCCTACGGATTTTTCTTGACACCAAAAACCTAATACCAGAAACAACATCACGTTCTGACATGATAAAAAAGTTATTTTGAATAAATGGAAGTCATTTAATTTTTCTTGGTTATGTAGTAAAATGTCATTATATCGTTTGCATGAGCGGGATTTCCTTGATTATTATTGTTTTTTGGAATTTAAAAAAATATATATGAGACATTTCTTAATAAAATTTCGAAACTGAAAAACGTATCCAAAACAGGATGCAAATTAAAGAACTTATTTGCTCTGTTTTTACATACGGGCATTTACATCCCTAAAGAAACACCTTAGAATCAGAAGTAAAAAAAATATCTTGTCAAAAAATATCTAAGAATGCATAAACAGAACTTTTCATTAAAAAAGTTAAATTACGGGAGGTTTTTGGGAAAAAATAGGAAAAAAATAGCACAGTAACATATACAAAATAATATCTGTTTAAAGCAAGTGGGAAACTTCTGAATAAACATTTTATCGCTTAATATATGATTAGTTTACACGTATCAAAAATTTTGGTCTAAATAAAATGGACGGATATTAAAATTAAAAATCAAAGAAGAAAATAAAATGGCAACCTAGCGAGGCAGATTTATTTAATAATAATAAAAATCAGCAAAAAATAGCCTGAATAAATTGATTTTCACTAGAAGACATAACATTTCTTACTCTCCGCGAAGTCATGCAACGTGTGTTATAAAAGTAAAGGCAACGAAGTCATAATTTAAGAGTTGGATCATCCTAAAAATGTTATGTCTTTTGTTTTTTGTGAGTAAAGGATTCATTCCTTAGTACCAGTTATGAACTGTCACAATTCTAAATACTTCTACTTTTTGTATTGTTTTTTTTGCAGAAATCGGATGACGAGTTAAAATAAAAAAGTTTTTCTTTTTATAGTTCTAGTTGCCTTGAAACAATGTACCATACGGATGTCTCGGAATTCTGAAACACAATTAAATATATTTTGCTATCTTACCCGACTTATTAGTTTCAAGTGTCCAATAGTGAGTTATTTTCATTCTTTATTTATATGCAGCGCGTTGATAAATTTTTAATCGCCTATAACAATCATATTTATTGTCAGAAAACTTTTGTTTATAATCCTGTAAGTTTTGTCCGAAAAGATATTTAATAAAGTATATATCGTTACCTGAACGAATTAAGAACTGTGAATGAAGAAATATGTAAAAATATTACTCTTTTTTTGTTACTTTCTTATCTTTAATTATTTGAATTCGTTTTCTATTGGTTTCTTTAGATCAGTGGTTTCCTGCGGTTTGTTTTGTTAACCCCGTTATTCTTCTCTCTCGAAATGTATAAAAGCAGGACAGTCGAAGCATTACAATGCTACTTTAGTTTTCAATACTTAATTTAGTCCCTAATTTCCGTTACTTAATTTAGTATTTAGTTGTTAGTCTGTAACAAATAATAATAATTGAGAACTATTAAGGGTACTTATGTATTAAACCGTCTATCTTTGACGCCAAATTTTAAGGCGTCGCCAATGAGTTGCTAAACCGACAATAATTGCAAACAACCGTCATTATTTAAAAAATTGTGCAAACCTTAACTGTCGTCCGCCATTTTGTTGATTTCATAGAAGATCATTAAGCGCTTTATTTGTTTTGATTTTTTGTCTCGTTAAAATGATTACAAATCGGGATTTGCCCGCCAACAAAAAGATGCAGCGACGTATTTCGAAAATTATGGAGTTATTCCATTTAAAAATACGTGTTTGAATGGAAAGGAGATGAGTTTATTCGTGAAAACGGACAAACAATTGATGTGTAATGTATCAAAGAGTTCTGGCCACCTAAGTGAATTGGCTCGAGGTGGTTGGCGACAGTTGGCACATCGACGGTCTAATACCTAAGTACCCTATGAAGATCCAAATGTATATCTTTAGTTGCATCTTTGCATTCTTTTGGGGGGCAATCTTTTGTAAGGAAATGGAAGCTAAAGAATAAGGGGAGGGGGTTTCTCCTTCTTTCTGTTTACTAACACAATATTTTCTTTTCTGTTAACTTCTCTGAAATTATAAATTCACAAATACGAAATCCATCTGTGATTTTACTCATGCATTAGGAGACGTTTATTTCTCAAAAATATGTCATAAGATGAAAAAAACCCACACATAATTGGCGAATTTAATAATTTACGGCCCTAGGCAGTAGACGTGATGAGAATCCACTTTTAATAAAACTTCTCAATTTAGTTTCACATTTCAATATATTTTTAATATATTAATGATTTATTTTACCTTAAACCTTTTTATTTTATCTGTGAAAATAAATAATTTACCTATTATGATTAAAGAAGATCGACATTTGTATTGAATGTTACTAACGGAAAAGTTGAGTCTTATATTTTAATAACTAAGAGAATGTAATAAAATTTTTAAAAAAATCTGTGCAAATAAACTTGATATAATGTTAATATTATGTTATATTTTGTATTAAATATACTTTTTTTACTTATTTATTTAGGAATTAGAAAAATGATTTTTTAATTGACCTTCTTACGGTCACTCACAATCTAGCGGTCCTAGTCTACTGCGTGGTCTGTTTCCGCTAGTAATCCGCTATTTAAACATACCTAATCTTAATCTTCCGCCAAAACACATCAAACATGGCGGAAGTCAAGGTCAAAGTCTAATAACGAATTCCTGAAAGGCGTACTTCGTACTGCGTATCATTGTGGATTAAATCGTCCAAAAGGGATCTTGAAACGAATAGTTTAAATTTCTATTCTGCAACGCATGAAAGAGAAAACACCAAACTCTGAAAGCTGTCACGTTTCGGGACGACACAATAAGCGAGGAGTGTATCTTGACACAACATGAGCGTTTTGCTGTTTGTAGTATCATAAAGAAAACCGAGTGTGCATTTTGGAATAAATTCCTTTGGACCGATTGGGTCCAAATCCCGGCACATTTATACATACTTAATCACAAAATACATATCAAATTTTATTTATCTAAGTCATTGGCTTTTAAATCACTGTATTGATATTCAGATAGACACAGTTAAGTAGACCGACCATCTGTCTTTATTTTGAAATACATATTGGAAAATTCACATCTCTTTTTAACGATTAAACCATAAACTACATTTTGTCTCTCTAGAAAAGTGTTTCCCAACATGGGGCCAACGCCCCTCGGGGGGGGGCAAGCGTCTCACGGGGAGCAATTTGAAAATGGACTTGATACAACTTTAACCCTTTCACTCCGCACCATTTGAACGCAATAATATATATAGCGATAGATAATTTAATAGCAATGATATATTTAATGCAATGATAGATATCAGTGCCAAATTTTACAAAAAAAAGCAAATTTTTAAATAATAATTTGTTTTTCATTATATGTTTTAAAATTTTACCTACTGTGTTTTGTTAACAATTTCATAATGAATTATTCCTAGAATCCATCATTTATGTTTCTTAAGTGAGCAAATCAAGTTTTTAATGTTAAATATTATGTATATTACATAGGGGGGGCGTGAAATCTTTAGAAAGGTTGAAGTGGGGCATGTCACAAAAAAAAGGTTGTGAAACACTGCTCTAGAATTTGTTTGTTTTCATTTTGAATTATTGTATTCAAGGATTGATCAACGATCGGAAAAATATATCATTAATTTCACAAATGGCTGTTACAAACTCGAGGCAAAAAAAAAAAAAAAAAAAAAACCAGAGGCATTTGTCAAAATCTTTTGGTCAAATATTCTGAGGATTGAAAAGACTTCCCTACATACTTCGCGCGTGAGAAGGAAAAAGCAAACTAATTACAACTCTTATTGTGATAAATTTTCAACATTTCTCAAACGACACTGCTGAAAATAATTAATATTTTATACTCGAGATAATCCGTTCATTTTAAGAGAAAAAAAAAACTACTAGTTGGTTTTTGAATGTTATTTATGTTAAGGAAAATAGATTAAGAATGAAAATGAAAAAATAATGTTATAATAGGAAAAATAACCATTCAAGGATGCAAACCGAACAGTATAATGAAGTACAATTTCAGAAATTTATTATAAATTAACTTATTTTTTCTTGTCTGCTAATCTTTTAATTTTTTCGAAGTTTATTTAGTACCAATACGTTTAAAAAAGTAAAATAAATATAAAAGAAAAATTCCGCTTCATACAACACAATATATAAAAAGTAAATTTTAAAAAAGGTATAAGGATTATCTAAAAATCAAATAGTAAAAAATATTAAAATAATAAATCTTAAATTAAATACCTTTCGCATCTCAATAATGCAATAAAAATTAAATAAAAGTCAATAAAATAAAATAAATTGATGATATAGTTCGGAAAATTTTGCGTTAGTTTTTTTCAGAAGACTAAGGCTTTCAAAATTTCTATTCTCTTCAATCCTCAAAAATAAATAAATAAATAAATAATAATAAAGTATTGCAAGATTCCAACTTTAAAACCTGAAATATCGCGCTAAATGTATGAAGATGTTTTAAAATTTGTATACATATCTGATAGATACATACAGATAGAAGCATACATTTTATATACTTTACATAGGTATTGTATTAAAAGTTCGTTTTTTATTTAGAATTTAACATTTTAGGGCTTAAATTTTCATCTTATTTTTATGCCATACATTTCTTATATATCTTATATTTAATAGATATTTCTTATGAGTAGTATTTTGTGTACGTGCTTACTGACAAAGCAAAGTGATTAAGTAAAGCAAAAAGTAAAATTTTATATCTATATATATTTTTATGTATAGATATCACACATCTTATAAATCCAAATTATTTTTAAATAACGAGATTTTTACTCTTTTTTTAAAGTTACGAGATAATTTGTCACCTTTCCCTATGATCTAAATTAACAAAATTTACACTTATAAGAGTTTTAACTTACACTTATAAGAGTAGCTTTATAGAGTTTAAATTTAAAAATCAGATGTGATATCATTTTATTTTAAGAAATCTATTGAAATTTATTTCTTATAGAATATTGCAAAAAAAAAAAGAATTTCTTATTACCATTCTTTTAAGATATCAAATTTGCATTTTTATTTGATAATAACGGATGTAATCATTGAATGATACAATTTTTACTACAATTAAAGTCCAGGTTCCTTTTTAATAATAATAATAATAATAATTTTTGAAATACTTTTATGTATCTTTAATTTTATTTATACTAAATATTTTTATGTTCTACTTAAGCTTACTTTTTACGTATTCTGTCAAAATTTCCCGATATGCATTTGCTATAGAAATTTTCCGCGTTGTTTTTGAAATAGTTAAAATAAAGTTCAATTATTTTCAAAACACGATGGAAACTTTTTTCCCCTTCCTTAGTAAATTAATAATTTTGTTTTTTTTTTAATGGAAACTGCGTAAAAATAGAACTGAAAGGAAGTATCTAATTCTTTTTCCCTTTTTCTGTTAAATTCAACACTATTAAAATTTATTAAAATTAAAATTTCGATTTTTTTAGAAATAAGGCTTTTAGAATGAATTTTTAAAACTGTGTCTCTTTAGACTAGTATGTTTCAAAATATTTCAATATTATGGTGTAGAAGTTAATTGAATATCAAAACGTATAATAATTTCCTCAGATGAAATAATAAATATTCCGTAAAAGACAGCATTTTCTGATACACGAAAATAGCATTTTTATGCATAGAGTTTTAAGATATAGAATAAATATAGGCTTTTTATAATGGAAGTTTCGGAAGTTTTCAAACACTTTCAATGAAATAAAAATACTTTTATGGTATCTAAAAATTGTTTATCCCCTATAGACGATAAACAGGAAATAGCTAAACCTCCAATTTACGTCTTGAATTCCAAATGAAAAAAAAAAAAAATCTCAGGTATGAACAAAATGGCCGAGGTGAACGCACTACATGGTTTCACAGCCTGTATTCACGCTCTAACTTGTGACTCCTGGGCCATTAAAATATAAATGGTCATTAATACTTATATTTTCAGTCATTTATCATTGTCTTGCCCTTCTGCTATCGTTTAATTGATTCTTCTGTACCTTTAATGCCGTATCTAATGGAATTTATTTCCATTTCAAATGATTTCTTTTGCAGCCTTTAATAAGAATTTGAAGCATTCTCTTACTCTTATTATTACTATAGATAATAATACCTTCTGATATGAAGCATTATTTTTTGTTTTGGCTATTCATCTCAATCAAACCGCCAAAACGTTGACGAAACACCTTACTAGTCAAGGATTATATCATATTTAAAAGTAACCTTTTAATAAATCATTAACAGTTATTTCTATGATTTTCTTGCTGCTTTAACAACTATTTCAGTTTTTTTTTTTGCATTTCTAATTTTAAAATTTAAAATTTATCTAATACCAACCGCCTTTGGCGACCAGTCGGTTCGCCAATATTAATGCCGACTAAAGGGTTCAATCAATTTTTTTTTATATAACTTGATCTCATAATAAGTTTTTCAGCAAAATATTTTTAAGCTTCAAATTTCGATAATCATGTAATTCACTTATACTATTATGTAGACTTAAGTAGTCCTATCTTTGAACTCCACATCTCTCTCTGATTTTCTATCAGTGCACTTAAAATTCAGTTTTAAATTTAAGTGGAAATGATGGAAGTGCACTTAATATAAAGAAATTTTTACTCAATTCAAGCATGCCTTTAAATGAAACTAAGAACTGAAAGCAGAGTAGTCCGACATTGAAGTTTTATGTTCAATACAGAAATTGAAACATAATTTTTTTAATAATTTATAAGATCTCTAGGAATTATTCAGCAAACATTTCACAAATTAAATGAAACCTTCAGTTTTTAATTTTATTTTTAGATGTATATAAATGCTCTCAATAATAACATTATTTTAGGTTTATAAACATATAAAAAATTATGATTTAAATTCCTTTAGTCTTACAGATTCATATTTGTAAAATATTCTTACTATTTCAACTTTTAAATAAGTAAATAACATTAAGATAAAGATGAGATGTTAGCGATGCAAAATAATTCACTTTGAAAATTATACATTTTAATTTATCACTATTATTAATTAATTATAATCTGTATAGTCAGCGAAACATTTATTACATCAATAGTTTATTATACTTGCACTAAATTTTGTATTCTGGAAGATATTAGTTTGTCATTTGTTTCTGATATGGCAAACTTGCATGTTTTTTAAAATTATTTTTGTTACAGACGAGTCGCATTTAACCACCAGCTAGTAAGCCGGGGATGTTGCCTATATTTAATTTTAATTAAGTAGTTTGGATATGACTTCAGGTCCATCATTCAATCAAATTGTTAGACATTAAAGCCGTTCTATTTTAATTGTTTAACGTATATTATGCTAATTGTGCACGTGAACCTTTCTAATGGATACCAGTCCCGTAGTATAAGAGCGCTATTAAAAATGTGAAATAATTATAATTTCACTTTTTTTATTTGTCTTGTAAGCTATACACATATTAATCGGCATCTTTCTACCTTAAATTTCAATGTTGGGAGAACCTTATAATCACGTGAGAACATGTTCTTGTTTTCGTTTGAGGTTTTAGAAAAATTGAAGGCAACGAATAATTGAAGCTAGAAATGACGTGGGCAATGAACATAAATGGCAACACTCACTAATATGTTTTAATCACATTAATTTTTTACCTGCTTTTACCAGTATTGCATTATTAATATATATGCTTCTTTGAAAGAAGATGTGATTTTAAAAGGTTGATCTGCTTTTGTCAGTTTTGCTTTTTTAAATTGGTTTTAATTACTTAATGACTTAAATTAATTAAGAGAAATAATGAAATAAAAAATAATAAAGTTCTAACACAATAACTTGAAATTTGTGATCATAGATTTCCTTTTTAAAACTTTTTTTCATATTTATTGATTTTTATTCCATTAAATATTTAATGATACAATGAAAACGGTTTGAAAGTGAAAGCGCAGCGGTTAAAGAAATAATAATAAAAAATATTTTAAAACCGTTGGGAAATTTAGAAAAAATTTATACGACTTTTGAGCTGGTATTATTAAAAAGATAATTTTTGGAATTTTGAAACAGTATAAAATTCATCTTTGTGCAATACTATTTTTGGAAATTATTTCAGAAAAACTAAAAATAAGGCTTCACAGCTTCTAGAGATAGTATCGCGTTCCATAGATTTTATATTACGCTGATGCTGAAAAAAACAGATACAATTTCAATTTCTCGCCATCGTTGAAGATGCAAAATTGTCAACTTATCCTTCCTTATATGGACTAGATACTTGAGCTTCTGTTTCTATGATTGCACATTTGTGACTTGATCGCATTGTACTTCTTAAACAATTAACTATTTTCTTTTCTTTACCATCTAATAAAATAACACCTTCTATTTTGGGAATATTTTGTTTCAAATGGAAATCCATTAAAGACTTGACTTATCTATGTATTCGAAGTAATTTTAATGAATTATAATCGTTATGAATGCTTTATTTTTGGCATACATCTAGCAAAATTCAATAAATCGATGTACGTACGGCATACGGGCAAAACAGTTAAGCATTTAATTACAAACTTCAAGACTGAATACTTTTTCGTACACAACCTTGACAAACATAATATAAAAACAAAAGTTTATTTTTAGCTGTATATCAAAACTTATAGTTTATTCTGAAGATGGATAAAAATAGTATCATATATCAACGGTTTAAATTCATTATTATTCAAAACTAGATTTGGAATTTATTTTTTTAATTCAAAAATATCCATTTTTTACATACATACAGTATACATATTTTTCATTTGTTACCCTTTTGCCATTAGGTCTTTGACATTTTGAGTCCAAAGTGCATGTAATATTGCATTAACATAATTTTTATATCTTCTATCAATCTATAATGCCATTTTATAAAAGTTTTGGAATTCTAGCTCATTTTGGATGAATCTCGCCGTAGTTTCAAGTGCTTTGCATTGAAATATTTTTTTATTGCTTGTTTAACTTCTTTTCTTTCTTATCTTTCTTATAAATGGATTCCTGGCATGTTCGCACTACGAAGAAATAACTTACAGATAAAAACAAGAAAAAAAATCTAATTCAAAAGAAAAGAGACAAACTGATCGAGAAGTAGATAATTTAAGAGAATTTCACCATGAGGAGGCAGTGGACAATTAGTCAGACCTTAAGGCGAAAAAGAGGATTAGCAACATTTGTATGCCAGAAATATCACCTAAATTGTGGTCGCTGACGTTTTGAGCTGATACTGAGATCATAAACTACTGCCGTCTCAGTAACTGAAAAAATAAAATGACGGATTTTATGTTTTTAACTGAAAAATAACTACTGTGGTGTTTCCTATCACTGGAATGCAACATTCGGTCAATTGTGGGGCATTCAAGGAAAAATATGATTGTTGTAAAATTGAATTTTTGAACAGCATTTGTGTCACGTTAAGAGCACTATCATTTAGATAAAATCCATATTGTAAAAAGTACATTATTATTTTCGCTTTTTTTTCACAAAAATTCTCGCTTTTTTTTCACAAAAATTCTCGAACTTAATTATTATATTAATAAATATTATTATATTAATAAAGTTATTTTTTATCATGTCAGAACATGATGTTATTTTGCGAATGAGGTTTGTGGCATCAATAAAAATCCAGAGGCGAAAAATAAAGCAATACGTAGGTGAAAAATTGAAATTTTATTATCTGCACGAGCATCTCAAAAAAATCATCTTTTAATAACGCGTTACCATCCCATTTACAAAAGCTCCGATTGAAAGAAAATAAGTTAATGACTACAGTGAATAAAACCTAGAAAAATGTCATTTTGAGCACGTGATTATATGAAATGAAATAAATAGGAACGAGATATTTTTTTAAACAATAAATGCGGTAAAATGTTTTTTGGATCGTTTGCAATGCTAAAGTGAATTATTCGATGAAACAATGAAAATGAATAAAAATATAATTTAACTTGCACCAGCGCCTAGTGCTTGGCCGTTCAAAAATGATTCTTTGACAGGATACATTGAAATACGCATAGCAGATTCATTTTAATCTTTATTTTTTTGCAAATTATGAGGATTATACCTCCGCAAATAAATACCATGCTTGAAAAGTTATGAGACAGTTTTATTGGGTGGATATTTTTTTCATTAATATTTTTTATTCATTAATATGCATTTGATATTTAAATACGCCTATAAAGACTATACAATAATGTATTATCGTATTTAATCACACTTATTTCTTATGTGAATATCATGAATCTAAAGTTCTTAGAGAAACAGCAAATTTGATATTAATTGCTTTAAAAAAGTTTTGTTCTCAGGGGTATTATTATTTATCTCTGGTCTGAAGTATGAATTATTCAGCATTTTTCTGCAATCATAATTCATAATGAAAGAAATCTGTAACGGAGAATTTCTTTACTGCATTTTTTACTAAACGAATAAATAAACTCATTTTCATTATGTTTTCTTCCATTACATTGAAACGCAGATGCTAGATATAGAATATTATTGAGACTTTTGTTAATCATTCAAAAAAATCACACACGGAAAGGGGTCTTATAAACAAAAAAAGCTTTAAAAATATAATTAATTAGTGACTTTTAGAGTAATGGAGTAAAAATTTCGAGAAACCATATATATATTTTAAAATTCTCTTCACCTCAGCGTCAGAAGAACAGTGAATTAAATTTTAATTTGCATTTTGAAAAAAAAAATCATTATTTTTAAAAATATTTTTTTAACTTTGCTAACTTTTATGTTTCAACTCTATACATGTTGCGAACAATCTGCTGACTTATTCAATTGTTTCGCATTAACATGCCCCTTACTATTTTTCGATTATATAAACGTTTTATAATGTTGTATGCATTGAGTGAAATGAATACTGATTTATTGGATTCTTAATGTGATAGTAAATTTTAAAATAATGTTTTAAATGTTTCTCTACTTTTTTTCATTAATGTAACCGATGTCTTGGCACAGGGGTAGTGCGTCTTTTCCGGGATCTGGGCGTCCTGGGTTTGAATCCCAATTCGGGCATGGTTGCTCTTCTGTGTACTATTTGTGAGATGAATGTGCCCCCCTGTAAAAAAGGGCTGTGCAAGCGAATGCGATGCGTGAGTACCTAAGACGAACTCTTGGGCCTAGTTGGTGCTACTTCAAAAAGAAGAGACGCTGATTTCGGATTAAATTCGATGATTACGTCAGGGAATATGTCTATGGCAAGTGCCATTAGAAGCAACAACAATAAGTGCGTAAATGGGATAATTCAAAAACGCAATGTCATTAGCATATGAAGTTTAATACGTAATTACAATATCTGTGTCAAACTTAGGTATCAATTGCTTGAAAAATAAAGTTTTTAAAACACAAATTAAATTTTCAGATGTCATTTACCGCATACGAGGTCTTAATCGCCAAATATCCCACCATAGATTCAGCAAAAATACATCTAAATATTGATATTCAGTCCAAATATCAACATTTAGATATTATTGTGTGTCAATGCCGTACAAGGTATTCGCAGCCTTTCCCAAGATTCACACTTTTTTGGCGGATGGTAGTTGATAACGCATTTATTAGAGCATATGCGGAAATTTTTTTGGTGAGACCATTTGCATTGATTTAATTGTCGTAAAAGATGCCGCTTTTGTTTAGTTGGAGGTTAATGAACTTGCAACCGTTTACGCCAAAAGTTTTCTGTTGATATTTTTCATATAAACGTGAAATCGATAATCGCGAATCAAACTTTTTCTCTCAAAAATGAATCAAAAATACAGAAGTTAATGCTCAGTTCTTTATCATCATCTGATGTTGGTTAAAAATTTACTAGATTTATGTTATAAGTTAATATACAACTTTCAAATGTTAAGAAATACAAATTTTAGTACAATTTAATGC
The DNA here is from genome assembly GCA_026289955.1 of Argiope argentata. Taxonomy (NCBI): domain Eukaryota; kingdom Metazoa; phylum Arthropoda; class Arachnida; order Araneae; family Araneidae; genus Argiope; species Argiope argentata. The sequence continues at coordinate 5,361,567 of JAOUZG010017606.1, read as the reverse complement.
AATTTTAGTACAATGCAAATGTACTAAAATTGAATCACTACTATGTTCATTGTAAACAAAAGTGAATATGACTACCTTTGTAAAAAGTCAAATTAGAGTTAAATTATAGTTCTTGATTCTGATTCAACTTAAGAAGATAGTTAACAGTTTAAATCTGAATCGCAGGCTTCTTGTGTGTGGGTGGGGGATGTAACAGCCCCTCTTTGGACTTTGGAGCTCCCTATCAGCCGGCCTTGAGGCAATAGCATCTTAATATTTAGCGTGATAAATTATTATGGAAAAGAGAATTTTGGAATGATATTTATTTGTTGCGAAGGGAGCGGTGATCCAGAAAATGTTGGAAACCTTTGATTTAAATAAAAAGCATTTTAATCATCTTGTCAATGATGATACTTAATAAAGTTTTAGCTTATATAATTTATATTATTACTTAACATCAAAAAATAATTTTAATTAAAGTATTTCAAATTTT
>JAOUZG010017606.1:5333329-5360695 GCA_026289955.1 Argiope argentata | reverse complement strand
TTTTCAATCGTTAATAAAATACTTTCTATTCATCCAATGAAGTTCAAATAGATTTTTTAAAACTTGTAGTGGATGACATTTGATGTTTATACAGTTTTTTCAAATATTAATATTAATTCATTGATTTTTTATTTATTAATTAAAAACTTTCTTGCCAAATAAGTAACGAATTCAGTTTTTCCCCCACGCGAATGAGGTAAATACCGCTGGGGGTACTGGATCAGAGGTGATAGTTCTCTATTCCACATCTAAATTATAATCTGTGGATGGTTGAATGAAATGCATAAATGAAGTCCGCCCCGTGAAAAGGTTTTGTGACGTGTGTGAGCTGGAAGTCAGACTTCTGCCCTCGGGAGCTCAGGGGTCCATGCCCTCTGAAGTTACTGCCCCCTCCTTCTGTTGTAAAGCGACCTAAGAGGACAACGATTGTAATTATTTTAAAAAAAAGTAACCAAAATAAAAAAAAATTCTTTCTTAACCTAAGTAGTAATTGATTTAAAAAATTTGTTTTTTATATTGCTTATTTGCAAAAGATGCTTTAACATTTATCAGAATGATTTGTAAATTAAATAAAAACTTTAATTATCATCAATTTCTGATGAACATATATTATCAAATTTTGAGCAGTAACGTATAAATTTTGTATTTATAATATATAACAGACACCTTAAATAAATTTTTTCAACATTTTTTTCAAACATAACTTGTTGACACTACCGTAACATATTCGTAAAGGTAAGGTCATAATTTTTTTTCTTGTATTGCTATTATTCATACATCAATAACATCTCCTCCTCATGAAAACTACTGTCAGTCATAAACGCCTCTGACATTGCACGCGAGTTAAGCTGCTGGAAAAATAATCTATTCAAGAAATGAATACCCAGAATAAAGACGATACGCATTGAAACAAAGAAAAACTACTTCTTTCGTAAGGATGGATGACTTTTAAATAAAATCCTTTCAATATATATTAAGCGTGAACATATAATAAATAAAATAAGACGTATTATATTTAATTAAATTAGAGGAAAAGAAATAGTGATTTTTCCGAGCGAATAAAGGTCTTTCATTTCTTACAATCTTGGATATCTTTACAATAACGTTAGATAATTCTGCTACATTATTCTCTAATTTTCGTTTAAACTTAAACTCAAAAATTTCAAATACAAATAAGAATTTAGACTAATCACTTTTTGATATAATAAAAATATATAGCCAACGAGATATATTTTCTTTGCTTAAGGAAAATTACAAGCACCATTTTAAGCATTAACAGCTAAATATTAACAAAGTGCTTAAGCACATAAATTTCTTCTACAGATTAGTGGGTACTTCATCGGTTTACTATTTTACTTTTGTATTATCTAATAATAAGTAAACAACTTTTATCTTACTATTAACAATCACTGGTTAATTTGTATATCATTCTTTAAAAACTGCAATTTTATAAGTTATTCTTCAAAACAAGTTCGGATGTGTCACATTTCATTATTATATGAAAGAGTTGTTTTAATTGTAAACAAAGCTGTTGTTGTTATTATATGAATTTTCTTCATTGGGTTCTAATTTACTATCTTAAATCTCTACACTCTTCCATAATATCATCCTTGTTTATATGAGAAAAAATCATCATTATAATTTTTTCTTCTTTTATCTTAAAATATTATCTATGGGTCTTCAAATTAATGTATGGATAACATAGAACTAGGTGAATACCTTCGTTATCCAGTTTAACTTTGGTCTGAAAAATTCTTTCATTTTATTTTCAATGCAACTAAAAAAAAAGTAATTAGAATGCTTTTTTTATTGGAAAGTATACTTCAATTATTAATTTCACCTGAAAATTTCAAAAGAATATTACATATCGGATTGTTTAACACAGATTTATATAACAAATAATGATTCTTATTCTATGCTACATTTTTTATCATCCTATTTAAAGATTTTTAGTGCCAGAAAAAAAATAGAAGGAAAGAAAGCAATTCGTTTTATAACCTGGAAAATTGACATTTTAGATCTAATAATTATTCTTCAAAACTGCTTTTTATAATATGTTTTTATAAAAATTTAAAGTATTTATTTTTACTGTGTTGAAATATGGCAAAATATTTCGCAATTGCATCATATATTAGGATTAAACTATTCTATTTGCAATACAAAATGTGAATGTTCAATAATTCTGAAAGTTAGAGCACTGCAACTTGTATTTTGATGCTGAATATTTCTTGCGCTGATTTTATGTCTATTTCAAGTACATGAAATAAACATGACATTAGTTTTTACCTTTCAGCTCTTATGACAGGATTATTTGTTGTTGTTACTTATGACACTTGTCGTGCACAAGCTCCGCTGTTACATTGGCAGATTTAAGCCGAAGATATGCGTCTCTTATTTCAAGTTGCGCCATCTAGGGCCAAGAGTACGACTTTAGCTACACACTCATGACAGTCGCTTGCACAGCTCCTTTTCACAGGAGGGGGGCAGTCACACATCTCACAGATAGAACACAGAAGAACTTCAATGTCCGATCCGGGACTCGAACTCTGAACTCCCAGAACACGAGGAAGACGCGCTACCTCTGTGCCAGAAAACCGGCCAGGGTTATTTAATTTATTACATTTAATGAAGGCATAAACATTAAATCGGAAACCTTTTACTTGGTATTTTTCGTAAAACATTTTTATTAATTGGAGAAATAAACAGTACTCCCGTAATTTTATACAGTAGTTTAATTAGCAATCAAGAATGAGGAGGTTGAAATAAGAAAAAAAAAAAAGAATAGTTATTTTGTTGCACTGTAAAGCTTACTTTGTTTGATATTCGTGAGTGAACTTTATTTGCACAAGTCTTATAGATACCAGCTGTAATCTGCCATAACTTAAGTATGTCCTGATATTGTTCCTTTTCTTTATTTATATCATGGTAAAATCTTGCATCCTATTCTTTACTAATTGTAGTTCCTATTAGGATTGGCTTGGAAAATAAATGTAGGCAGTTTTGTTGACTGATGACAAAGCTGAAGAAACAAACATTAATATATATTTAAAACAAAACAGCACGGCACAAACATTAAACGCTTCTTCGCCATATTTTCAAATTCTTTTTTCATTTCTTGTTGCCACTTTCGAAAAGAGTTAGATCGTGACGTAACACTAGTTTTTCAGGAAAACGACCTGAATGGCTGTAAATGTAATCAACTTGCATTTTCATATTGTAGCTAAGACCTCTATGTTATTAAGCCTGCTATTGAATAATTAACATGTTTTGATTAAAACATGCTTTAAATCAAGTACACATATTTCTATTGAGGTTCCTGAAAGTTAATATTGTGTTTCGCTGATATTATGACATTTTTTATTGTTGTTCATGTGAGGAATTTCTGTATTTGGACTATATATATGTGTGTGTGTGTGTGTATAAGAGAAAGTGTGTACTCTTTTTTTGCCTATTCATGTGAATATTGTATTCGAGGAATAATTTGCTCTATAAAATATTAAATATTTTTAATGTAACAGGAACATTGAGTTTATAAAGGGAAATTTGATTCATATTTGAAAATAATTTCACACAATATAGAAAAACAATCCCTGAATAATCTCTTGAATAACAAGAAAATTTATGATTTGAAAAATAAGAAACTGAAAATCTTACTTACGCATTAACATTCCAACATATTTATGGCCCATTATTCTATCCATTGAATGGATTATCCTTTAATTCCTATAGTTCAAAATATGGAATGCAAAAATGGTAAAGATAAAAGCGAAAGTAATAATTCTCTTGAACCATCAATTCTATTATTCTCTTTTGTATTTCTGTCTCTCTACTACTACAAGTAAAAGCACCAATCTACAAATGGCTGAATCGGAAGAATCAAAACACTGTGTTTACGACAGCTGATGAAGCTATAGGAGATTTTCATCGGAGCTAAATACTCCGCGGGTATCATTTTCAAATCAAGATCAGGCCACATGATACGGAAACGGAATAGTCTGCTCTTGGATCTTCTGCGCACGTAACAATCACTTTCACCCTTGTTGGCCACTCCCCTATTATCACTAACAGCAGATTCCACACCCTGAATTCTACAGGAATACAAAAAAAGGACAGAATGCGTTTAATTCTGTGACTGGGTGGCCATTCATCTCGTTCAGAAACCAGTTCGCCCGGACCTTAGGAAAGGGTTAAAATTACTCATGTATTTTGCCGCATATTCTGTTTATGTAAGGGAAACACGTTCCATTTCACAAAAAAACTTTAAGATAGAAAATACACGAGGGAGTTTACATGTCAATGACATTTTGGACCCTTCGGTTTTGCTCATTCTGATTCCATTTCTTTTATCGGAAACATGTCACTAAAGGAAACTGCTGTAGAGAGAGACCATTAAGAGTGAACTTTTATGTTAAATTTTATTGCAAATTTCTGTTTTGAATGCCAATCTTTTTTTTTACTCGAATAAAAAGTAATTGGATTAGTAAGTAGTTGAAAATAACTTAACAGCTTCTATATCCAAGACTAGTTCGTAAATATTTTGATAAGAAAATCAGGTTTTTTTCCACCTTTCTGGGGTAAGGTTTCTTAATTGAGCCCTTTATCAAGCGTCTGAATATAGATAATATGACAAGTTATCTCACTTTCTAAGATAAAACTTTAATTGATATATTTCAAACTTAGAATTTATTGACTTCAGAAAGTTAGGCCAATTAATTTTATCCATCTCATTTTAAATCATGTAACGTCTTTCTTATCTTGAAAACTTCGTCCGGTGTTAGCAAGGAGTGAACCGCAGTTTTTAAGCAATTTCAGTTTTAATTTTTGTTTCTGACTTGTTTTTCTGTTGGAAAATTTCCTTTTCGAATGTCTAATGCATGCTTTTTGTTATTCAATTTTCGTTTCTTTGACCTACAATAAATTAATTTTGCCGTGTTTAAGAAGAATTGTATTGTGAAAATAATGAATTTCTAACCATAAGATGTAGTTTTTATTAATGATCTTCATCATTCGAACCTTCTTCGATGTTAAATATTAGAAGCCGAAAAAGAACTAAGCATATAAATGTGGCCTCTTTTCTAAGATACATGGAGCTTAGTTTGTATGTATTAATATACTAGCCGCCTTCAGCAATTAGCTGATGTGGTCTGATATATTATCACTGCATTAATTACAACAATTAAATCTTTTATGAATATGATTCCCATTACGTCATCAGGAAAATATTTTAAGCTTCATATTGTGATAAAAATTGAAGGCGGTCTATTTTAATATTTATTTATTATGTACTGAATCGATCTAAGGGAGATAACTTTCAAAATTTAATTGCAATACTCAGTGAAATCTATTTCAAAGTACGCATTATATTATGCAGTAATGCAATTTCACTTTCTGATTTCTCATGTAAACTGTGCAGATATTAATCAAAATCCATCCTCTTTAGCTTTCAACAATGGAAGAGTTAAATACTTGATGGAACAATGAAATAAATATATAATTCTTCCATTTTTGTAATCAATATATCATTCTTCCAATACAAAAGTGAAACATCTTGCTGAAAATTATGCAAAAAAAGTCTATGAAATTCTCAAAATTCTTTAAAAGGTTTCGTCGTATACTATGATTAAACAGACAATTTCTAAAAACTTAAAATGTTGTAAAAATTAAAAGCAGTTTTGTACAATAATATTTTTGAAAGTCATCTCAATAGAATGTTAACAGTTGACTAATTTTTAATTATTTAAACAAATTAAAATACTCGAAAATGCACATTTTTACTCTTCATAGTATATCTGTGCGATATTTGATATCTCTATGTCTAAACAGTATTCTGTAAAACATGAACAAAACAACCACAGACATTCAAGTTTCTCCTTTATTATTAGTTGTAATTATTGAAAATCTGAGTTTTATAAAGGCATAATTAATTTTATATGCTATATTTTATTTATATAACTAGAATGTAATATATTGATTTAAAAAAAGAAGTAATGTAATGTAATTAAAAAAATTAAAGTTTGATTAATTATGTGTTTAATAACATAGCAACAAGGAGCTGTATCGTGTCCTTTACTCTAATGTTAGGAAAGGGTGTGAAAACATCATAGTAATACATTTTTGCAACACCACATATGACAACTAGAACGTAATAAACCTCCCATTATAATTCGAAGTCATTTACACTTTTTAAGTCACTGATATTGAGTTTGATGCCATTACTTCTTATCTAAACAACAACCGAGGGACGTATTAATTTCCCAAACGTTTTTAAATTTTAATTATAATTAAAATATAAACCTTGAAAAGAGAAAAATAATGTTAGTCGACTTCTTTTTTCGAAATTTGTTTTTTTTTAATTCACTCTTCTAAATTCCCTAAGATATTTTCAAATATGAATAATCGGATTGTCTTTATATATTCACTGAAATGTATTGCATAAATTGTGCATGCATTTAAAGATATATCTAAACACTTAACACAACATTTTTACAGTATTTGTTATAAAAAATAAGGAAAGTTAGCACCTTTAATTTATATGTATGTAAAAAAAATTTTTTTTGTACTTTTTTATCTTATACTAGGGTACTAAGCCCTCTGCTCGCTACCATTCGCGAAACCCCTATAATTGTTACACAAACAAAATTAATTATTCCATCATAGAGCTTTTTGTTTCTGGAAAATTAATTGGAATAGTTTGAATTTAATGAATCATTGTATATCATGAGGAATCAAAATACATAATAAATGTTTCTGTATAAATGCTCTTGTTTCTTTTAATCCTTCTGGATAAATAATATCTGCGAATTCAACTTTACCGTGACTGAAGTGTGTTTAAGTCTCGCATGCTCCGCGCGAAATGAAAGAACATCACAACGTACACTCGTTATTAAGAGCACCAATTAATAAAGGTCGTACATCGTCTGGTAAAGTCTCTCCTAGATACTCACTTTCATTCCGTCATCTCGACTGGTCAATTCTTCTGCGAGCAATTTTTTGCCGTGCATTTATTACATCTCGGTTATTTTGCCGATAAAGTTGGCTTCAGAAAATTTAACTGCATGTCTCTGTCCATAGCATTTATAAGTGTCGCATCGATTTTTCAGATTGTTAGCCATTTTTAAATATATTTGATGCCAAATCAAACAAACACTTGAAATATTGTGCAGAATTAAAAATAAAGGGGGGGGGGGAGATAGTGTTCTACAGCAGATGCTGAAATGTGGTTTTATTGCATCTTATTACAGTGTGCACATTTTTATTCTATTTAATTTATAGATATCATGTCATTTGGTTTATATTTATATAACTGTAAATGATATACATAATAGAAGTTAATTAAAATTTTAGAAATACAACTAAAAAAAATCTTAATTTATTCATTAAATCTGAAATTGAAAAAATTTATCTTGTCATTTATTTGATAAAATTATAGAACTAAAAAAGAGATATTTCACTAAGAGTATCTGAATTTCCCCCTCTTACCAGTAGCCGTAAAAAACTTTCCCGAAGAAAGCTTAAATGCTATTTCAGATAATTACATATATTCTAGCGCAAGGTCAATCAGCGGAACGCCGCGAAGCCAAGAATTGTTACCTTTAAATCAAAGAAAAATGGCACCGATTGCCCAATGCCTTTCTTCGTTTCTAATACGAACTTAGCAGCTGGTAGTCGATATTTGATCACGATTACTAACTTTTGTTTGTCTGCTTTCTTTCCAATTAGACTTAAATATGTTGGCAAGTGCTTTCGTAACGCGATGCGCACTAAGCAAATTCAATCACGCAAGCCATGAACTTTGAATTTCGAGGCTCGTGCTGCTCTAACCCGCAACCAATTTATCATATTAATCAGATGGGATATTCGGGGACTGTTTATTATTCAGAAATTCTATCTCTCATTCTTAAATGGACATTGTAAGATGAAGATTTTTGAAATATAATGAAAGCGAAATCTTTTTATCGGCCAATTCTCTCTGAAAAAAGACACGGAATCCTTTTAGATTACGAAAAAGTGAAATTCAAGATCATTAATATATATAAGACAGGTTTTTGTCTTTATATATCTGGCAAGTCACTGTTAAATTGTATAAATAGATTATCTTTGTTACAGTTCAAGATACTAAGCACAAGCGTAGTTGCAATATGTAAGTGAATCCAATGTTTTTTTTTTTAACTAGCAAAATTAAATTTTTTTTCTACATATTTTCATTGCACCAGAACTATTAGAAAATTTGATTAATTTTAATTTTTGTTATTTTGGGAATGTATTGAATGATGAATAAAGATAAATTATGTATGTAGGAATCTAACCAAACCTAAAAAAATTAGACTCTTCAGATAGCGTAGTTTTAGTGGCGTGATGCCCAGGGTTTTTTTAATATTTACGGGTCAGTTTCTAAACCAAAATTAAAATAACACAAACGAAGGATAAAGAGACTTCTTTAGAAAAAATAAAAGAATTTATTTAGAGTTAAAGGGGAATATTTACAGGGGGAGTATTTAGAGAGAAATTTTAAAAAGAATTAAAACATGGAAATATTTAATGATCTGAAAGTTATATTATTTCCTCTAGGAGGCCGTTAGAGGTAGGGAATCATTATGACTGAAAATATATATTACCGCGTAGCCGCTGAGCTTTGCGGGAATCGCTGACGCGTGAAGACAGACGTCTTCTCTTGACGAAAGTTAGTGGGGGCTCTGCCACAAAATTAATTGGAACAGACTTTCAAAAGACCGATAGATGGCGTTGTTCTGGAATGCTAAACTAATTAAAATTTATCGTCCTCTGGAAAATGATCTAACCATTACAACTCTTGCTTTAGATTTCATATACCATCGGGTGTTGACAAAACAAGAAGACGGCAGATGTTGGTCAATTAAAATGGTTCTGTGGGATATCCTACATGTATATGGTTAGTTATTTTAAATTATTATTAGGGAATAAATTGAATTTAAAATAACAAGTAATATTTCAAGGTAATTCAAAATTCTGCCGAACAGTTGAAAAATGAAAGGTTACTTAACTAAAATTATGTAATTTAATCTATTTCAATTATTTAGAGACCGTAAATGGAAGTCCAGTAATTGAACTAAGGCGACCTTAGTATATTAGTCATATGACAGTGATAAAGATTTTCTGAAAAGAGAAAAAGTTGAAAACTTGCGTTACTAGAGGAATTCATGGTTGATAACAAAATTGTGCTAACACTTGTATTTATGTGTCGATTATGTATTTTATTACTACATTTCAGATCAAAAGGATGGCATGTTTTTTAAAAAAATCATTATGTTTCTTAAAAACTAATATAAAAAAATACATATATTTTTATCCTACAATTATAATCAAAACCTCTCTCAATCGACATTTCTTTCTCTCTCTCTCTCTCCCTTTTTTTATCTTTACATAAACTGAAGTATTTCTACATTTTATTAAACTGTTAAACTAAATGATGTTTTTATTGTCATAATATTTCAGATATCTTAATATAAAGCAAATATCGATTAGAACTAGTATATGACAAACACATTTTTTTAACATTATTTTCAAATATCAGAATATATATATACCGTGTACAATAGGATGTCATGCCCGACTTGTACTTGATAGTTTTTGTGAATAGTCTTTTCTGAGATAAGAAATTTCAGAAATTAGTATTGTATTTATTTCACTCATGATTAGAAAAAAAACAATGTAGAATCCAAAGTGAAAAATTTTGATATGAAAGATTATAAACATATATATATATATATATGTAATGATATCTCTAAAGCTAAATTAAATCCTAATTAATTTCCTAATTTTTATCTTAATTTAGCTCTTAACTTTATTTTCAAATGTTTTCTTAATTCCTTAAAGAATTCCACCTTTTTTACTTAATTAATGCTACAGAACTCTGTAAAAGGGCTAAAATCAACTTCTCATACACCAAGTGAATGTATAAAAAATTTGTTTTTCTACTCAAGTGCTTAAAAAAAATCTCTATAATTATCTCACTTAAATCGACACGTGTTAAGTAATCTCTAAGAGAATTTCACGATATATAATCATTGGGTTAAGTATTTTGTTCGTTCTTTTCTCTTTTCGCCCTGTGTTGTTCTGTATTGACGTGCCTCGTCGCTTCTACTAAGTTAACAAACTATGCCTCCCGGGAGGGAATAAAAGCGAAGTTTAAAAATTAATAGTGCTTCTCTCTCTCTCTCTCTCTGTGTGTGTGTGTGTGTGTGTGCGTGCGTGCGTGCGTGCGCGCGTGTGTATATATATAAAGTTTTCGAAAAAGCCGCTTCGAGCCTTCTAGTTTAAAATATTATTGATATCATAACAAAAAATTCAAATTCAACATTGGTATCACATAAAAAATTTCTGTAAAAGGTGAATTTTATCAGTATAATCAAGGAATAGATATTGTAACCAATCGAATCGTGATTATCAAATTGTGAGTTTAATATCAATTATTAACCATGTGGTATCAAAACGCATCTGTATATTCGGTTCTCAAGTTTTCCTGGATACTGGAAAGAATTATTGATGTCAGCAGTTTCCATTAAAATTTTTTAATTCAATATATTTATTTTTGATAATATTTATAAATGAATTAAGTTTATCTTCCATTTGTTGTTTATTTTGTGAAAAAGATGAAATGAAAAATATATTATGATTTATAATAATTTGGATCAAACTTAAAACAATGTTATTTCAAATGATATCAATAGCCGTATGCAAAATAATATTATTAATTATTTTCAATCACTCAAAATTTAGAGTAGTATTGAAGATGTGGATGAATTTTCAATTGCATTAAAATTATATTGTTTGACTGCATTTGTGATCAGGAAGCCTTGACCTAGTCCAATAATGGTACTTTTAAAAAATCTAATTATAGCAAACTTTTCTCTCAACTTTTAAATAAGCCATGCCCTTCATATAAAATTAAAGGACACCAAAGTCATCTTGTAAGTTAAGATCAGCCCCCAGTGTCCGTGAATTCCAGAAGCAGTAGGCAATTTAACACGGTTTCGAGCACAACGAGGAGTGGTCCATTATGAAAATCACGATCTTTCTTTGTTTCGGCAGTAGATCGTGTGCTCGCGACGATGGATTTCGGGCTGAGAGGATCACGTTTTCTGCCTTCCCCAATAGTTAACTTCCTCATCCCTCAACTGATAAAGGAAGAAAGAAAAACTGATAATGAATGAATGAATGAATGAAAAAGCCGAGAGAATTTCGTCAGGTTTAATGAGTCGCCGTGATGAGGTACTACACCAATTATGTATGATGGAAGTTTGCTCTAAAAGTATTACACAAAGAAAACTAGATCAGGAAACGTATCTGCTTTATATGATGAGGGAAAAAGAGAAAAGTCTTCCAAAAAATTGGTTAATAAATTTCACGAATTTAATATATATTTAGTGTAATGATGACAGTTGAATCAAAAAATTTTATGGCTAGAATTTTTATCATGTGAGAAGATGGTGTTGTTTTTTGGGATGAAGTTTTTGGCGTCAACAAAATTCCGTAGGCGAAAATTAAAAATTTTATCATCTGCACGAACATCTCAAAAAATCTGCTTTTAATGACGCGTTACCATTGCATTTACGAAAACTCTGATTAAAAAAACAAGTTAATGACTACAGCCAATAAAACCTAGAAAAAATGTCATTTTGAGCACGTGATTCAATAAAATGAAATAAGTAGGGAAAATTGATATTTTTTTAAACAATAAAGGCGAGACAAAGGTTTTTTGGATCGTTTGCAATACTGAAGAAACTCATTGAATGAAACAATTAAAATGAATAAAAATATAATTTAACTCGCACGAGCACGTGGTGCTTGGCCGTTCAAGAAATGATGTTCTGACATGATGCATAGAAACACGCATAGCAGATTTCATTTTAATCTTTTATTATTTATTGTTTTGATTTTGGGACTAAACTATGGAACAGTATAAAATTTCCATTTGAGTTATGTTGAAAAATTGAATTACAAAGCAGCTTATATTTTCTTACTTGCCTTTGCAATTTCTACATGTTTATATAAGACTATTAGTACTTGGCAAACGAGACTACCTAATACACAAATATGCTTCAAAGAGTAGGAATGTGCACCCCGGAGCAATCGTTTTAAAAATGTTTATTTAACATAAAAGGTGATTGGTGTTTTCCCCAATTACTTTCAAACATTATTTTTGCTCTTAATGATACTAGTTTTATTATGCCATATATTTCTTAAATTCGACAATTTTTAAAAATACTTTTTGCTTAATTTTCAACAATACTTTTCATCTGATTAATAAAATTTATCCCGCTTTCATTGTTTTACCCAATATATAATCAGATAATCTTCCACGAGTTAAAAAACTTTTGGAGGAAAGATGTGAATCTTATAATTTGAGTATTAATATGTGGAATAAGAAAGTAATATTACATTTTTTCACTAGTCGCACTGAAAAGAACACACAATTAGAAAATAGAGGATCTAGAAAGTGCATTTGTAATACCAATATGATGTTCTGGAATTTATATCATGTATACAATAAACAGAACAGGTATTAAAAATATTGAAATACCAATTTTAATATCTATCACTATTTGGTATTTTATTTGGAGAATTACAAACAATAACTGCTGTGTAAGAGATTTAATTAAAAGTAACACAACGAATATTTCAGATGTATCAGATAATATCCTGATACCTGATCATCCTTTTTTCCTTTTCTCTAGTTTAGATCCCTTTTTTCTCTTGTTGAGAATACATAAAAGACATGATAAACAGTTGAATCAGTCATGGGCATTTAAAAATAAACTCCTCAATATTTGCAAGAATCTTTTCATTGTTGTAATGACATTCAAATCAGTTTCAATTGCTTCTATAACTATATATTCCCTGGCTTTTCTTCAATTGTTGAAATGTAAGCAATTAAGTTCTTGCATGTTTTTTTGGGGGGAAGAGGGGAATGTCACTTTGAATTTCATATTTTATCTCATCTGTTTTTTGTTATGTGTGAAATCATTTAACAGATACTTCTAAGTAAAACATTTGATATACTGATAAATTATTCTTGTTATTCCTCTAATTAACACGTTTCAGTCCATCTAATAAATCATTTCTAAGTTGAAATCAAATGCGAAATCTATATGACAAATACGAAACTGATGTTCCTTTGATAGAGAACTGATAATTATTACAACATTAGAAGACATTTGCATTTGCATATGAATATGACTACATGTGACTTGACTGCATTAAAGAAACTCATGCATGCTGTAAATATAACAGCTTAATAACACGACAATTTGATGCCTAAAAATATTTTGTTGAGAAAAACAAGTGAAGTATAAGACCTGTTTATTCTGGCTATGGGTAAGAGATTTAATTGAAATTAAACCAAGCCATTATCCCCGTCGAACTAGCTGGTTGCATAAGGTTATTAGTAGTAAATAAAGTTCCATACGGAATTAATTTAACTCATTGTGTACTCTTTACTTAGTTTTTTTGCCTTTAATTTAATTCTTTTTTTTATGCCTTTTGAACTATGTAAAACGAATTTTTCAGTGTGTTATCATGTTTCCTAATATTAGTGGAATTGGATGGAAATCACTTATTCTCCTCGCTATGCCGTTTCTTGAACACATATCTCAAAGGAATTATTGAATTCAGTGCGGTTTAGAAGATTAAAATTGTTCTCACAAATAGTATTTAATTTGGAAAAATTAAATTTAAGAAATTAATATTATATATATATATATATATATATATATATATATATATATATGATGAAACAGTATGTCTTTTCAAGTTATCATGCATCATTATAAAGCATTCTTAAGCGAATTGATAATTGTAATATATTGCGAAGAATCGCCGGCACTTAAGTTAGAGTATCCATACAATTTATAACAAAAATATAGTTACAAGCGGTAGAACGACGCTGAAAGGCATCGAAGGGAGAGCGGTTGGCGACGGCGTCAAAGAGCTTGGCGCCAACCGAGTTGGTATGGCGAAAGGAATAGTTTGGTAACCGCTCGCTCGCTTGCGGTGATTTCCGAAGCTTCGCGTCTCCCTCGCCCGGCTATATAAGGAACGGGTTGCCGCAAGCGGCAGTTCCTCTCTAGGAAGAGAAGCGTCTTGCTAGACTAGCGGATTACTTTTCCTGCTTGTTATTAGGGTGCTGTGTTTACGTTTGCTATTAACGTTGTGTTATTGAGCTCGCTGTGATTTACTTTTTGCTGTGCTATACGATAGCTGTTTTGCAGTCTGTTTTTATTGTGCGTAAGGCTTGCATTTACGTTGTAAGTGACTGTTGACTGCTGGATTGTGTTTATCTGAAGTTTTCCTTTCTCAAGTCACCCTGTAAATATCTGTATAGCTGTAAGTAAATTTGTGCTGTTCTCAAATAAAGTCCTCTCAATCCGAACCCGCTACGCTAAAAACATAACAATAGTATATACTTACAGAAATAAGGTTTTACTCTTCTACTACTAATTCAAAACCTTACAGCTTTATTCAAGTAACATGATTTCAACAATGATTGTTGTAATAACTAAGGATGATAAATAATAGAATAAGTTTTCTTTTGGCATCTTATTACAATATGACTTTTATAGTTTCATTCCTTTTTTTAAATATTGGAACATATTATCAGTTATCTAAATAATAAAAAAAATATTTTAAGCGCCTTGGCTTAGGGGTAGCACTTCTTCCCCGAGAGCTAAGCATCCCGGGTTCGAATCCCGTTCGGACTTAGTTGTTCATCTGTGAACTATCTGTAAGGTTTATGAATATGTCTTCCCGTAAAAAGGGCCTGTGCAAACGACTGTGATGAGTGTGTAGCTAAGTCGTACTCTTGGTTCTAGTTGGTGCTACTTCAAGAACAAGAGATGCTCATTCGGCTTAAAATCGCTGACTGCCGTTTGCGCGCTTGTCCATAGCAAGTTCGGTTACCAAGAAATTTTTTTTTAAAAAAAAGAACTATACAAACATTGTAGTAATATTATATTTAATAAAATTTTACTATTTAATAATAATAAGCTCATAAAAAGCTCATAAAAAGTTAATGAAATGAAGATTCAATAGCGTATAGAAAATTATAAGCCAAATGAGACTAATATTTAGATTTCTAATATTGTTCTTACAGTTGATTCTTTATTTTTGTTTATTCCCACGTGGATTCTCAATAAACCTATATGAATTCACCTTATTTCAATTCTTCTTAGTTCCTTATTTATTTATTTGTGATGCAAATATTTGCAGTTGCTTTATACTTCTGGATTTAAAATTTCAACCTAACCATACACCTTATATATTCTCTTCGGGAAATTTATCGAAAACTGATTAATTAATAGCTTGATTTGTGAAAGGGAAAATTTCTTTTTGATGAGCAGTATAACATGCACCGAAACAATGCTAGTTCTTTTTCTTTTCTTTCTTTTTTTTTTTTTTTTCGTTTTCTCATATACGAAGTAATAAATAAATCTTTGTAACCGTAAAAAAATTTGAGTTCGAGCTGTTGACGAATCTCCTAACTTAAGTTCCGTCCTCAAGCTCAAAAAATACAATTTGAAATTATGTTTCTCTAGGACAAAGATAACTAAAAAAACTTTGAGCTAGACTGATAATATAATGGTATTTAGTCTTTACATCAAATTTACAGCCTTCTGTCATATTTTGAGTGAGCTATATTCTGATTAAGTCTCTCTATCCGAATTTAAATTTACGCGATGTTTACAATAAGAGAGCTAGATGAATAAATTTGGTTCACAGGTTGAACACCTGTGTACCAAATTTTATCTATCTGCCAAATTGAATTAAGTTTTGGAACCAAGTTCTTTAAGTGATTTTTTTTCTGTTGATCAGTTCTTTTACTGTCGGCATTCTGGTATAGTGGCAGTGCGTCTTCTCACTGATCTAGGAGTCCCGGTTCGGGCATGGTTGTTCTTCTGTGTGCTGTCTGTAAGGTATGGGAATGTTCCCACCTCTAAAAAGGAGTTGTGCAAGCGAATGTGATGAGTGAATAGCAAAAGTCGTACTCTTGTCCCAAGTAGGCAATAAAAAAAGACACGCTGATTAGGCTTAAATCGTTGTCTGTTTCAGCGAACTTGTCCATGGCAAGTGCCATAAGAAACAACAAAACAACAACAGTTCTCTTACCACAAGTAAGCACGATAACGAATGACAAATATGCAATGATTTTGATTTGACATGTGAAATTTAATATGTCATTTTGTAACTGCAATTGTAGTTCTGAATTTCATTTTGCTTCAGCTGTTGAAAAAAAAACAAAACAAATTTGACTTTTGGGAACTATTAGCTGTGTGCCATGGATGAATCAGCCAGTAATTTAGCAAAATGATAAAATGACGCAAAATATCAATATTTTGTAATTTTTTTTCACCACTGCCATGAAGAGCATTTGTAGCCCTACTCGTTTTCCATAATTTTATGCGAGGAGGAGCCTTTTTATTAGAGAATATGCGAGAAAGTTTTAGAGAGACCGCTCTCATTGTCTTATTATAGTAATCTGATTTTCGTTTAGCATTTGGCTTATATGAATAGAACCAATTATTATTATAATAGTGTCTAATATTTTTGTTATGCTGTTCTTTAATCACCCTTTTTTACATAAGTTATTAATAATTAATTTTAACATTCTCTAAGAATAAAACTAATATCTTTTTTTACATTATTAATATGACCATCGTAATAGGAAGCTTATTGCATTACGCCTGGATATTAATCACATTATACGGGCAAAAAGTTAAATTTGTTTAATTATTGAGGTTATTGGCAGTTTTTTTCTTCCTAGCGTAATGATGTATAGAGTTCATCGCAATAATCTGTTCATTAATATTTAATCGTGTCAATTATTTTTATATTCAATAGATTGTATCGATCTGCAAAGATTTTGAACTGCATGTATTCTTTGTATGAAACAGTTTGCATTGATATATTTACCTCAGATTCAACTGATGTTATTTTATGCACTAACTGTTTAACTACTTTTGATTTTCAAACTATTTTTTTCACTATCGGTTATTTTTCCCACTAATATAAGAATCATAATTGTTATTTTTCAGTTTTGCTTTTTATCAACCATATTAGATTAATTGAAATAATTTGTAAAATAATTCTTTTGAAATGATGGACTATATTGTTTTTAATTTTGGAAAAGGCTATAAGGTATTCATGTTAAAAATATTAAAATAAGAGTTTACCCCAAATATCGTAACTATTCATTAGTTTTACGTAAATATTTAATTTAAAATTACAGTTTTTGAAGCATTTAATGATAATTTAAGATATTCTTGAAGCAATTTAATTGGTAACTGTTTATTAGAAAATATTTATACTAATTTTTTATGTTTCTATTTTGTAATAAATAATTTTTTCGTATTTCTCCTGCGTGATCAAATAGAAATTTTTAGATTTTTTTATATAATTCCAAAATGTACTAATGTATTTCTTTGAAATGAGAAAATGAATAATGACTAAGAACAATACAACATATTATTTCACAGTTTTTTTCTTCGAGTGAAATGATCATACATTAAAAATGAAGGTATTAACTGAACTTTTCTGCTTGAAATATCCAATTCTTCATCTGCCTAGAAAGGGATTATTAACCAAGTTGCAACTTATTCTCTTCAAGAACTTACTGCCCATTTCTTTGGTAGAACTAAAGCTATTAATAACAACTACATCATCTGTTAAATCTCGGATTCAGTGCGATTTGCAAAACGCATTACGCCAGAGCAAACGATTTCCAAAAAGTGTTATTTTTCTTCTGATCTGCATCTCGTTTCCTGAAATTATCTCCAAGAAACGTAATTATTACCTCTGTGACTAATGGCTTTTCATTGCCATTAATCAAACTTCCGTGTGCGTGTGTTGTTTCTCTCAACAACTTTAGACGTTCGAATGCAGAAAAAAAATACCGAAATAGCAACTTCATCGAACCGAAAAGCGGTGGAAAACTTTGCATTGTTTACACAATCATAATCATAATCGTTTGATATGATTAGCATTTATAGGATATTCCGATGAAAGTAGAATCTCTTGATTTAGATGTCGTTGAGGTTGTGACCATTTGTCATAAATAAACGCAACACACGCATAAATAAACAGAATACAAAACCTTTAAAGGCTATTCTATTCCTAAAGATAAAAGTGCGTAATCTTATATTTTCTAAACCAAATATTTTTTATAAAATTCCTATGAAATTTGTAGGAGTTTCAGAATATTCAGTGCGAGTTATCTCGAATAAAGTACTGAATCAAGTTCACGGAGCGAAGACAATATGATTAATTTTTCCTCATAACGAAAATTGATAAGAATTTAAGTTCAGCACTCCATGCTAATTATTAATTACTCCATGCTAAATTATTATTTTATATATAGGAGCGATAGAGTTAGGGCAATTGGGAACGAATTTTACCGATGTAATTTTTTCCTAAAATGTTCTAATAATGAAAAAAAGCCTTAACCATGATCTAATTAATTTATTATATCATGTGCATAATCCTATTTTAACGGATCTATTAAACATTGTTCTTTTTTCTAATTAAATTACAAACTTACCAGTTTTAATCACAGTAACTTTCATAATTACTTCAGTTATTCGCAGTTTCTCCAGATAAAAAGCGTAATTGGGCATACATATTTCAGCTTCTGATTACTCTTACAGTAACAAACTTATTTCAAGACAATATAATTGTAATAATAAGAAATCATTGATTGTTGATATTATTTCACCGCCCGTTTCCAATTATCTCAGAGTACTTTTTGTATTGTTGTTTAATAACAATACATTCTATTCCATCGAATATCTCATATAAATTGTCCTAACTATTTAAAATACGGAAAGTGAAACTTTATGAAAACAAAAACAACTGAACGTTATGAGACACGAGAAGTAAGTATAAGTTAAAAACTTATTTTTGAAATTAATAAATACTAGTCTTCTCAGCTGATTCTTTCTGACATTTACGCTGCCTAAAAATTATACATTGGGCTAGGATCTGTTAGTATACTTTTAGTCGATTTTCAGTAATCGTAAATTATAATTATGCCTCCAAGACAAATTTTGATTTAGTCAAATAAGTGGTCTTTAATTCTGTCACATTCGTTTTGCTGCCGTCAACTTCATTAACCCTTCGGATGAACCAATAATGGTCATAAGATAAATAATATACAATCAAACATCTATAATTTGGGATATTACTTTGTTAGTTTACGCAACTTCCACATTTTACTGAAAGCGTCACAAGATTACTGAAGCGTTACAGATTCCACTTTCAGCTTGAAATAAAAATTAATCGTATTCATATCTGTTATATCCTACCATATATAAAAAAAATGTCCGATTTATCTTGCTAATAAAAAATGTAGAAAATGAATAACGATACGTAGAAAATTTTGATTTAACTCTTTTGAATACGGTTGCAATAAAAAAAAAATCATAAGAAAAATTCATTGAGAAAAGTAGGAAAGTATTTTTCGTCTTCTTCTGAGCTGTCTTAAAAAAGGCATATGTTTCTCAGCTCGCTAAGGCCTCATCAGTATGCACTATAGTAACTATTTCCAATTACTCTCTCTGATCCTAATACATTTAAATTTAATTATTCCTTTGTCATTTTTATTAAAATAACAATGAAAATTAAAGCCAAAGAAACGCCCATGATTATTCGTGTTCAAGAATTAAAATTTTAATTGTGAGCTGTTATAATTTTCTAATCGGGTTTTATTAAATAATTAAAAATGGTAATTTTTTTTCTCATCTTCATACTTAAGTTATATATCTATAAAAACTGTTTATAAAAATATAAGTGTTAGTGATTCATTTTTATGAATTTAAAAATGTAAAGCTGTGTAATTGCTACTTATTAATGCGATCCATAATTATTCTAATCATAATCTATTCAATTTCAAGGGAAAAGAACTATCTCAGGTGATTTATTTCAATAAATTATAAAGAATAATTAAATTCATGTTATTGTCTGAGATTTTTTGTGAAATTTTCAAGGAAGTAATTTTATGTGATTATTAAAAGCCCAATTGCTATTTAATGAATGGGGGTTTTGTTCTGTAAACCGACAGAACAAAAATGTTCTGTAAATCGACAGAACAAAAACGCTTTTTATAACGCTATTTTTTGTATCGACAAAAGAGCGTTATGAATTTTTTTAAAGAAATCATATGCTTTACTACCTTCATTACACTTTTAGTTACATTTTTTTTCATGTTATTTACAAAAGCAGTTTAACATATTTAATAACATATAAAATTTCTAATTAATTTTTAATTTATTGATGGCTTTTACAAAGTAATTCTGTATATTTTTTCAGAAAACTAATTGAATTCTTAGTTACAAAACTAAGCATCTTTTATAAATAATTTATTTTTAAATACTGTTCTTGATCCTTTTTTTATGTTTAATTAATTTATGAATAACAAACAGCATAAGTGCATGAAAGAGCTACTGGTGCCCTTCTGTAAAACTGAAGTTTCAAAATTCATAGCTTCTAATAAAATTAATCATTTATTTATGAGTGCTTTAAAAGTTTTTTGGATTATGAAATTTAATTTCATTGTTGTGAACTTTGTTTAATTGATAGAAATTGCAATTGAATACCTGAATAACAAAAATGTCGAGCCATTTTGATAAAAGTAGCTTTATAAAACGTTGTTTGATAAAATATCTTCAATACACAATGACGTATATTTAAATGTGTGAAGAAACATATATAAAAAACAAAAATTATATATGTATGATACAATACCAAGAAATAAATCCATATAACATTTTCTCTAACTTCCTAATTAAAAATAATTTCAAATGGGAGATATCTCAGCATGTTTCATTTTATGAAGAAGGTTAAATGATTTTTTTTCTAATAATAATTAAAATATCTGAAGACGTATTTTAATCTGTTTCACCACTTATTTTTTTTGCACTCTCATCTGATCTAAATTAGAAAAAATTAAAAAATCTAAAATTAGAAAATCTAAGTCTAAAATTAGAAAATCAGTTTCATTCTGCTAATTATTCAATATTATAATTTTTAATTGTGAGTATTTGTAAAGAACTTTTTAATAAAATCAGTTATTTCAAATTGTATGGTTAGTGTTTCAAAAATCAGCTCGAATAAATCTAATATTTCCTTCGAATGAAATAATTCGTATATGTTAAACATTGTTTTGAAGGTAATACTTCAAGGATGATTTTGTGAATACTTTGCAAAATTAATACAATTAAATTTTACTTAAGGTCTCATAATTAGATTTCACGTTATAAATGTTTAATGACTTTTGCAAACCGTTATTATTATTATTCCATACAGTTCATGCCTTAGTAGTAGAGTTTTTCGTTAGTCGGTTGACGTTGCTGCAGCCTTTTATAGCGGTACTTTCTTCTTTAAATAGTAACTACGCATTCACCTTAACTGAGATGCCTTAAATTACCTAGAAAAATTAAAAAGCAAAAATGCGAGATCATTAAATTCCTGTCACGTGACTTCAGATGAAACCGAGAACTTTCACACCTGTCCAAACATTACCACGATGTCCCGAGGCTTTGGTCTATCATTGTTCCCAGAAAACGAACCGAAGAACATTATTTCCACGCTAAATTAAACTTTGCCGTTGCCGATTTTGCCAACCTTCTTCATTCATGAGATGCTCGCATTAATAACTATTTGTCATTTGAGAGGCTCGCCTTGGGCCATCAGACCAACCTGCTGTCCAATGACAGGGCACTTATCGCGCATTAAATCGAGTCGTTTCTCACCCTTGGTGTACAAGTCGGTCTTTGTTTCAAGTGTTGATGGGATTCAATGGGATAAAAATTCATGTATATCAGATGGCTTCTTGCCGATAATGTTACATGGATGGGGCATTGGATTGACGACGGCGCAATGGAATATTAGTCGTGAAAATGTCACATTTACTTTGCCATGATGAATGGTGAAGGGCAATTCGAATTAATCGTTTCCATTGAACACTCTAATGGTCTATAATTCTGAAAATTTGAATGCCTATGTTAGCACCAAATATACTCGCCATTTGTTAGATTGCCAAAGAATGATTGTTCAAATGCTCTGTAGCATTAGTTGAATCGTTCATGCTTGAATTTAGCAATTACTTAAAATGTGTCACTATTAAGTGTTACCAGAACACTTTTTAGGATAGTTTTCATTGTTAGTTGAACATTTCTTATCATTTTATTTCAGAAAATGCCGCAAAATGGCCTTTTTTTACTATTAAATTTATTTTTGTAATTCATTTTTTGTTAAATGCTTTTGACCTGCTTGACTTTTTCCTCTTTGAACTAATTAATAAATTTTCCAAAATACTTTACTCAAAAATGTTCTTATTTGAAATTTTTAAATGATAAAAAATATTGAATCAACAAATTTCATAATAAATTTACTAAAAATTGTTAAGTAATATATAAACAATTTTATTAAATATTTTTGTAATAAAACTCTTACTTGTTTGATTTTCTGCATAATCAGCATGGATAGGCTTTGAGTTGGTAGGCTGAGAAAGGGTTGCAAGATGGCAAATTAAAAACTTCTATTTTCCAAGTTGCCAAGGAATTAAGCTTGTAAAAAAATTATCTATGAATGATAATATATTAGGAATAACAATAATACTTTGTCAAGAATAATTTATTATATTTCTATATATTTCATTACGTTCACTTACTTATTAGATTATTTATAAAGCTGAACATCTTATTTAATGAATTTATGTATAAAAGGAAAACTTGCGTTGTTTGTAGCTCTATTAAATACATAAAAACAAATCATACCCAGAAAATTAATAAAATAAAAAAAACTACCTAAAATTAACTATAAGCATACTAAAACTATCTTAATTAGTGATTTTAAACTTGTTGTTGTTATTGCTTTTGGCACTTACCATGGATAAGCTCGCTGTGGTAGTCAGTGATTTAAGCCTAATCAGTGTTTCTTGTTTTGTAGTAGCGCAAACTAGGGTCAAGAGTATGACTTTTACAATTCACTCATCACATTCGCTTGCACAGCTCCTTTTTACAGGTGGGCACAGTCACACACCTCATAGATAGAACACAGAACAAAAACCATGCCCGAACCGGGACTCGAACTCGGAACGCCCAGATCATGAGGAAGACGCGCCACCCTTATGCCAGGACGCGACGATTTTAAATGTAATCGTTTTATTAAAAAGGGGCCACAAAATGTGAATTGCTTAGCGCCATAAAATGTATAAATCCGCCATTGAACAATATCAGTTTTATAGGCTAGCAATTAGTGATATAGACAAACAGTAATTTGTTAATTTTGCTTTGTGATATGCATGATAAAAAAATCGGATGAAACGTTCTAAAGGGCAGATGTTTGGACTTAGCGCTGCCAAATTTGACTGTTGCGTTTTTCTAAAATAAAATTTAATTTTTTTTATTTGATTTAAATTTTAAAAATAAACGAAAAATTTACATTTTTTTCTTCTGAAAATAATTTTGGACTTTTTAGCATATTACTTTTGAAAAAAATTGCCAAATTAATGAGATAATGGCTATGAAGTGAAGTCAGGCTCAAAATTTCATTCCATGTTGGACCAATTCATGTTGGGACCAAATACCCACTAAATTTTGAATTTTGGAAATTTGGATTTGAAGTGCCAACTCAAGAGTCATTGTCGTCATCTGGATGCAGTTCAAAAGTACGAGAGTTCCAAAAATAACCTTCGTTGCTTCAAAATGGACGTTAATGAACTAAATCGAATTAAACTACAAAAAAATCATTTTACATCACTTTAAAATTAAAAAAAAAGTTTTTTGATAGTATATTTCTGTAAAAGTTTCTCTATAAATTTTATAAACGTTTTCAAAGCATTTTAATTGCAATATTTATTTAATATTTTATAACAATTGAATTTGCAAAAAAAATTTACAAATTTTTTCATTATTTTAGTAATTTTGTTTATTAACACAAAGTTTAATGATATCGAATGCATTTCTTATGTACGTTTCTTATGGCTATACTTAAAAGCAAATTTAAAAAAAAGCATAATGAATGAAACTTAGTTATTTTGCGATGTTTAGGACTGGAACTTGGGATCTTCTTTATTATTAAAAAATATTTTACGTTTTTATGAGTTTTATTTTATATTTTATCATATATCATACCATTTTGCACCCGTAAAACTTTTCTTATTATAATATTTACATTTTACTTTTTTTTGTATTTTTATAGTGAGGATTCAATGGATGAAGTGTAATGGGCTACACAAAGTAAAATTTGTGAGAATTGTTTTGAAAAGTTTTGATATTTGCTTATATTTGTTGAATTAAGTTAAAGTATTTTGTTAAAGAAGATTAAAGGTCATCCTGAAGACTTATTTACTCTAATTCCAACTACATTATATAAAACGATTAATGAATTAAATATACAGGGTGTCCATAATTAAACGATCCTGCTTTAAACTTTCTACAGGCGAAACTGTAGTTCACAAAGTTATGAAATTTTATATAGGTCATAATGAAATGTTGGGAATTTGTTTAAGTGAATAATAATAATAGTATAAAAATAGTTCAAAATTTCCCCACCAGGAGCAGTTGTTCAAACGAATTACACATTTAGCATATTTTTGACAAATTTGATAACAACAAAACAGGTTCAACATGACGGCCACCATTTGCCACTACCATCTGAAATCGTAAGATAGCATGTTCCACAGTTGGCCGTATTGTGTTCTGGGAAATAGTAAGGGCATGCTGTGAGATGCTGTTTTTTAAATCAGGCGAAGTTTTTAGATTATCACGATTTAAAGGACGTTTTAAATTTCTCCAAAGTCAAAAGTCGCATGGAGTTAGGTCCGGAGACCGGGGAGGCCACAGATCATGAATTTGAAGGCTGATGACACGTTCTTCTGTTAAAATAATTATGTAGAACGTCCTTTACACAACGACTATTGTGTGGAGGAGCTTCATTATGCATGAAATTGTGCTCGAAAGGCATTGCCGTGCCTACTGTGGTTACTGTGGAACATGCCATCTTACGATTCCAGATGGTCGCAGAAAATACTGGCTGTCATGTTGAACATGTTTTGTTGTTATTAAATTTGTCAAAAATATGCTAAATGTATAATTCATTTGGAAAACTGCCCTTAGTAGCTAAATTTCGAACTATTTTTTATTCGCTCAAACAGATTGCCATCCCTTCATTGTGACCTATACAAAATTTCATAACTTTCTGAACAATAGCTTCGCCTGTAGACAATTATAAAGTAGGGTCGTTTAATTATGGACATACAGTACGTGTAAACTGTAATACGTTTTAAAGCTTTCATTTATTATAATGCTTTCGGACTAAAATAACATATTTTATAGGGTTTTTTTTCACCTAAATTGGTTATAATTTTTATAATTAATATGCAGCGTTGAAAATTTAACACTAGTATAATTTTTTGATCAATTATTTATAGTAATTGTAATTGTTAGGCCTAGATAGACATGGTTGATATGGCGTTAGATTTCTATCCCTTGGACTGCGAGTTCGAATCCACCAGCCGAAGACACTCCATGTGTGCGACCACAATCAACATCATTAGAAAATCATTTAGAAAAGAAAAAAAATATTAAGCCAATAAATAGTAACAAAGAAAAATAATAGTCCAACGCCATATATCGAAAGGAGAATCAAAAATTGCCAGGAAATTCCCTTTCTATTTTACAGTTTAATATCATGATTCTGTCTTATTTATATAGTAATTATTAAATGAAAAATAACTAAAATAAAAATTTTCTTTCTTAAACTAAGTAAGAATTGATTTTAAAAAATTGTTGCTTAATAAAGGTAGTTTTGATATGAACATAATTAGTAAAACTAGTGTATGAAGATCTCAAGAAAGTATTTGCTTGAAATAATTGAGACGATTTTATTATATGTTGGCCATACATATTTTTCTCTACTTAATATTCAAACGCACCCTCGCTGTTGTTAGAAGATGATGATTAGTCTTTCATATTTCTAAGATGTTTCCTCTAAGCTGTAGGTGCCCGACAGGTTGATGGAAACGAACTCTGATTAATGGACTTCAACCTCCCGCTTAAAGTTTACTTCCTGCTTGATTTGCATCCTGGGAAAAGAAAGAATTTGAGCTACTGCATCAAGAGTACTTTCTTTCTGTAACAGACAGTTCTATTTTCTTTATATCGTTGAAGGTTAAATTGTTATTGAACTTTAACAAAATTCAATAACACAGTTTTAAAAAAACGAAAGAAAAGCAAGAAGAAACCGAATAGTAAAACGATAATAGAAATCGTTTTTTCCCCCTTCTTTTTCTGAACATGAATGTTATTACTTTAATACATGTAATACTTCTACCATGATGAAAAAAACTATGCTTAAATTAGATATTGAAAGGTACAATACTTTTATTCCTTTCCTTTTTATTTTTTAAAACAAAAATTAGTAAATAATTGCCTGAAGTATCAAAATGATTTTTGTTGTTATTAATTTGTATTTTGTACTTGTGTCAGAATTTAATGACATATAGAAATCTAATAAATTGAATTTCGGTAAGATTTGTTCATATAATATTTTTTTCTTAGTTTGCATACAAAGACTGTGATTTTCATAGTTCTTTATTAAAAATAGTAATTCCACAAAAAATTGATCTGGAAAAGATTTTAAAAATATTGTTTATTTTAGTTTTGAAAATTGAAAAAAATTGCACTTATTTTTATAAAAAGGAATTTAAAAAATTTTTACAATCAATTCCTACTTAGGTCAACAAAGAAAACTTTTACTTTTTATTAAATAATTACAATTAATATAAACAATTTATCAAAAAATTATACCTGGCCGAAACAAAATCAAATTTGTATCCGTTGTAAATAAATTAGCACACACTCATAACACAATCAGAACTCACTCAATTGGCGTTGAAAATAGAAACGCCAATTCAGACAACGCAAAATGCGTGAATCTTCTACGCCACTTGGGAAAACACAACACAGATTAGGAATTTTTAATTTTCTTTATTCTGTATTATTTTAATTAACAATTTTTCATTTTAAATACATCAAACAATAAGAAAATGAACACAGTTGTTTGAAATAATCTGCCGAAAACGTGTTAAGTCTAACCTCATTAGCGTGGTGACGGTGGTGGGGAAGACAAACTGAATTCGTTACTTATTTGGTGGTGGAAAAATGAAGATTTTTTGCGAGGAAGTTAGTTTTTAATTAATTAATTAAAAATTAAGGAATTAATATTGGAAAAAACTGTATTAACATCAAATTACATCCACTACAAGTTTTAAAAAATGTACTTAGACTTGAGTGGATGTAATTTGATGTTAATACAGTTTTTTCCAATATTAATTCC
>JAOUZG010017606.1:5318611-5332929 GCA_026289955.1 Argiope argentata | reverse complement strand
TGGTGCACTTTGACCGGTTATCTTTTCACCAATGGTTTCACAAATTTTCTTATGGCATGTATTGTTTTGATAAATCACAATTGAAAATTTAAATATTCGAGTTAGCTTCGATACCTGTTTTCTTCGAGCGGAGCTCGGTCCCCCGCTGGTATATATAATATGGAGACTATGAGCTAATAGTAAGAATTGAAAAATGGTTTAAAAGAAAAAGTTTAATTTCGTTAATAAATAAGCATTCAAGAAAATAAATATTTTCTTCTTTTCAATAATTTGCCCTTTATCAATTTTTATTCTAATATCTTTATTTTTTTTATTCTAAGGAGACTAGTAACAATTCTTTTTCTAAACTTCATGCAAATTTAAATTTTACAGCATTGACTTTATCTTGTTTGGGATAAAATTGTGTATTTATAAAATTGTGATGATTTTTTTAAAAAAGCAGCAATATTTTACAATAGTTTTAAATACACAAAAATGTAACTGAAAGTTCTGTTTTTTATTTCTTTACTTTATACTATTCATTGATCCTTTTCGAAAATTTATTTATTTTTTCAATATTTATTTGTTTTTATTTATATTTTTCGAGGTACAATTTCTTTTTAAATGTTCTGTTTTCATTTTTAAATGGTGTTAGCATCTTGACAGTTTTAATAACTAACTTGATCTTCTCACATGTTATTTAATTTTTCTGATCTTAAGACATAGAAGCAAACTTGTTGCCGAAAATTTCAATTTTTTTTCAAAAGGTTCACAAAATATGGCCTGTAAATATATTTCACGCTAACAGTTTCTACATAATTTCCTCTTTCATTTATGCTCAGTACTGAATCCATAAAATATCTCCTTGTTGACAGTAACTGCTAAAGAATTAATATTTTACCAAGAAAACAAGACATGGTATCTTTTAACGTGAATAGTTTCTCAATTGTATCTTCATTCTTGTGTGGGCTATTCAATCCAATTCTCCCGAACAAAAGACTGCATTGTTTGTTTTCTCAGCTGATAATTTATAACGCCACTAAAAATCGTATGTGAATTTTAGCATTCACAAATACGAAAATTATATAATAATTCTTCCCGAGCCTCTGAATGAATCAGACAGCGAGCTTCATTTGAACGCATGAACCTCACCTTCTAAGCTTGTTTCCTGTCTAAAAAATATCATTTAAATTTCGCGTTCCCTCATTCATTCAAAATGCGTTCACTATATTGTGGAAATTCCAGCTCGTTTTCTTCAACTTTTTCGTATTATGACCTTGTTATGTATATAAATCTAAGATATTATTATGCGTGAAACATTTTATTATCTACTGGAATTGGCGATATTTATAAATTAAAATTCGTTGTGCTTCACATTTTCATAAAAATGTTAAGAGCAAGAAACTGTCGAAGTTGTCCAAGGACGAAAACATTTCGAATTTCAATTATTCTGTTAAATAGTAGTTGTTTTTATTAAATTGTAATTTACGATCTCAGCCGAGAAGTACTACTATTTTAATCTCTATCGCTAATAAAGATGAATGTCTATGTTTGTTGGCGTTTTACAGTTCAGACTGTTTATCCAACTGCTACCAAATTTGACATCCATATACCTTGAAAGGTGGGAATGTGTGCTTCGGAGATAACTGTTTTAAACTTTTAATTAGAATTTTATTAATTAAAATTGAGATGGTTATTCGGGATTTTTCATGATAAATTCTGAAAATATTGCTGCACAAAAATAATCTGTTTTTTTATGATCAAAATCCACAAGTTTGCCAATTTTTAAAAGACATTTTTGTTTGATCTTTAACAGTAAATTACTTCATTGTTTTCATTGTTTAATTGATTATTCTTATTGTAGACTTCTTTTGTTACTGAAAGTCAAAGAAGAAAGATTTTGTTTAATATTTTTCTAGTTCAAATGTCGAATAAAAAATGCATATCGCAAAAGTTCGAAAGAAGATGAAAAGGGCAATACATTTTTAACAGCGCTATGATATCCCGGGATTGATCTCCCTTAACGAAGTTCACGTGCACACTGTGCAAGACATCTGTAAGACTATTAAAATAACACAGTTTTAATGTGTGACAATTTGTCAGTATCATGGACATAAAAATTACGTTTTGGCAATTTAGCTGAAATTAAACTGACTAATGTATTGCCGACGACATGGGCCTCTCCAAATCTCCCGATCTTATGGTTTGGGATTTCTTCCTTTAGGGCTATTTTAAAGCAAGAATTTAAATCCGCCTTTATCAAATAAACAGAATGAGCACCAGAATCGTATTAACAAAGTTGATATAGGAATGAGCATTTATTGATTCAGAGAAAATTGGACTACCCTTCAAATGATGCTGCGGGACAAAAGCGTAGTATACAAGATATTTTCAGTGATTCATACAAATAATTGAAATATATCCTTTCTTAATATATATTGTTTATTTTCTTAATTGTAATAATTTTTCAAATAAATTTGAACTTGAAGAGTATTTTAAAGTAACTCTATATTACTTTAGCCTAAATATTATAGCAAAACCTTTTATTAAATGTTTTTTTAAAGAAAACATATAATTTAAAGACAAGATTTCAAATGCGATTGCTGACAGAAATTAATATATGCAACCGAAATTGGGAAAATAATTCATTAAAAACTTGTGATCGATAATGATCTGTATTCTTTTTTTTTCTTTTTCTTCTTATTCTTTTTTTGATAATTTTTTATGTAAATTTTGCGTTTAAGAGACTACATAGTTTCACAATAATATTTGCATAGATTTTTTTTCTAGATTTATCACCATATAGCTTGCCTTATATTATGTTAAATATCTCTCAATCTTATACTTTAGCTCTTAATCTAGTAGCTAATCTTTAAGCTTGTAGAGAACGAAAATGTTACATAATTCATGATTCAGAATATAACTTTTAAATATTAAAATTAATGTGGTCGTTTT
This sequence comes from Argiope argentata, assembly GCA_026289955.1. Taxonomy (NCBI): domain Eukaryota; kingdom Metazoa; phylum Arthropoda; class Arachnida; order Araneae; family Araneidae; genus Argiope; species Argiope argentata. The sequence goes on along the minus strand of JAOUZG010017606.1, from coordinate 5,329,995 downwards.
AATTAATGAACTGTAACGATTTTCTAAGGCCTTTCTGAACGCTGAAAAAATTGCTTTAATTTTTTTCAATACCTATTATTGGTTCACACTCTCCCTTATATATCATTGAAAATATCTTGTATACTATATATATATATATATATATCTTGCTCAAATTTTCAATCGTTTATAAAATAGTCATTCATCCCATCAAGTTCAAGAAAAATTTTAAAACTTGCAGTGAATGAGACTGGGTGTTAATACGGTTTTTTTCAAACATTAATTCATTAATTTTTATTAATTGATCAAAAATTAACTTTCAAGCCAAAAATCTTCATTTCCCCACCACCACATGAGATTAAGTTAAATATGTTTTCGACCGATTATTTCAAACGATTCTGTTTATTTTCCTAGTGTTTCATGCATTTAAAATTTAACATTGTTAACTAATAGATTTTTCGGATTCATTTTGAATTACTTTCGAATTAAAATAATACAGAATAAAGAAAATTAGCAATTTCTAATCTGTATTGCGTTACCTCAACTGGCTTCGAAAACTCAACGCCAATTGAGTGTGTTGGTCTTGATTTGGTTTTGGCATGGTATAATTTTTTGATGCATTTTTTTTATATTAATTGTAATTACTTAATAAAAAGTAACCAACATGAAATTTTAATTTGTTGATCTAAGTAAGAATTGACTTAATTTTTTATATTACTTGTAAATATGGTTTCAACGAAATAAAGTAATGGTGAAAAAGTAACGTCCTTATATGCCTCTTCCTTTTTATTAATTTTTTTTTTCGTACCAAATTCGGAACATAAATCTTTGGCTATTCTAAAAATTAATATGAATATTTTTATGTTTTCTGTGTTTTAAAAAATCAATATATTTCATTCTTTTTTGAACTCATTCAGGGCATATTTCCAACAATTTTATCGTAATGAAACTATCAGTTTGTACTCGTTCCGTCCACTCTGAATTTGCTCTCCAAATTATATACTTTTTTCAACATCAGAAGTTACTGAACTCCAGCTACAAATCATGACATACCACAATATATTCCATTTTTCTTGTCGGGAACGAGGTGCGGCCATTATAACTTTCTCCAGGTCACCACCCCTTTTGCCATCAGGTCCATCCCCTCGGCTTGTTTGCTCCTCTGGAGGTGGCATCGAAAACTGCGAGTCTCCGTGTAATAGGTTGCATGTCAATAACTTAACAATTATGAACTAATTACAGTCTACCTTGCATTTGAGATGTTCATTACACTTCTTATTATACAATACTTGCCTGTAATTAATTGATGAATCAAAAACTTTTCATCCAAAGGTTGTAGCGAACTTTTTAATCGCCAATCCCAGACTTAGAGAAAAGATTAATGAAGCACGCCAAAGAATAATATATAAAGTATACAAGGTAATTTACTTTCTCTTGTCACAACATGTAAGTTTTCTGAAAGAGACGTAAACACAGATTCTCCCACTAGATTATAGAGTGATGACTTCCTTTTCCGTTTTTTTCCTGATGTGGAATTTTCTGATATGCAATACAGTTTATTAGGAAATTTACATAATAAACTGTCATAGTTTTGATTAATGGGAAAGGAGGATTAAAATTTTTAAAGCAGAAATTTTAAATTCCTTGTATAATCGAAAGCTGTCAATTAAGATTAATGAAACATGACATATTCATCCAAAATTATCAAGAAATCGTCTTGCTTTCGTATTTTTTTTAATCGTTTTCCTTGAAATAAATGAATAAGCTACTGTTAGTAATATTATAATTTTTTTAGGTTATACTTTGCTGAGGTTATACTTGCTTTATAAACTTTTTAGGTTATACTTGCTTTATAAACTTTTTAGGTTATACTATTTGCTGAGATTATAAAATTGAAGCTTATTTGTTAACCTGGAAGCTTTTATCAACTTTTTTTTAAATAAAAATCATATAGGCAATACATATATATAATGTACTCCAAATAAATAAATTATAAATTTCTACACTTAATTACTTTTTTCTCATTAATATCAATAAGTGACAGATTTCTGTTGGTTCTTCTGTGATTGGTAAAAAATAAATATCAGCATGCATTCAACTGATTTTTCATTTTTTTCTTTGGCAATTATGAAATAATCAATGGTTGTTTGATCTCTTTTGGAATAATTGCCTTCATTATCAAATTCCTAAAATAATCAAAACCAAAATATTTTATAAAATTATTTTGTTTCTTTAATAGAAATTAATATTTTCATTGCTGACACCTTCTTAAAATCACTTAATATACAGAGTGTCCCAAAAGTTCTCGTACTGATGATTTGTGAATTTATTTTACAAAGACAATAGGTTTAAAAAGAATTATTTTTATGCCAATGATTAAAAGCACTTTTAACATAACTAAGGAAAAAATGCTGAACTTACATTTATAATAAATGTTCAAAATGTCCATCCCTTTCTTGGAGAGAAAGCTGAACTCTTTTGCGCATGTTTTTCGAAACGCGCTTTAACATGGTAGGAATGATTTCTTTTATCCTTTCGGTAATTGCGATTTTCAGATCATCTATTGTTTGAGTATCACCTGCATAAATTTTGTCCTTTAAATATCCCCAAAACAAAAATTCCGGGATGGTCAGATCAGGGGATCGAGGTGGCCAAAGATTTGTTGAGATAAGTCGATCGCCGAAAAAAACTTCAATCATGGCCATGGTTTCATAACTCGTATGGTAAAATTTAATATGCTTGAAAAAAAATCATGGAAAATGATTTTTTAAATTTGGAGAACGGGAACTTTTTCGACACCCGGTAGTTTTTATTTGATATTATTTTAAGAATTTTGGAGTAAAAAATTTACAGCGAAAAGGGGAAAAGCAAAATAAAAAAGAAGGAAGAAAGTTGGAAAGCTCTGATCTTGTTATTTGTTCTTTAAGTACTTAACACTGATTAGTATTCCTGTATATTTATGTATTCAACTTTTTTTTTTTACTTCATAACTTCGTAAATCAGAATAACGCTTCACGCCTATTTATACGACACATATTCAAAGAAATATGTCTTGACTTAACGTTACCAATAATTATAATTTCTATTTGCAAGAGGTCATTTTAATAATCAATGATAAAGGTTAAAAACAACAGCTGCGACGACTGGCATCCCCATCAAACTAAATCCCACATGATGGGCACCATATTTATTTTCTTGATGTAATGACCGTCGGATTCAGCAAACATGAAATTAAAGCCTTTCAGGAGAGTCTGCATAGTTAATGGTCGGACCTCAGTGGGGCGCTGCTGAGCTGCCGTCGAAGGCTAGATGACAAATTGGATCCGCGGTTGCCGCTCTCTGCATACAAATTGGAAGGTCAATCACAATGGTTTTTAACCTCTTTCGCGGGAGTTATTCACCCGCTCATGGATGGGAAATAAATAACTCATCCGAACAAAACCAAAAGAGTTGCCTAATCATTCAGGTAGTCTGTAAATATATCACTGAAATCGAAAGTTCCAGCCGATGCATGCTTCTTTGTTGCATTCGTTAATGACATGAATCAAAAGAATGCTGAATTAATGTCTAGATTACACTATTCATTTTCTGTTCCTCACTGAAATGAATTAAAATTCGTGAATAATAATCTCATATAATGAAATTTAATCCTTTCAGATAAATCCAATTACGGTTATACAGATATTTATAGAATATTTTAGTCATTTTTTAAAATTAAAAATTTCTGAATTATTTTATTCTTGTGAAGGTAACATTTTTATTTATCTTATCATTTTGCATTCCAAATGTTTATTTATTTATGTTCTTTATATATATTCGATTTATTAATAATTTACATCCATTAAAATAATGTAATATTTTATTTCTACAAAGAAAAAGAATTTTTTTAGCCATGAGCTTTAGAATAATTTGAATTGTTTTAAGTTTATGAGGATATCTTCAACTTATTTGAATGTTTTGAAACTAAATATATCTAAGAAAATTAAAGAATGCATTGATATAATTGTGTATAAATATACCAAAATAATTTAGGCTTGTAAATTTAATCAGAAGGAATGGTCTTTCTGTAACTTTCTCGCTTATTATTTGTCCTAGGTTACCAACGGGATCACAGGATTTCGTTGTTAAAATATTTAATCAATTATTTTAAGTAAATAGTAGCTTCCTCATTAAAACTTTTTTGTTTTCATATACTGATATATTTACAGAATTCGTACAATTTTAAATGCCTTACGCCATTCCGTTCTTTTTACTACCTATTTCCTTAATTTTCTATTTAGTCACCATAAAATTTTGTAAAAAATGCATGCACTCTGTTAGTTCTAATATTTTAACAATGTTACCTATTTTCTAACTTAAAACAATGTTAAACGGGGGTTTTGTTCAAATAATATTTATATATAAATCTAAATCATTTACAATTTTTTTAATTCAAAATTTAGTAATTAAATTGCTTACTTCTTGAAATGGGCTGTATTATTAATGATTTGAGTACAGGAAAGAAGTTTGATTTCAGCGTTTAGCACATTTCATTTTTTTTCTCCTATTTATGTCTGTAAGTCGGATCCTAAAACTAAAGCAAAAAATACCTAGACTTTTGATAAGGACTTTTGCTAATAACTTTGGTATTCTTTCAGATTTTTTTCTGTTTTTGCATTAATGTACGCAACCCGCATAATATTCGTTAATAGTTTTTAAATACTTTTGTATTCTTGTTGGAAAATATGCCATAAATATTTCTTTAAAAAATTGATTAAATATATCAAAATTTTGTACGGTAGAAAACTACTATTATTGGAATGATAATTGTTTTGTAATTTGAGTTGATACAAAACTAATTTTTCAACTGCAGTATTTTTGGAAGTTATCACAGAAAAATGCCAACATTTGGCTTAATTTTTAATTAAAATTTCAAAAAAAATCTATGAGTTATACATTTTTACTGCTTAAAATATAAATGCTCCAAGTCTGTTACTTAAAATCAAATGATCTAAACTGTAGAACGTCAACCCAGATGCAACCACACATTCGTCTTTATTATAAGAGAAAGTAAAGAAACAGTCTGTATTATAAGTGAAGGTATTATCCATCTTACTGATTGATTGTGACACCTTGAGTAATGCCGCGAATTCCCAGAGCCTGGTTAAGGCAGGGGGGGCATTCGGGGCAGTTGCCTAGATCCCTCACATCAGAGGAGGCCCCCTAATTTGAATAGAAAGTTCATTATACGTTTCCTTCTTCAATGAACATTCTGCATTACTGACGTACTGAAGCATAGGGGGCTCGGAAAAGAAGTTTTTGCCCCGGGCCCCAGTTAAGCCGGACCCTGCGAATGGCTGGCATAACATTGGCAGTCAATAATTACGAAATATTATTCTTTGGTGCAAATTTGTTTTTTTTTACTGAATCTATTTTTTTTACTGAATCTTAGCAATACTTTTTAACGATTAATTCCTGGCATCTAGGAAATTACACTGGAAAATCCTGTTTATGTTTTAGACGCTTTATTTCCAATCGGCTGAAACTAAAATTTGACACAGAACTAAATTTGTAATCACAAAATCGCATAACAGATTTCATACATTTAAATAATTGCTTTTTTGAGTATTTGTGTTTGCATTCTTGAATAAGTACAAACAGACAAAAAATTAACCCTTTGCCGAATTTGGTTCCAAATTTGATAAGTACCTTCTATTTTGACGTTAAATCTACGTACTAAATTTTATGCCTACAGCTCTTCAGAAATCGTATTAATTTATTTACGAATCAATGAATATACAACCTTTTTCTGAATGGAGTTCGCTCAAAATATAAAAGAAATCTACGAATTTGATGTAAAGACTATTTAATAAATTTCATTATTTTAGTTCAAAAGTTTTTGAGTTACCTTTGTCAAAGGTAGACATGTGTAATGCCAAAAAATATGTTTTTCGGACTTAGACTAGGAGTTACGACAAAATCTCCAATTTGCATTTTTAGACAATGGGAGTACTTTCTCTATATTTTTCTATGAAAAGGTGAAATATGCTAACTATGTTGCAAATAAAATATTCCCATGGCAGTATTTCACCATTTCAATACACTTAATTGGTTCATAAAGTGGATGATTGGTAGAAATATAGGGATCTTTTTTAAGAACGTATCTTTCTTAAATTTTAACAGTTTTGACTCACTTATTCAATTTAATTAAAAATTAAAACTCCTCTCATTCCCCTCATTAATAAAAATTATTTTGACAATTTCCTTAAATGTTTGCCAACGTTTATTTTTAAATAACATTAATGACTTATATTAATGAAATTAGTTTTACCTAATGAAAAAGTTGTTTCTATAATTCTATCAAATCTATACTATTTTGAAAAAAGTTTTCTAATCATTTTAGTAGTTACGTTTTCTTGCAAAAAATTTTCTATTAATTTTTATGACTTCATTCATTAATTAATTGATGTATTTTAATCTGAGAACTTAATATGAAATTAGGAATACATTTAACTATCGGCTATTCGAATTTTTTTTATCATATGTGTTGTTAAAAAAACCCTTCATTCGCAATTTTTAAAAAAGGGGAATTCTAACTCACACACATACACATACTTACAAAAAATAAAGTTGTTTTTTTCTTTATATAAAAAGTTTTAAAAAAAAACAGATTTGTTATTATAAGAATTTACTATTTATTATTATATAATTGATATAAAATATTTCATAAAACGATTTATAATATCATTTGTTTAAATAACATATCCTTTGCATTGATTTTAAATGTGATATAGAAAAGATTTTTTAAAACTGTCCAAAAAAGTGAAAGAGTAATTTTATTGTTTATACTGACCTTATCTGATATTCTAAATGTTGATACTATTTTTTTTGGTTAGTGCATTAGATTTTTTGTCTTAAGCAGTGCGCTATTCCAGTAGATTTTTCCTTAATGTATGCTTACATTTATAATTTTCATTTTCTGATAGTTCTTTTTTTATATTAAATCATAACTATTCGCTGAATTGGTGGAATTTAAAATTTAGTCTGTTACACTACTGGTCAAAAGTATTGCAAGTTTGAGAAATTCAACGTCTTTTCAAGAATAAGTCCTTCAAAAGTTTTTTTTTTCATTTAAAGTGGCATTTTCTAATATAAATATAGTGAAGAAGTTTCAAGTTATCCATTATGAAGCTATCATCTACAAAAATTGTGTTATCCCGATAGTTCATTATAAAATTGCTCCACATGCGAAGGATTTCAATTCCTTTGTTGCGTTGTCGAAGTGCTTTAGTTGTGCATTGCTTCTCAGTTTAAATGGTTCATTTCTTTTTAAAATGCCAGGTTGTTATTTTAATGCCCCAAGAAAACACTCAGATGTTAGGGTTGTTCATCGGTGTGACTATAGTGAGTCCATTGTAAAAGCCTAGAAGTGGTCGTCCAAAGTTTTCTTCTATATGTGCTGATGCTATATTGATATGATTATGGTGTAAATATATATTTGCAAGATCTACACTTGAAATTGAAAGGAATGAGTCCACGTTTGTCATTGCCAGTCCCTGAACAGTTTGCAGAATGCTTTATGAAGCTGGTTTCAAGGCACAAGTACCTAGAAAATAACCAGTACTGGCGAAAACAATGTGGACCAAACGATTGGAGTGGGCCAAGGTGCACAAAAATTGGAGTATTTCGGAATGGAGACATACTCGGTGACGAAAATCTCTTTTCTTTAATCTCTGACAGTCTATTCTACGTTTGGCGTAAAGCAAAGAACAGCATGAGGCCAGAATGCCTGATTCGTTAATCAAAAACACCAAGAAAGCGTAATGGTGTAGGGGTGTATGTCATATCACTCAAATGGATCTTGTTTCGTACAGAGTACCATGAATGGTGTTACGTCGGTGTATCGAAGGATCAATTGCTTCATAGTGCTCATAATACAAGGTGGCCAGAAATAAAACACCCCTACTCTGACCTCCATGGATATCGAACTACTCAGTGTAAAGGCTCAAAATTTTGTACACATACTATTCAAAATATGGGGAAACGGATTTCACGAAAAAAAAATTAGTTCCTGAAATCACCGATAGGTGGCGCTGCACAACTGGAACTATGATCAAAAGACACAAATAATAATAAAAATTAAAATGTTTATGCGGAATGGAATGCTTCCATGCTTCCTTTTTAATTTTTCTGCCCCTTATGGAAAATAAAAATAGTAAAGAAGCTAGAACTCCCGTTGTAACTGCAATTTCATACTGTAACCAGAAAAATTTGCATAAAGCATGGTTAGAAGCCATGTTAAAAGGTGGGGAATGTCATTCTTATTAGTGATGGCTGTCACGCTGCCAGAACGCGCTTTGCTTGTGAAGTTGTTTTACGAGAATAAAGGAAATGCTCCAGCAGCACTTCGAGAGTTTCGCCGACTTAAGGATTTGCGTAAGGGACCATTGCTTCCACAAGCTCTCAGGAGAATGATCGCTCGATTCGAGGAAACTGGACATCTTGGAGTTCAGCCTGGTCGAGGACGCAAACCGGTTCGTTCAGATGTCGTTGAAGATGTTGCCACCGGTATTGTTGAACAGTCAATGGATAATGTTTTAGGCTGCAGTAGTGCACGTGCAGTGTCACGACACTTGGGTGTTCCCTATAGCACAGTGTGGAACGTACTCAGAAAAATGGTGCATTGTTTCCCGTACAAAATCCGCCCTAATCAACAATTGCTGGCCACAGACAGGGAGATGCGACTGACCTTTGCATTGACATTTCTTGCTAGAGTTGAAGTGGATGCATCGTGGCCGTGGCAGATTCTGTGGAGCGATGAGGCCCATTTCCACCTCAGTGGAACAGTGAACACCCATAACTGTCGCATATGGGACACGACAAACCCCCGTACCTTCCAAGAGATTCCACTCCACTCACCGAAAGTTACAGTCTGGTGTGGATTCACAGCCACATTCATCCTTGGACCGTTCTTTTTCGAAGAGGTTACTTCCAATGGCCTTGAGACATGTACCGTGACGGCCAACAGGTACAAAAGGATGCTCGAAACATTTGTTGTACCCCATTTGCAGCAGCGCCAATGCCTTGACACCATTACTTTTATGCAAGATGGAGCACCTCCACACATTGGACTCCCTGTGCAACAGTTTCTTCGCCAACATTTCACCACTGACAGAATAATCAGTCGCGCGTTTCCGACAACTTGGCCATCTCGTTCACCGGATCTTAATCCGTGTGATTTTTGGCTTTGGGGACACTTAAAAAACCTTGTTTATCGAGAACGTCTGATAACCTTGGCAGATTTGAAAGAGAGTATCAGTCTGCATGTGAGAAGCATCTCAGATGACCAGTTACGATCCGCAGTTGAACAAGCTGTCCACAGACTTCACATTTTACATCTTCAGGAAGGGAACCATATTGAGCTGCATTCCCTGCATCGATAACGTCCTTGTTTCATGTATGCTTGGTACTTTCAAATAAAATGTGTTTAAAACGTGTTTTTGTGTCTTTTCAGCATACGTCCAGTGGTACAGCGCCACCTATCGGTGATTTCTGGAACTAAATTTTTTTTTCGTGAAATCCGTTTCCCCATTTTTTGAATAGTATGTCCACAAATTTTTTCAAGCCTTTACACTGAGTAGTTCGATATCCAGGGAGGTCAGAGTAGGGGTGTTTTATTTCTGGCCACCCGGTATGTTCCCAAGGCAGAAATTGTTTTCAGTGAGATATAGCATCCTGCCGTACATCGAGAAAGTTGAGACAAACTTTAGAATCAATTTTAAATGTCCTTTTAGTTTAGTTCTGGCTTCTATATCGAAACATTCGTTATTTTAGGTTAAAGCTGCATTTGCAAAGCATAGTATCAAAGTTATCTCATGGATAGAAAACTAATCAGATTTAAGACCCCAATTTATGGAGTATAATAGGAAAGAAAATATCTAAGAATCATCCCAGAACAAAAGATAATTAATTCAGGAAACAATAATTAAGCTTTGGTGCCATGTAAAACCAAAGGAAATGTTGTAAAACTCTGTGGATTCCATGCCTAACAGAACGGCTGCTGTGATTGAATCCAGGGGCGGTCCAACCAAATAATAAATACTTTTCAGTTAACTTGAACTCTTTTATTATATTTTCTGATCAAAATAACTTGAATTTTTTAACTTCATTTTATTCTGAAGAACCAAGATAAGTTCCTATACTGATGAAGTGGACATTCTATTCGTATTTCATTCTTTTTAGAATTAAACAGTTTTTTGTTCCATATCGTTAATGTATCTTGCCTTTAGAATAATTTAACATATTGTTTTTAAAAATATCACTTTACATGAAAAAATATCACTTTGGGGGGGGTCATTCTTTAAAAAACCATCATGTAATTTCTCAAACTTGCAATACTTTTGACTAGCAGTGTACATATACATTTCAAAGTTGTAAGCAAATAAGTCCACTCATTCATGCGATGCTTAGTCACTCTCGAGACGTGGTTTACCATATGGCTTCTGAAACAACCATCCCCGAGGTTTGCACTAACAAAGAGTGATAAATGTTATAGTCCGAAATACCTTACAATCCCAATAATTCATAACTTAAGACACATACATCACTGGTAGACTACACACTCATTACTCAACGTTGAGGAAGTAGTCGTCATATTTTTTATATGTATTGCAATGAAGAATAAGGAAACTGGAAAGTTACAGCTATTTTGCATCCTTCCAAACGGTAGACCTGTCTCGAGTCAAGAATGTTGGCAAGAAATGATTACTTGTTCATAATTTATAATGACGGGCATATCCATCCGTCCGATGATATATTTAGGTTACGAATTAATTCATCTATTTTAATACAAAGGTTAAAAGAATTGTTAGAATGTGTATGTACAACTTAGCATCACAAAAGCCCAGAAAAGATTGAAAAAAGGGAAATTTCTTACTTTCTAATAAAGATTCTACTTTCTTTTAATTTTTATGAGAAACAGTTTTCATTTTAATTGTCCGTTCGAGGAAAGTTCTGAATTAATGAGAAAGTATATTTTTGTCAGCTATTTATGATTCAATTTCAGCAGGATTACAGTATTGCTCTCATATTTTTAAATATATCATACTTGAAAGTATTGCTTTTGATGAAAGTTCTTATTACGTATTTATCTATTCATTTTTTTAAAAAAATGATTGAAAAGTTAAAAATTTAATATTGATGATATCTTTAAAATTAATTCGATAACTTTCAATTAAAAGATGTAAAAATCAATATTACCGTCTTTTTTCTTGATACCGAGTGTTGAAGAGATATTTATGAATCCATAATAGTTAGGCTGACTTGCCATTTATTGATACATCAATGATTTATTCATTTTATACTATTCATAGAATAAAATGCAGGCTCCTGAAAGAGTCTGCATGATGGAACTACAAAAACTCACA
>JAOUZG010017606.1:5296856-5318211 GCA_026289955.1 Argiope argentata | reverse complement strand
TATATATATCATTTTATAGAGCATTTATCGAGGAAGGTTTAAGTATATTAAAGTCATATCAAAATGTTTTTTTAAAGGAATTGTATAATTTTTATTTTAACTTTGCACTTTTTCACGCATGTACGAAAGCCTCAAACTACTCATGTGCAAATGGCGAGATCTGTGGTATGCATATGCGATACATTTACTTGTTTACGTCTGATTTTAAACAAGTGATTCAAATCTCATTATTCCCCCAAAAGAAGAAAATTCAATTTTGGACAGAAGAGGGAAAAAAAACGTTCTGTTAGCTAATAGAGAAATAATGTCCATACTTAGGGAAGGAGAATCTTTTGATGAGCGAAATAACCGTCTTTGTTTAAATCGCACTGCAATTGAATTGCATAGACGAAATGAATCTCTCGAGGGGCGAAGTGATCGCCTCTGTTTTATCTACGGTGATATATGTTTACCTTTTTAACAGTCTAGATATTTCTGAATGTGTTCTATAAAAATTGTTTTGTAGCTGTTTTTGATAATTTCTAAATATATTTTTACATTTGTTTGATGTTGCGTAACATGTCCATGTCATATCGGGTGGAGGCTAGACTTAAGTTTAAAGATAATTTTTCTTCTTGGATGTTATGCTACGAATACGCTGAGCGGGTACTGCTAGTGCTCATAAAATAGAATTCTGAATATCCGAATAATTAATTTATCAACTTATTTTAATATATCTTCGATATTTTTAAAAATATATTTCCATTTGAAATGTTTAATTTTTTATTAATCTCTTTCGACCATCTTTAATTCTTCATTTAGGAAAAATTTTCTTTCCTTTCAGTAAAAGGCTGTATTTTCATTCGTTGGATTTTATACTACTAATCCACTAGTGAACATTGGATAATATGATTGTGATATAACAAAAAAAATTCGAATTCGATTTAATTTTTTTATCCTTATAGTTAATTCGAAAACTGTGAAATAGTTCTGCATGTTCTACAAATTAAAATTCAAAAGCTAGTAGCACGTTGTCAGTTGTGTATTTTTAAAATGTCAAAATTAGAGGACAGCTTTAATTAATTTTTATATCAAAAAATGATCATTACGTTAAGTGCAATAATTAAATACAATACCGCATGAATGATGCAATCTAAAGAAATATCATGCATTTATTATTATAAAATTAATGTAATTCTTATTGCTTTAATTCAATCATTTACGATGAAGAAAAAAAAATTCAAGGATGATGTTTATGCTAAATATTGAGTTGTACTATAATGCTCACAGTGAGGCCATTTTAAAACCTCATTTTTAATGTATATTTCTAGGTGGTTTTTAGATTCTAATAAAACTAAGGGTTTTTTTAATAATGAAATTATTGCTCCTTTAAATGTATATAATTTAGCTTTAACCTTTATTGAGCTACAACTTCTAGATATTTTAGTAATTTCCGAAAAGTATTTTTTTCTAGCAAAATTTCATATACAAGTTTAATACTGTTATACATTTTAATATTCTTAGCTTTTAGCTCGTATTGTTAGAAAAAATTAAAGTGTTCGTCAAACTTTTCATTTAAAAACACACATAATGTCTATATGTTATTGATTTTTTACAACTTCTTGTTCTGTTCTCTATACTATTAATCACATCCAAAAAATAAAAGTCTAAATCATATCCTTACATGTATTTATGCGAAATTAAATGATAGAATCAAGAACTGAGAATTCTGGAAGTAATGCTTTTGAAAATTATGCTATTTTTCATTGTCAACGTGAAATCGTTAATCGTTCTTAAAGACAGATAACTTAGAACTTTCGTCGCTAGTTATAACTAACTAATGTGAAACAAATGATGTTACTACAATTTAGTTACTATGTAATTCGAATGAAACATCATTATACGAAACGGGAAATGAGATCTTCGCGATGTCTGCTAGTAATCGAACTCTCAAAGCGAGCTAATTGATAGAAGTTACAAAAATGTACTCTGAGAATGGTCTTTAGCTTCGGTCGGAACACCCCGTCAGTTACGTGATAAGTTTGGCTGATTAAGAAGATGTCATTAAGGATAGAAGTATTTGGGAAGAAAAATAACATTTCAATGTCTACTGTATTTTAAAAACAAAATGAATAGATTGGTAAGAAAAATGAATGATCTAAGAATGATTTATGAGACTTTTACTGGAATAATTGGAAGAAAAATAGTCTAGACTTACTCAAAATGCATGAGTTAAAGTTTTGATGCTTATCAAACACTCTTAAGAAATGTAACATAATTCTTTAAAAAAACATGATTATTCATGTTCTCAAATATCAATGTTTTCGAAGTGAGAATCTCCGAAAACTGAATTGAATCATCTTGAAAAAAAAATGTACTACCTTAAAGTTGGATAATGAAATGGACATAATACAGTTAAGACCTTTTAAGACCCCTCCCCCGATTGTTTTATTTTTCTATATTTTCATCATTTGAGAGATATCTTATTCTTGTTCGATGTTCGTGAACCTTGCTTTACTTATAGAACAGTTATCAGTAGGATAGCTCTAAAAATTGAACTTGATATTTTAAAATATCTAAAGTTTAAAATTTTTAAATATTTCAATTTCATTCTGTTTTTTGAATAACAGAAAGAATTTGTTTTTAAACTTGAATGAAAACTACTGTTGATTTTTCAGTTCTACCTTGTCCCTAAAATTGATATATTCTGGAAAAAAAATTAAGCACTTTGCTACTTTATCGTAAAAAATATAATTTTTCTTTATTCTGATTTCTTAGTGTATTGAGGTCGAATAACTAAATTCGCTTTCAAATATATATTGCTATTAATTAGAATGAAATATTTGAAAACAGTTTGATGAAAGTATTTCGAGTTTAATCCGAAACATTACAGTATCATAATGTTTTAAATTTGATTCTTTTGTCTTGTCTTCATCCAGCTACACTGCATTCTGTGAATAATGATATTTATACCCTGCAGTTATTAAGAAACATATCGGCCTGAAAACATCATCATGTGGAAAATCGCATTGAATATAATGTTTACTTAGACGCTTTCGTGTTGCATAATACCATGTTGCTGTCAGTAAAAATGGCGTAAAATTTGAATGTGTAACTATTGTACAAATTATATTGGTGAAAAAAACGTGGGCGAAAATATAAGGGAAGAAAAATGAGATCGAGCCAAAATGTTAGATGTATATGGATTTTGTGAAGTTTAGTTAAAGAAAAATTTTGTCCTTTTGAGGTATACAAGACCAGTTTTTAAACAAATATTAAAAACAGGATGTCTTATATAGTCAGATGAAAACAATTAAGGAAAACAGTGGTATCCTTCATGAAGGATCCAGAGGCTACCAGACTATTCCTTTCGCCAAACCAACCCGGCTGGCGCGAAGCTCCTCTCCAAACGCCGCCAACCTTGGCACCCCCCCCCACGACCCTAGCCCTCTCGTAACAATATATATCCATTGAATTATTTCTCAAATGCTTTCCTTTTTGACAATATTAATATCGGAAATATTACTGGTTGCCTAACTTTTTCTCATAATAATTACAAATCAAGACGCTTTCAAATACATCTGAAACAAAATTCGAATATAAACGGAGAGAATGAAATAATAATATAGAAGGTGTTACGATGAATTCGCCGCCTAATATAGTGTACAATATTTGATTTCATTTTAATATCAGCAATGTTATCGATATCTATTTCCAAAGTTAATAACGTTTGATCATATAATATTGAAAATTTGAAACTTGGATCAAATTTAAACATAAATAAATGCAGGAAACTGTTGACTATTCTGCTCCTGACCTAAAACCCTAATAATAATAATAAACAATTCTGCTATGAAATAAGAATACTTAATATGTTAACTAATTGCTCAATATTTTAATTAAATAATTAATTGCAAATGAATATCGTTGCGATCAACAGTGATTTTTTTTAGCCATCAGTTTTGTCATTTTCGGTTTAGTGTAATGATTTTATACTAAACTGGAAAATTGGGCTGAAAGAATTAAGTACAGAGTTAATACTTAAATTTTGCTTATTTTAAAAGATTTAAATGAGTAGTGTGAAATATTTATTATTTTATGTCCGTGAAATTAAGTAAAGCTTTTCAAAATTAATCGAAAATGTGTGCCATTTTTTTTGTTCTATAACTTTCTTTTCTGTAGTAAAATATTTAAAAAATAGAAAGCAGAGTAGGCATACATGCACACACACAAAGAACATATATAAAGTATTGATGTGTGCTAAGAAGTCACAAAAAATGAATAATAGGCGTTTTAATATTAAAGAACTTTTTGAATGATATTTACGATAAGACGAAAGCATTTGTAGAACATCCTTTTTATGTCCCCCCCTGCTGTTTCGCCATATTGGGCTAGTTAATCGAGACTTTATTATTATTTTAAATTGTATTTTTGAAGTTTTTCTTTGATTATCCGGAGTATTAATTCACTACAAGAAAACTTATTGATAGTTCATTTCTCTTTTGAATTTTCTTTATTGTTGTAAGTAAGTAATTTTATCATTTCAGGTTATGATTATGTTACGGAAGTAACTACCTGTCTTGGAAATCGAAAGCAATCACACATCTAGTTTTTTTTTAGATGACAATCTAAAGTTGTTCTTCATGTATGATACATCCTTCTATCTTGTCTGCTCAAGGATAAAAATAAATGGCGCCTCAAAGCATACTTCTAAATAAACTATTCATTCATCTGCGGATAGACCTGAGCACAAAGCTCGCTTTGGGTGTGAAAGTATCCCATTACAAATATTCTGCATTATCATAATTGAGCAAAAAGAGACGTCTCAATCCTGATAACGCGTGTTTAAGCAGCTTTTTTTTGCACGCGCGACAACAAATTTCGCGCACACCAATAATTAAGCTATTTGTCTTCACTTTGAGTGTTCACCTGTAAACGCCTTTTTTACCATTACTGCGGCGGAAAAGCTTGCTGTAATAACTACCATGGCACTATTGACAAATCGAGATTTCTTAATGTGCCACCTTCAGTCTCAGACAGAGCAAATCGGATGTGATATTACTGAATACACTGCTGTAATAGAGGGAAATTTCTTTGGGCATCGTTTAGGTACGATTTGGAAGTAATCCTTAATGACTTTATTAAGTATGTTTTTGTTCCTCAAAATGTTTCAAGCCCTCTAATTGACAGGTTTTATATATAATGGTGTAGAAAATGTGTCTGTATAATTGCTGGAGATTCGGTGAGAAATAAGAAAATTGCCATCATAGTAATTTGATATTACTGATCTGTTTCAGATAAGATCTTGTTGATAAGATATAATATTTGTTCAACTCTACAACTTGTAGATAGGATTCATTAATAGCTAAAGGTAGCATTTAATGAAAGATGGTGTACATAATACGAGAAGAATATATTTTTAGAAAAAATAATGATCATCTGTTATTTTCGCCGCTTATTTAAAAAAAAAATGGAATTTGAATAACTTAATCAAATAATTTCAAATGTAGATTTGGGGAAAAGATAAAGCTTTAGAATCTATCCTCTACAAAATCATTCTTTTATGCGCTGTGTTTATGAGTCTGTGGGAGGCTCTGCTTAATAATATGACTCATATTTTATTATCTAATTTTATGTACCGATCGTCCCTAAAAATCAATTTCAAACCCCCTTCATGAGTATTGCGGCGTTTGCACGTGATACTTCCATTTATGCTGCCATATATAAATGTAAAGGAAAACGCCTTTACGATTTAAAATTGTGCGCATAAATTCAAGGTCACTGGAATCTATTTCTATTCAGTTTCCAATTTATGAGTATAGCCAAGGTCACAGTCCTAAATTTAATGAAGCTTATTTGAAAAAACGCCAGTCCCAACAAAAGCTACCGCGAACTAAAGGCCCGGGATAGAGCACTCCCGCAACTTTTGAATACCACCATTGCATCGTAAAATTCTGGGAGATCTTTATTTCCTCCTAAAATAAAATTCGCTTCAGGGATTTCATGTTAGGGGGTATTTAGCCCTCATCCCCTCAACTTGAAAAGAATAATAGGCTGACCTCATCTTCGGGGGGTTTTCAACTGCCAGAAGGCCTTTTCTTTCCTTACTTGACAGGCCCGAACCTCCCAAGAGACGGCTTTGTCTTCTTTATCGCATATAAATCGGCCAGCGACCACCAGGTTGCTCGTTTATCAGGTTGATGTAAAATGTGGGTGAAGATACT
Source organism: Argiope argentata (assembly GCA_026289955.1). Lineage (NCBI taxonomy): Eukaryota > Metazoa > Arthropoda > Arachnida > Araneae > Araneidae > Argiope > Argiope argentata. The sequence goes on along the minus strand of JAOUZG010017606.1, from coordinate 5,312,008 downwards.
CATTCTCTGTCATATACTATCTTAATATTGCTGGTATAGTAAAATGAAAATGCCTTTTTGTATCACGATCCATGATTGTTCTTTGCAATCTTGGATGGACTCACTTCTGTCAAAAGAAAAAAATTTCATTGTCAGATTTATATTGCGTATTATATGAATGTATTTTCCTCTCCCTGTTACTTTTTTTTGGTAACTTTGAAAAGTGTTGACCTTGAAATTTCTTTCTAAACATTTTTTTAATGAATTATAAATAAGACACTATTAAAAATGCCAATCATATGATAATTCATAAACATTCTTTTTTAGTTTGTAACAAAAATATGATTTGTAAAACCTTAAAACAATATATCATGATTGTAAAAATGTGAAATAAAACAGAAATTTGATATATTTATAATGATAGAAATGACATTCTAAATAGTGCTGTTTAATAATCGTAATATTACATTAGTTTGGATTCTGACCATAATATTATTTCTAAACAGTTAGTTATATTGGAACTGTCTAATTAAACAGGAAAGTTATTTACTAATTATAGTTTTATGCAACATATTTCCATAAAAATTAACTTAGCAATTGTTATAAATGGAATGTTTTCTGATCAAGAAACAACTAAATCAAGTGTCTAGTTATTTATATAATATATTAGATATATAAATTTAGTAAATAATTTGTATTTTCATCGTAAATTTAATCAAATTGTTTTCCGAATAACAAAAATGCGGTTCCTTTGAGAAATTTTCGGCTTACATTTTTTTTCTCAATTATCTAACTTTTTATTATACTTAAATGAATTAAAAGTATACCAAAATTTCCGTTTAAAAGGGAAACACTATTTTTTTAATGTGATATATAATGTAACTCTATGGTAAAATTCAGAATTATCAATTTCAAACATAACAAAATAAATACTTTAATAGTAAAAATGAGCAAATTTTGTTGCTTTACTCTTTTCATTCCATATATTGTGTAAATAGCTAATGCGTTTATTAAATTGCAAAATTATTTGTTGATATTTATCTACATAAGGTGGTTAAATTTCACATTTGTTTTAATATTGATTAGACCTTGATAATGCGCTCTTTTCTTTTTAATTATTTTTACTCGCTTTGAATAGTGCTTTTAATGTTACTTATATTAGTTTCTACAGCTTTAAGCTCTCTGGGAGCTAAGATTATGTTTATTCTAAGATTCTATGAAATAAGCTTGGTTTAATCGGCTCTTATTTGTGTTATTCGCAATGAGGAAAACAATCATACAATTAGTACTTCAGTGTCATTTGTTTTGAAATACGCATTCGATTAACCAATTTGAACCAAATATTTCCTAAATATTTTAATCCTTATTTTATCAATTAGTCTTTTGTTTCACTATCTTACGATGAAATATAGGTTCTGTTTGAAGCGTAGGTATTTATGTATTAGACCGTCGATCTGCCAACTACGCGTCAACCACGCCAAATTTCATTTTGGTGGTCAAAACTCTTTAATGCTTCGGATTCCGTGGCAAATCAATTTTGGCGCGTCCATCCATCTATTGGCGACCTTTTTTTTTTTTTTTTTGATTAGGCAAAAATGATCTACGGCTTAATACGTAAGTATCGAAGCGTAATATTCACGTTGTTATATAAAATTTAATGATTTTGAAAAGCCATATGCCATTCTTTTATATATTAATTTTTCGTAATCCATTCTAAGAATATTTTACACTTTTTTTCAATCTTGATTATAACTTACTTAGTTAAAATTACCCTGAAACTAAAAGTGTTTAAATTTCAGTGCATTCGTTCGAAAATACAATCATAAATGTGCCGTTCCTTATTAAAGAAAATATATGCATGAACGCGCACTTAATTTAATGTGATTTCTGAATTTTTTTTATCTGTCTGAGAAAAATACAACTGTGAAATTAAATTGCAGTTCTCATCCAAGTGTCTAGTCTAAAGTACTGATTTCAAAATAGTTTTATCATTCGCTTTAAGTCGTCTAAAGGTCGTTGGTAAGTTAAAAAAATATAGATATTAAAAAAGGATTTCAATAAAATTATCCTTAATGTAAGGTTTATATCATCAAACATCTTTCGGATTTAGTCTGTTACTTTTATTGATTTTTTTTTCTTTACTTACCATTTACCCTCCATTAAATGCCCATAGTCTTGTCAAAAAACATATAATTAACGCTAGATTTTAAAGGATTGGCCATCATTACTTTTAAACAAGAACTCGCTTCGATCGAAATTTATTTTTCACTTCTCTTCGTACATGTTGTAATTTGCTCTTTTGCATCTATCATTTCATGCATTTGTCTAGATTTTACGCCCGTACTTTAATGTATCATTTTATAGTACTTGATAAATTTAATTTTAATTCATTCATATAAGGATTTATAACATTTCTAATTCATTCTAATATTCTATTGATTAAACATAATTCATATCAGAGATATTTCAAATGCTATATTTGTAAATTATCTTTTTTTTTAGTCTGTGAGGTTATACATTACCTGCAAATTTCGTTATACCATATGATAGAAACAAAATATTCTATAGATCAGAATATAGCATCTAGAATTACCAGATTTGTAGCACGTAAGTATTTAATGAACAATAGAACCTAACTTAGAATTTTTATTCCACATTTTAATTAGATTTCAATTTGATTAATAATAAAATTAACGCTTTTTCAAACTTTTCCCCTGAAGAACTTCGAAATATACTATCGGTTTAATACTTAAAAAAAAAGAAAGTCGATAGTTTTTAAGTTATATCCGTTTAAGTTCATACAATTTCTTTTCTTATTTTAACGACTTTTCAAAATTATATTTTTAATATAATTTCCTTATAATGCTTTTATTTTATAGAAATGCATGCAGCAAAATTGGAAAATGACGAAAATTCAGTATGATAATTTTACAAATTCTCGTGCGACTAATCAAAAATAAGTTAAATTTTTCAGCTTATTACAAATTAATATTCTAATATATTTATAAGGTCATTATTTGGACATTTGGACCTTTTTAACATAATAAATGTTTTCAATATGGTTAAATACATGTCATAAAATCGTTAATCACAGAATTCAATGGCTATTGCAAATGAACTTGGTGAAGATTAAATATATGGGTCTAGAACACTGCCATAATATTTCTTCCTTTTTACTTCTTCATTCTTTGATTTTCTATTAAAATCACTTTCTTTTTATATTAGAAAGATATTTTTTTCCATCTAAAAATCCCCGCCTGATGAAAAATTAATTTAATGGTTTTTAAAAACTATTAGTGACATTCAGAATTTCATATATAACTGAGAAAAGTATACTGTTAATCATTTAAATTAACATCGATTTCAAATTAACATCCTCATAAGAATATCGTTTGTTCCTTTATTGTTAAAATCTTTTTTTATTTACACGGGTGCAATAATTTCTCCTGAATTTTTTTCCTTTTTCGCCTGCCACTTTCTCGAATTATATTATATATATATATATTTCACTTATAATATTCTTAAATCGCTGATAATTAAATATTAAAGAAAGAAATTTTTTTTAAAAAAATCTTTATCATATAATTGAATTTTGAATTCAAAAATAATACAAGAAGTTCCACTCTTTAAATACCGAAATTAACTAACTTTATAAAATAGTTTTAAAATGTTCTTTAGATTAGTTCAGTGAAATTAGCTTTTTGATTAAAAAAAATCAACATTTTTTATCGAATGAAAAAAAACAGATAATTGAAAATGGAATACTAAACTAGATTGTATAAGATACTAATCATTTAATTGGATGAGATTTTTCTCTGTTTATTAATATATCTCCATTTTTTAAAAATAAAATACTAGCAGCACCAGTATGAGATTGCCGTGACATAATGAGTGTTGGTGAAATCAATACGAGAAATATTTAAAATAAATCTATTATTTTTAAAATAATTTATTATAATTTTATTTAAAATTAGAATTAAGAATTTTTTTTAAATTTTTATTTTAATTTAGACAGAATTATTCGAATAATCACCTAAAAAATTTGAAGAGCGCCTGATATTTTATTTCGATAAATTTAAAATGGAAATAGAACATCAGAGACTGTAATTTTAGTTCCAAATTTCAAGCTTTGTGTAAATTTTAATTTTGATTACATTTAAATTTCAACAAATTTAATAAATAATGTTGGAAATTCAAAATAAATTTCTTTAAAGATTGATTCTTTTTATCAATACAAAGATAAGGCTTTTTTCCGGAGGTTATTAAAAATCCTAATAAGGAAACTATTAAACAAAAACTTTAAAATAAAAAAATTATAATCTTAAGATTCGGGCTTCTAGATACATTGAAATCGCTATTACTACTTGTATTCTAAATTTCCGGGTTGTAAGAATGATAGATTTGCTTGAACATCGCCAAGGAAAGGAAACGAAAGTGACAAACGTTTTTACGTATAAGCTCATATTTTCATGTTTTCGCATTTTTTATTATCTAATAATAATAATAATAATTAAGGCGAACTATAGTTTTTCAAACTTTTCTTATTGTCTTCAAATTTATTACTGTTTACTTTTTATTCGGGTTTAAGAAATCTTTAGTGTAGTGGTTGAACCTCATTTCCTAGTGGGTACAATAATAATGTAGAACTGATGCTTTCCCTCTCAGTTTGAGGAGGGGTTCGAATGAGAGGTGGACGCATAAATCGCGCTGTAATGGAGACTATAATGCGTTCACTATAGTGCTGTTTTAATTTTTCTTGTTAAACGCTAGAGCTGGGCAAGGGTAGCTTTTTGTGTCTATTGTCTTGGATCAGGACATTGTAATCAGTATGAAAGAACAAAATTGTTATTTTTCACATTTCTTTTTAAGGAGGCTTGGTTAAAAACGAAAGGCAGACTTCTGTATGGCCAACATTTAATAATATCCATTGATTCTTAAATAAAAAAAATATATATGCTTACTTTTCCAAAAAAAATTCACATTTTTTTAAGTACATAAATTAGCGGTTATTGTTAAATTATCACTTACTTTTCAGTAATTAAAGTAGTTAGGGAAAAAAAACAAGACAAGGATTGCTGGAAAAATTAGCGTTAAATATATAACGCTGAAGTTAGGCCTCAACAGAGAACAGATTTTAATCTCCTATTGGGCTTTAATTCCACACTCTTCAGGGTTTTTTTTTTTTTTTTTGCAACGAGTTCAGCTATTTTGCCACCCTGGACAAAGCTAATATAATTTCCACCGAAATGAGCTAGTCAATTTAATTTTTCATTTTAACATATTTTTATTTATTATGGATAAATTTATTTAATCTTAATATATCTGAAAAATATTTGGTACCTTCGTGTTAGACCGTCGATCTTTATCGTTAAATTTGAGACCGCCATTTTAAAAATTGTTCAAACCTTAACTGTTGTCCGCCATTTTGTTGGTTTCGTTGGCGTCGACGGTTTATCGCCAAATTTGAATCCGTCGCTAATGAGTTACTAAACCGTTGGCGTCAACGGTCTAATGCGTAAGTACTAAATAATTTTTATTGTTTTGTTTATTTAATTTGACTCGGCATCCAAGTTCATAGTTCTATTTTAGAAGGCATTTATAAATAAAGTAATAATTTAATTAATATAATAAAATTTGGCCGATAATAATTAACATATATTTTATTACTCGAAGCGGTTGTCACTGTTGTTGTTTTTACAAATTGGTTTATTTGACAATCAGGCAAAGATATTTTTATTCGAATAGGGTGCGATCCTAGGCAATTGCTTGTCTGTCTACCCGGAAATCCGCCACTGCTCTTGGATTTCTTAATTGCCACCCTCCTTGGCTAGTGTAAAGCCTCTAGGTATATTAAAAGCATTCATTTTTGATAGTAAATAAACATCAAAGAGTATAAATGATATGCAGATTAGTAGGGCATTTATATTCATAGTATATAATTAAATTATATGCACACTGTTATTTATGCTATTATTATAAATGATTACGTTTATAAGAAATATGAAAAGGCCTGATTAAGTTATTTTAACTTTGCTTTCTAATCATGATGTATTTTGATGAATTTTTATTTGCTTTAAGCAATATATTAAATAGTACAAAAAAGAATAGCGGTGCAAATAATTTCAGATTTTGTCCGTTATGATGTATCGTATACGATTATGTATGTTAGGATTTCAACAGTGGTGTGTTTTAAGTATATATTATAGAATATGGATTGTTCCATCAACATCCTGAACCAAACAGGTTTTGAAAGAAGAAAAGTTTTAACAAAGCTGTCACTTCTTTCCCAGAAAAGGAATGAATATTTCATAAGTGGTATTATCAAAATCATGTAAAAAGAAATAGGGTATAAAAATCAAAATAATTTTTTATTCTTTTATTCTGTAATGCACATTAATTTTGCTTATGAGTTTCTCAACCAAAAATTATTGTACTCCAGATATTTTATTTTTGAATAAGAGAAATAACTTTTTTGAAAACTGTCCTTGAACTGGCTTCATGAGGTTTTTTTCTTTCCTTTTTTTTTTCTCTCTAAAACGTAAAATTGCCCGAAGAAAAAAAAGGCATCGTTTTTGATTGGCACTTGGCGTGTTTAGACTGTATGTCTGGCGATTTCGTTTCACATGTCATTTCAGAGTAACAAGCGTTTGGTTTTTCTAAATCAGGTACCACGCCTGTTAAAAGCAATAAATTATTCTTTTCGCCTTAACGTCTTGTTATGTGTAAGCATGTATACAAGAATGGGGGTAAAAAAAGAAAATAAATGCATGAAGTGGCAGATAAGAGGGCTTGTTACATTCTATTTTTGAGAGCTATTCACTTTTCACATTCGATTTAAGCATTTTAATTCGGTGCTCTATTATGTCGCCACAAAGCAGAAATCTAGAATTAAAATTTTGTTTCATAATAGTTTCCTCTTTTAATGGTAAATTTTATCCTTGAAACTGGCATTGCCTATTTAAAATGTAAAGTTTATCTTATAAATATATATATTATAAGTTTGATAAATTTAAAGAATTTCTTCTATGACTTGCCTTTTTGAAACATTACACAGACTACTTGGCAGCATATCTTTTAATTCCTCAAGCCAGTTATACGATATAAGCATTACATCAGTTTTTATTTTTCTAATTCTCTCTTAATGCTATCGAAATGCCTGAATCCATACAGATTGATAACATTGTAATTCGTGATAAAACCGGATAGTGAAATTGTGATTCTTCGATTCTGAAGTTGAAACTCTGCCACATAATAATGACTTCTTTTTGGTCTACAAAAGTTTTTATATTTTCGCTTGTCTTTTAGTATTAACTGAAATTCATGTACTATTTTAACAGAAGTTCTATTACAAAATACAAGTTGTGTTTTAATTTTAATTTATTTATTTGTTCCAAGTACTGATGTGTATAATTAATGACTTAAAACATATATTATTGACAACTTTAAAATTATTTTAGTCGAGACATAATTAATCTTTTTGACATATCTTGACTATGAAGGGGACAATTATTTACTTCTGAAGGTCGACTGGGAAAATTATTTTTAACTAACCGACAAACATTTCTCCATGGTCCTAGTATTTTAATTAATGGTTAGTTAAGGTCGTTCGCGTGGCCGTTATCAAAACACTTAGGAAATATTCAACGAAGGAAGATTAATGATAAACTGAATTTCAGGAGTTTTTAATTAATATGAATGATTAAAATTCATTCCGAAACAGCAGTATCTTAGCATTATTCAATTTAGAACATTCATTTTATTAGTACTTTTAATTCAGAGTTTTGAATGGATTTCAAACACTTAAGCATTGTTTGAAATCAATTAATTCTTGTTAAATTGATTTTTAATTTTAAAAATCTGAAAATGGCAAAAAGGGTGATATTAAATTGGAAACAGTTACACTTTTACTCGAAGATATGCATTTGAATTGACAAAATAAAATAAAAAAGAAGAAGAAGGGGGGGGAAGCTCGAATTTTTGTATTTCAATGCAAATGATGCTTAAGTTATAGGTCTCTAATCTGCTAATAAATCTATCTACTCTGTTTTTAAATTATGTCTGTTATATACTTGTTAACAAGCATAATGGTACAACTCTGTAATTTTCAAAATTTATTACCGCACTTCCACAAAATTAATGTGGATGAAATTAATTCTAGGGTAAGTTTATTCCGATCGAAAATCTGATTAACCGAGTTAATTAATTACCATATTGAAACTTTTCCATTGCGACTACTGATTTTGTTTGTCTGAATCAATTAATCATTATAAAATTACCTCCCCAATGTTTAATGTTTTAAAAAAAATATTTTCATTAAACTGAAATTATTATATTTAATTATATTTCCGAATTAAATGCATAAAAAATAAGAAAAATTAAATATTTTAATGATTTTTTAAAATTAGGAATATGAAAAAAAGTGAATTGTAACGTAGTAAAAATTTCACATAAAAGCAAAGCTTACATGCTAAAATATCAGATTTCAAAACTTGTACATACCTCTAACGCTTTGAAATATTTACAAAAAATGCTGAATTCTCATAGTCGGTAGGTAGGCTACTTTCAAAGGAATTGTATTTTATATTTATTTTTATTTATAGATCTACTCTGCATGAAAGGAGAGTTTAAAAGCAATTATAGTATCACTGTTGGCTCAATATTAAATTTACTTTCATATCAAACGATTTTAATTTAATATGAGTTCTCAGGGTTGGTGTTGTTTTTTTAAACTACCTTACTGTTTCTTATTTTTTCTTGGTTGATTAACTATACGAATCTTTAATGAATTTTTATACTTTGCCAATAATTATTATTTGCAAATAAATGAAACAATTCTTCACTATTTCTTACAATTCAGAAAATTTTCAACCCTAAAATGAGGAAATGAGTTAATTGCTATTATTTGCATATTCAGTGTTTTAATAACGGGCTTTCAATTATAAATTTCTTAGATTGGGTTTTTGAAATGATTTTCTCATAGTTATATCTAGTCTTAAAATGATTCTCTCAGAGTTGTAAAATATTTTCTTCTCTACAATTGTTTTCATGAACAATTTCAAAAAATGGAAGCATGCCGCGGTTACCCTGGCTGGTTTCTATTTGTTTGTCTTGAATGAAATTGGACTTTGTGTAGCTGAAATAATATCCTTACAGCAACTATGTGTAAGATTGTTTTTTTAAAATTTTATTAAAATATTTTGATGTATTATGCACTAAAAGTGTCATACTCACCATCAAGAATTTTCAAACGTGTTCATGATTTTAAATTCCGCAATTTTCCCGCCATTTGCCAAAATATATTTCTGTTAAGTGTCTCTGTTTAGAGCAGTGTTTCCCACCGTGGGGTCCACGCCCCACAGGGAAGAGGGCAATTAAAAATTGACTTCATACAACTTTAACCCTTTCACTCTGGGCCATTTATATGCAATGCTAGATATCGGTGCCAAATTTTACAGAAAAAAGTAAATTTTTAAATAATAATTAGTCATTTTAAAATAATAATTAGTTAATATAATCAAATTATTATTTAAAAAATCAGTATTAAAATTAATTGGAATTTGAATTTCAGTTTTTCCTTATATGCTTTGAAATTTTACTTACTGTGTTTTGTTAACAATTTAATAGGGATTTATTCTTAGAATCCAACATTTATGTTTCTTATGTGAACAAACCAATTTTTTTCTGTTAAATATTATGTATGTTACATAGAGGGGGGCGTGAAAATTTTAGAAATGTGAAAGTGGGGCATGGCAAAATAAGAAAAAAAAAAAAAAAAAAAAACAGGAAACACTGGTTTAGAGAATGCAATCCAGTTTATTTTTAAGCGTCTTCGCATCGACTGACCCAATCCAAAATTTGATGCAGAAAAACACTTTGGTATCAAAATTACAAACTCTATGCCACTTATATAGAATGTTTATCTCTCAGTGATCACGTTTTAATAACTAGTAATAAACAGTTGGAGATACGCTATGTTTTGATAGAATTGGACATTTGACACAGATATACAGGGCTAATGGCAAAGCATACTCAAAAAATGTGTACTGTCTAGATTTTTTAAAAAAAATTTACATATCTTTTTCTCATAGATTTAGACAAGCTGATAGACCTCCTACAGACGGTTTTCAATCACAATTTGATACAATTCAATGTTTAAGGTGTAATGACCATTCACTTTTGAGTATCTCTAGCAAACAGACAGGTATACTTCCAAACTTGGATTTTTTTTTCTTCCTTATTTAGAATAATTTGACACGGGAAGGTTCACTAAATTTAATAGTCCATTCATTTAAAAACTACAACTGCTTTTCTTGTATAATTAGTTTAAGAACAAATGAAATTATAAGTAAGAAATGTTTATTCCAAATACTATTCCATTATTATAAATATTACCCGCATGCATTTTTTGTTGTTGTTACTTATGGCACTTGCCCTTGGACAAGCCTCCCCCCCCCCCGCTGATACAGCTGCAGATTTAAGCCGAAAGGAGCGTCTCTTGTTTTGTAAGTAGCGCCAACTTGGGCCAAGAGTACGACTTAGCTACACACTCGCCACATTTGTTTGCAGGGCCCCTTTTTACAGGGGGGGCACAGTCACACACCTCATAGATAGCACACAGAAGAACAACCATGCCCAAACCGGGACTCGAACCCTGGACTCCTAGAACATGAGGAAGACACGCTACCTCTGTGCCAGAAAGCCGGCATGCATTTTTTAAACAGATAAATCGCATTTCATTTTCCTAATTAGCCATAACTTCCGTAATTTATTCATAATTTAGAATGTTATCACAAAATATTTAAATGTTTAAAAATTATTTACAGTATTAGAATAAATTAGACATTGTTGAACGTTATATAAAAATTAATACTTTTATTCTAAAAATAAAAACCTATGTACCTGGTTACTGATTTTTCTCTCCTAAAATATAAGCATGTTGCTATGTGATTTGACCAATTTTGTATAGAAAATTATATAGCCACAGTTACAGTTCGAGGTAATTAATTCAAAGTCCAAAAAATGGTGGCTGGATCCTTGTTGCATAGAAACATCCGAATTTTTGTCATTTTGAATAAATTTGCATAAAAGACCACTACAATTAATTGCTTAGTAATATAAATTACTTAATAATTCTGATGCGTTCCATATAACCTGTCTATATTTTCTGGAACTTTGTAACAGGTGTTAAAAAAGAAATAATTTGATGGCGGCCTGACATAGGGGTAGCGAGTCTTTCCCGTTATCTGAGTTTCCCGGTTCGGGCATGGTTGTTTTTCAGTGTATTGTCTGTAAGGTGTGTGGATGTGTCCCCCTGTAAAAAGGGACTGAGCAAGCGAATTTGATAAGTGAGTTGCTAAGTCGTACTCTTGGCCTTAGTTGCCGCTATTTCAAAACAAGAGATGCTCATTTTGGCTTAAAAATCGCTGATTTATCAATGAAGCTTGTCTTGGTAAATACCTTTGAAGCAACAACAACAAAGAAATAATTTTTGCCCTCCCACCAACATTTCTTAACGCATTAAGGACCGCATTAAGACATAACTCGAGACGTGAAACACGAGAAAACTCGTGAGCGGTCCTTAATGTGTTAATAAATTTGACTTGAACTTCAGTACCCATTAGTTTACGTCTAAACTTTTGTTACTTAGAAAACAACTATTCTAGCCAGACATAAACATATTTTTTCTCTCTACAACTTTTATGGAGACGGGGAAAGGAAAAAAAAATGAATGAAAAAGACAGCTCACTGTGATTAATTATACTGAAAAAAAAGAGAGAGAAATCTTGAAATTTATTTTTAGGCCTCCTAAAAACACTCTTTAGAACAAAGGTTCATTCAACGCGACATCCATCAGAGACAAACAAAACGGGGCGTTAAGTGGAGGACATTCTTTGATTCTTGCTGCAGCTGATGAAGAATTAAATGCACTTGTCATCCATCAAATATTAATCAGTTTATGCCATCGACACCTAGTTTTTTATATCCCCTAATGGTTTCTAAATTGCTAAACTGAAATTAGCCACCCAGAATACTTTTAATGCGGACTTTTAATAGAGAGCAGTTCATATGACGAATCCAAGTAGCAATTTGTGATGTCGGCGACAGCGTTATCCCTTCCCGATTGTCACAATCAGTCAAAAGATTTATTATTGTTTGTTACTGAATTGATATATGCATACATATTATTAAGAGTTCCAAGTATTCAAGATTCCGCCGTTGATTTATACGTTTCATTGGGACGATGTCTTCCGGAATGTTTGGCTAATTAAATAGTATGTTTCGCCTCGGATTATAACAGTCACCTGCATTGTAGCTCTGGGTCTGAGTGATGTAAATACGCGCTAAGCTGATGACCTTGTTACAGAAGTAGGCAGACGCCGGATTTGGGGATGAACTTGTCGGGTACATTCTTTTGGCATTTAATTTCTACTACTGAATGATAGAAAGAAAAGCGCGGTTGTTTCCTTCTTTTTTTTGCAAGCTGTTCTGGAATGAAACAGTAGAACATCTTTCTTTATGTGGATGTGGAATAAAAGAATGGCGAAATCTTCTTTTTAGTTATATTATCTAACTTGTTATTGGAAGCTATTTTGAATCAAGTTGAAGAGTTCAAAAATTAACAAAGCGACTTGTTCCAATTTTGAGAACTGAAAAATTTTGTTTACACTAAATAATGTGTAATTTTTCAAAACATGCAAAAAAAAAAAAAAAAAAAAAAAAAAAAAATTCGAAAATCGATTAGGTCTAACTAATATTATTTTTAATTGAGGAAAAAAATTGTATAAAAGCTATTAATTTTAATAATTATGATTTGTAACATTAAATAATTTTGAAGCGTTTAATTTAATTTTAGTTAGTAGTTCGATATTAATTAAACTTACGAATTTTTTTTCAGTGATTCCTTTGGTTGTGATAAGAGGCCACCATTTTCATCACAGCTTATTTACCATAGACTTTAACTTTTATTTCTAAAATTTTTGAAATTGTTTTAGAAAAAAAAAGCTTTATTATATTAAAAGTTTTTCGCCATTCCATCTGATTTTTTTTTCACTTGTCAAAAGTTATACATCTCCAAAGTGACCGTCCATTTCAAAATCCGGAAAGCAGAGTAACAAAGTTTACTTAAAATCGTATGAAATATCTTTAATAAATTAGATATCATTGTATAGAGTCCTTTATCATTTATTTGGATTCTCAAATTCTGTTTTAGACATTTTATAACAAAGCCGATGAAAATAAAATATTTGAGTGGGTTATAAATAACACATTTTCTGAGTCTGAAGCAGCAGCATTTCAGTAAGCAAAAAGATTTGTTATTCTTACCTTTAAAATGAATCATTATTTGGTCTTTGCCAGTGATTAAGTACTTGGAGCATAATCTATCATCTGAAGAGTGCTTTTTAAAGAGTCTTGAATGTTGAAAAACAGTTGGACGAAGTCTGTTTCTCAGAATTATCTAGAATAGAAAGCATTAAGTTTGATGAATTATCTGTAGAATTAAACATATTTTAAATCTGTAATAATAATTCTGCTTATAAAATTAATATAGTTTTTATCTCTTCTATCTTTTCTAATTCTGAAAAAATTGGTACTTAATTGGTGTAAATGGAATGTTTTTCTAGTATATAAATACCTTAGTAGAATAGTTTGGAACATTATTTCAAGTAGTGAGAAAAATGCACACTTTTAAACTTTGAATTTGTGTTAATTTCAAATAGCTAAATACGAAAATCATATTTATTACTCATAGACCAAATCGAATTCTAAAGTGTTTCGGGGATTAATTGGAAATTTGTTTAAAAACTGAATTAAAATAGAAGATACAACTTTAATTTTTTCTTATTATCAAAAGTTTATTTGTCTACCAAGTTTGATGTTATTTGCCATAGATTTAATTTTTGAATAAGTCTCAACCCCATGGAGATTATATGAGAATGAATTTGTGACAAAAACCGCGGGAAAAATATAAGCAATAGTAGTACTCAGACTGTTGGATTTAATGATATTATAAGCCTACTTTTTTTTCATAAGTAAATGTGTGTGTGTGTGTGTGTGTGTGTTTGTGTGTGTGTGTGTGTGTTGTAAATACTCAATAGAGTTTTAGTTAAAAAGATTTTGTAGAATATACTACGAGGCTACCATTTTTAATATACTCGTTAGTTAGTTTCTAGTTTAAATTCAGTTTAAACTTATGCAGCATGTTAATAATTTTTTGGGTTGATTTATATTTTAATAGCCTTTAATATTTTAATAACCACATCATTTGCTCAGTACAGAATTTAACAAACTTTAGTTCAAATACTCCGTAAAATATCTCTCATATCGGCAATATTATTCCCTGGACTTTTGATATTTTCCCCAAAACACAAACACACAAACACACACACACACACACACACACACACACACACACACACACTGAGCAATTTCAAATAATTAAAAAAATTATTATTTTTTTTACATTAAAAAAATTAAAATATACCAGATATTTACATTATGGATTAAACAATATCCAGATCCAATAGCGACGCAAATCACAGTATGACAAATCCGCCATAAAAATAAAATTCCCTTTTTACCAATATATTTTTTAATTCGGAAATAAAAATATTTTGTTAGTACTGTAAAATAGTGTTCATATAACGAACATCTTGGTAATTTTCCAAATATCCTTTATAAATATAATTCTGATACAAATATTGTCACATATCAGTCTTTTTTACAACTGTTCATCAAAAGTATTTAAAAAGGATTTCCAAACACAACTTGTTGCTCTTAGGAACAGTTGTGTGAAGCTTAGAAATAGAAATAAAAATGTGTATCCAAATATCTAAGATTCACTGTAGGGTTAAGAATGCTATAACGTTATGTGACTCTCACCATTAAAAAGATACACAATGAAGAGAGAGTATGTAAGACAATTATAATAATACGGCTTTAAAATCAGACAGTTTGGGAAAATCATGAAATTAAATTATATCCAACCTATTTATTTGAAGAAAAAAAAATGTTACCAGAAAAACCTGTGAACTAGCTTCTTGTCTGAGGCGACTGATATTAAATAAAAAATAAATTCTGGATGAATAAAAAGCATTTTATTACAGATTGAAACATTGAACAAGATGATGTGTGTGTGTGTGTGTGTGTGTGTGTGTGTGTGTGTGTGTGTGTGT
>JAOUZG010017606.1:5274795-5296846 GCA_026289955.1 Argiope argentata | reverse complement strand
TGTGTGTGTGTGTGTGTGTGTGTGTGTGTGTGTGTGTGTGTGTGTGGAGAGAGAGCTAATAGTAGCGATTGAAAAAACATATTTCTTAATAGTTTCAATCGTAGAGGCATTTTCTTTTCTACAAAATACGCTGGATTCTGGGATACAACAAAATGTAGTTTCCAACCATTCTAATTTCCTATACCATCTTTTTATTATTATTATTTCGTCTTCGTACACGCATACTCCATTCTACGCTATTGCTTATTGGACAAAATTTAATATCCTAATTAAATTTTATTATTCTTTGTGATTTTCATGGCAATAACTTACACATTGGAAATATTCCGATTTGATTTTCGGAAGATTTTTGAGTTAGTAGCTAAACTGCTGAATACTCAAAAAAATTCTTTGTGGAATTAATTTCATTTTGTCCATAGTAATTTTAAGAATTTGAATTTATCTGCTACCTGATTATGTATTTATTTCCTTTACCTGTCAGTCTCTGTTAAAACTTAGTTTTTAATGATATCTGTTGATTAATAATTTCTAATAGGATTATCGACCCAATTTTTTTTCTCCGACATTATGTCATTATGTGTCCTACCTGAAATAAGGAGGCCGATAATAAATTTGAATGATTTTAATGAAAACGATAAAGAATTAAAAAGGTACCGTAGCAAAAGAATAAAATTAACTGATATGCGAATAGGTTCGATTGATAGAAGTAAGGTCTTTAAACATTTTAAAATAAGATCCACGTCCTATTTTATGCAGTATGGTTCTATATGAATAGTTTTTTTTTAAATTGAATTTTATAATATTTATTAGATTTTCTATTTTAATTACTACAAAAGAGACCCTCAACTTCAATTTTTAAAATGTAGAACAGAAATAATAAAAATTAATGACTCGTGCTCACGTTCATTTTTAGGTTTAATTTTAATCAGATTCTTTTTCGATTTAAAGTCATTCATTCTCTTAATATTCTTTTTTTTTCATGTTTACAGAAATAAAAGAGTATTCACATAAACGGAAAACTGATTAAACTTTCTTCTTTCCTAATTATTTTCCATTAAGCATTGATGATAATTGATAACTGCATTCAAAATGAAACTAAAAGTAGATATGTAACTGGTTAAATCTCGAGCACGATTTTTCTTGCGTTGAGTATTTTGTTTTTGAAAGAATACTTTACTTCTAATATGAGAAGAGAGGTTTCCCAAAACATTTTTTTATTCAACACGAATGCTAATTTAATGCGCGGACTGTTTATTGGAATTTTTCCTACAATTTCATGCCAATTTTAATAACATGATTGTCGATACGGACATTAATTTCCATTTTAAAGCTATTAATCATCTCTTTAAAATATGGAATGCTATCACTAGAAGTGATAGAACATTTGTATAATTAGAACACCTGTTCAAAATATTCGATAGCTTTAGTTTATTTATTACTTTGCTTATTATAGGTTAAATACTTCCGATTCTTGGCGATAAAAATCTCATTTTATATTTATTTAGTTTTTTAACGCATTGTTAGGAAATGAGAATCACTTTGTTTTAAGATTATTATGAGATTTACTTTCTTTGATTTGATCTTCCTTTTTCTTATCGTGCTGTTTATTAATAAGTTGTTTAATGTACAATTTTTTATGACTTTTTGAATGTAGCGATTTGCATCATATTAATACTTTTTCTGTTTAAATAGTTTCATATTTCATTTCCTTTTATTTCTTTACATTTCAGTTATGAATCTGAATCAACATTTATGATATATCTCCATTTTCACTAAAATATGGGAGAGAAAGTAGAGCTTTGTAAAGGAAAGGAATAGAGCGTTCAGATTTGGTTTCTCTTTCTTTCTTTTTAATTTTTATATTCCTTCAGATTTATTGCATGAAAATAAATTTTAATCGTTTTTTAAATATTTTCTTATGCTTCGGTTTTTGAAATAGCTTTTATTTTCCTTTGTTTTATGTTAATTGTCTATCTAAATCGATAAAATATTTAATGCATAAAATAAGTCTAGTAACATATTTCAACGTAATAACAGGATTAATTTGTTATAGAAAAATATTAGTATTACCATTTTATACTGTTGTTGTTTCTAATGATACTTGCCAAGGACAAGTTCTTTGGTGCCTATTAACGATTTTCAGCCGAATGAGCGTACTTGTTTTGTAGTAGCGCCAACGAGGGACAAGAGCTTGACTTAGTTAATTATTCATCACATTCGCTTGCACAGCCCCTTTTTACAGGGAGGGACATCCATACAACTTACATATAGAACACAGAACAACCATACTCTCAGATCACGGAAAAGAAGCTCTACCCTTACGTCAGGACGCCGACCCATCTCATACTAATTTATTTCACCTCTATTATTATTAAAAGTATGCTTTATTTACTTTGGATGAAAAGGCAGGCAACATTCATAACAAAGTATTGGTTGTTATAAATTTTCTATACCCTTGTTTATTATTATTATAAAATACAGAAAGTTTTTTTAATGTTGTTTGTAATTTGTGTTCTATCTCACTTATTCACGTTGTAAAAAGCATTTTTTCAGATAAAATGTATCAATGCAAAATTTTATTTCCAGTAAAATAATTTTATACTTAAAATTTCCCTTTTTTTTTTATAAAAAATTTGTGTATATATTATTGCGGTTTGGAGTTGTGTTTTGTTATGGAATCACTCTTTCTTCCATAGTGATATTTTTTTTTTCATTATTTCTGCAGTTAGTGAGTTTCCCAGTCACCGAATATGATAAGTTTGAATTCCTTGTTGGATTGAAAGGATGGATTTATCTTCTCAATTATTGACATTTTCGTCCATAACAGTACCAATCAAATAGATATTAATTTTCTGAGATTTCATTTAATTTAAATCTTTCTTTTTTTAATGAAAAATTATTTGACTAAATTTCTGTCGACGTCCTTGAACAGGGGTAACGCGTCTTCTCCGTGATCTGGGCTTCCTGAGTTCGAGTGCCTTTTGGAGCATGGTTGCTCTTCATATATTCTATCTGTGACCTATGTGAATGTACCCCCCTATGAAAAAGGGGCTTTGCAAGTAAATGTGATGCGTGAGTAGCTAAGACATACTTTTGGCCCTATTTGACGCTTCTTAAAACAATAGATTCACTCTAAGCTTAAAATTGCTGACTGCGCTAGCGAGCTTGTCCAAGGCAAGTGCCATTAGAAACAACAACAGACTAAATTTCTGGAATATTGAAACAATGTTTAAGTAATATGTTTTAGAATCTAGATGATCTTTAATCTGACGATAAAATTGATTTCTTATTCGAAAGTATATTTTCGAAATCTAGAATTATTATTTAAACTTTGGAAAAATATTTTTTGAATAGATTTCAGGAAATTATTATTAACTAATATTCACTATTAAAGCCCGATTTTTTTAAAGTTTTTTCCCCTTACGAAATATCGATTAATCTGATTGTATTACTACTGTTATATCTGGTTTCGTTTCAGAAGTGTTTCGATGGATCAGGCACTTTAAATCTACCCGATTTCTTCTTTAATCAGGTGAATTACTAAAAAAGATGATAAAATCAAGCAGCAAATACAATCATTTGTATTTTCATCAATTCACATTCACAACACGGCTATGTACAATGCTTAGAAAAAAACGAAACAGTTAACAAGCAGTTTTATATAAACAAGAGCTCGCAGGCTCGTGGACAGTCCGTTCACTTCAATTCATTTTTAAACATGGACGGTCTTCTTCACCACTACTTAGAATTTTCTTTTTCATGCAGCTCAAATTTAGTTCCATAACTTGCTTTTCTATTTTAAACTTAATTCGTTGATATCATTTCATCTGATAATTTATCATTGCCCTAATACACTTTTCTTCTTCTGTAAACTTACCTTGCGTACTGACGACACTATCTACACTTTTCAGAGGCATTCATTTTTATTTCTTTTAACTCTTCGGTAAGAATTTCTCAATTAAACTCCATTTAAAAAGAAGAAAACCGGCTATTTATCTCTAGCTGGCCCCCAGAATACCGCGTAAACACTTCAGCTGCTCATTTCTTTAAGTACTCATCAGTTGAATTCACAATTTATCGGTTAGAAATAAGCTGGTGGAACGGATGTTTTCATCTATTCACTCTGCTGTTTTAATGGGAAAGTTAATCGTACGATCAATATGTTTTATTCCTTTGCCTTAAATGCGATGAGAAATGATTTCCGAAACCGGTATTCTAATTATTTTGCTGTGTGTGTAATTCGTTTTCGGAAGCTATCTGCAGAGACTATCTGTACACTGACACTAACGGAGACGGATAAGGCAATCAATAATAGGTAATAAATTCATTAAATTTGACTAATTTGGGACTAGAAGCGATACAGATTCATCATAAATGGAAAGAAATCTATTTGATTAATCATACACTATGTTTTTAGATTGGGAAACTGTTAATTTATGGACTGAATTAGTACAATTTGTTGCTTGACTCACAGTTTAGCGAGGTGTTATTGGATCTTTTTACTTCTTACTGAATTTTTATCATCTCATTAGCGTTTTTGAGAAATCTATTTCTTTATAAATATTCCTCCATAGTTTCTTTATTCAACTACATAATATAAATAGTCATGTTAATTCACTGAATAAATGATGTGAAATATCTGTGTAGGCCACATTTTTTGATGCATTAGTTTATGAGTTCGAGCAATTATTTCTTTTTAAATTATAATTTTTATAATTGCTCTTCTTCTCTTTTTGGAAAAGGTATTGTTATTATCATGTTAGAACATGAAGTTGTTTTTGGGATGAGGCTTTTTAGCGTCAACAAAAAACCGTCGGCGAAAAATAAAAAAAATTATTATCTGCACGAGCATCTCCAGAAATCAGCTTTTAATAACGCGTTGCCATTGCTTTTACAAAAGCTCTGATTGAAAATAAAGGCGAGTCAAAGGTTTTGAATCATCTGCCATACTAAAGTTATTCATTCAATGAAACAATTAAAATGAATAAACATATAATGTTAAATATATGTTCTCACATCATACATTGAAATATGCATAGCAGATTTCACTTTATCTAGTACTATTTTTCAATCGTACATGAAAAAAATGAATGATTCATTTTGAGCCTTCTATTATCTGTACTAAAAATAAAAACGACACTGTCACTGTTTTTAGATCGTTTGCAATATTAAAGTGACTCATTCAATAAAACCATTAAAATTAATGAAAATATAATTCAACTCGCACGAGCACTTGGTGCTTGGCCGTTCAAGAAATGATGTTCTGACACGATACAATGAAAAATATGCATAAAAGATTACATGTTAATCTTTATTTTTATCTTAAAGTCGTTCGTGCTCCAAAACTTTGTTTGCCAGCTAGAAAAATTGAAAATGTAAGTTTAAGTAAATTATCATTAGAGAGAAAGAGAGAGAAGTCTCGTGATTGTTTCAAAATGGTTTAAATTGTTTAATGACTTAAATTAATTAAGATAAATGATCATTTAAAAATAATAATGTTCTCGCATGATAAATTGAAATTTGCGATAATAGATTTCATTTTTAAAAAGTAATTTTAATTAAATTAAATAACAGAATTTCTTTTTTTTTATTTCAAAAATTTCATGAAAAATAATTCTAAATTGTATCAAAGTATCCTTTTTAGCTTATTTATTTTACTTTCTTGTTTTCTTTATATGATTTTTTTTGTGGAATCTAAAAACAAAGTTATTTTATATACTAAATATACTGCAGCGCATATCCGATATGATAATAATTAAATTAACTGCTTTATGATACTTTTTATCTGTTAAATGTTTTTCAATACATTTAATTTTCCGTTCAGTATACTCAAAGGAAATATGTAACCTGAGTTACATAAATTTAATGTTCGTATTAAATACCCTTTTAGCATGAGGATTAAAAAAGAGAAATTATAGCATCTCTTATTTTTGCATTAGTTGTTTTAATCATAATGAATTTCACTGATTTTAATAATCTGTACTAATTTCTTTATAATCAATCAGTTTAATAAATTACAAAAGGCTTAAGTTCAGAAAAACTGAAATGAAATTTATTTGAAATTTTTCATTCAAATTCTGAGTTGTTTATCTTAATTTTGTTATTTATTTATTTGAAAAAAAGTTATACTATTGTATATAATTGGAATGTATAAAATTATTTCTATTGCTTAAACTAATTAAAATGTTAAAAGTATTCTGATAAAAAAATAATTCAAATAATTATTATTTCTGCACCATTATCAGAAATAATAATTATTTTCACTATTATCATAGTGCAGAAATAATAGTTATTTACACTATAACTATCTGTACATCAATACTATTTTTCTGACACGAAATAAAAATAGTTTCTCAGTCCAGAAATTCAGATTTTAACATTTTTATTTACTTTAAAATATTAAGCATAAAAACCTTCGTTTCTTTTACTAGGTATTGATTTGTGAGATGCTGAGATTTTTCGAGACAATACATTAATTTTATTCAATTTTAACGAAATGGAAACTACTTAATAGTAATTCTGTTTTGTGATATAGTTTGATTCAAATTGTTTGGCAAAATAAGTAAAAAAAAATATTTTTTTGATTGGTTTAAGCTTTTTTAACAATAATTTTTCTTGGAAATTTCGCTATTGGGCAGAGAGTGCTAAAAGGCCAAAGAAGTATCAAGAGGAGAAAGTCCAACAGAACGGTAATGACTGAGAATGCTGAAATCTAATATATTATACTTTACAAATCGTATTTTATTTTATTAAAAATCAATTAATACGCTACAATATTTGCCTACTCATGACTATCATTAACTTCGAAATGCACATTGAACATTTTAAATCTTAATTTTGTATTTTCGAATAAGACATTCCAATCTTTGATAAACTAAAAAATGCTTGAGTGCCAGGAATTTTTTTCGCTGAATTTATCTATATTTAATGGATTATTTTCAAGTATAAAAACAGTTGTTCGCCATCCACTCCACTTTCTGAGATTAAGTATTATTGATCGCGAACACGTTTTTCCTTGTACTGATGAATTGCAAGTAGAATTTTAAAAGATAAGAGGAAGTATATTAGCATTTATTCTTGCATAACCATGCTATGATTATACGAAGACAGAAATCACAGCACGCACACAAGCCTTCTTATAGACCATTAACATCTCTGAAAATTTACTCTATTATATCCGTCGTTTGTTTTTCGGCAAATTTATGGTGTAATATACTCTATTGAAGCTTTGAGTCTTTAAGAGAGAGGACTTAAAATGAGAGAACGGAGAGGTAGGAATACAAGGGTATTAAACCCGAAGAGCTACTTCTTAAAATAAAAGTTGAGAGCATTATTAATTTAAGTTATACTATCCAGTTTTGAAATACACGATGACTGTTTTGAAACATATTTCGTAATTTTGGATCCTTCACAGTTTTTGGTAATAAGAGCCATGTCTCTAAAACTTCTGTCTCATGCTAATAGAAAGACTTGTGGTCAATTTGCAATTTTTTTCATGGAATCAGTTCCTTTAACCCTTATTACATTGCGACCTAAAACAATAGATGTTGTTGTTACTAATGGCACTTGCCATAGATTAGCGTGCTGACGGCCTTCAGCGATTTTAAGCCGAATGAGCGTCTTTTGTTTTTGAAGTAGCACCAACTAGGGCAAAGAGTACGATACGCATCACATTCGCTTGCACAGTCCCATTTTACGGCGGCGCACATTCACTCACCTCAAAGATAGAACACAGAGGAACAACCATGCTCTCACCGGGACTCGAGCCTGGGACACCCAGATCACGAAGAAAATGCCTACCTCTGCCAGAAAGCCGGCAAACAATATATGTATTCTATGTAGTACTAAAATATACCTTTCATATAAACAGAATTATCTAATTTCAAGACACGTTGGAAAAGAAATGATTCAGCAAGAAAAAGGATTACGTTTAAAACTGATTAGCAATCGTTTAGTCGCTAATTACTTAAAATTTAAGCAGTTCTGTACAAAGACAAATTTCGATAGACGTAACCTGACGTAATTTCAGACTTAACTAGACACTTAATTATTATCATTTTCATTCAACATGCAATTCAGTCCAATTAAGCAAGTTTAACTGTCTTCTTTTCCTTTTATATCTAAGATTCCTGATTATAGAAGGCAAGCAGTATTATTATGGTAGTTAAATTTATTTGAACCAGTCTCTTTATTAATATTAATACTATTAAATATAATTGAACTTAAACATCGTTTCATCCAATGATTGCCTTTATTGTGTCATAGTTTTATAATTCATATTCATAGTTTTATAATTAACATTCCTTACTTTTTTACTTTAATAATTCCGGTTTCATTATCAGAAAATAAAGTCTTCTGTTTGTGATTATATATATATATATTTAACTCCTATAGTCTCATTTTATTTGTAATTAAAAAAAGGGGGAATCAAACTAATTCCTCCAAAGAATCAATGAAATTCGGATTCAACCCTCTGCTTTCAAAAACAAGCGATTAATTTTCGGGAATAAGCCTTGAAAATTAAATGATATATAATTACACTTTTTATCGTTCTCATAACAATAAATTGTAAATTCTTTGGAGATCAAATTAGCAGATGAGATGTATCTCAAGGATGGAACAAATTGGCCTCCATCCGCGTTTGAAATGATATAATTCATATGCATTCATTTTTAATGGGCTTGCGTGTAAATCTTAAGTGTGAATGAATGAGGGTGATGGGAAAAGACAGTCATTCGTGCTTGGCGTCAATTTTGGCGCAGCGCGAAATAAGAAGGCGTCATCAGCAGTTATCATTATCTTGTTACAAATCATAAATTTGCTGTTCCTCGGCTGCGACTGTTTGGGGTCATCTCGAGAAAGCAAACGGCGAGTAATTGAGCCTTTATGGGTCGCAAATCATGTGTTTTACGCACCGACAAAGGATGAAATTGTAATCTTTTATGAAATTCCGATCACGTTTTTGGGTGGAGAAAGAAGAAGGGGGGGATGTCATTTCTAGTGAAAGAAAATTCCCATAATAGTGTATTTCTTTCTTTTCCTTTTGTTCTTGTCGTTGTTTTGGGGAACTTTGAATTAGATTAACTTGAACCATAATTTTTCTGGAGAAAGTAATGAAATTCAAAATGTAAGACCTCTGTCGAGACAATAGGTTGATTTCGGCTTGAAGATTTTCAATTTATGTATCAGCAAAGTAAGAAAGTAAAAAAAAGAAAAAAAATCTACTGTCTGAGAGTTCAATTCTATAATAATCTTTGACCGAATATCGAAATTAAGCTTCATCATAATAGATTATTTATTTATTTGTAAATTTTTGAATCTCTGGTAAGTTATATTATTTTTTATTGATATTATAAACATGCTCAGTTTTCTAAAACTTTATTTGAATGTCTTGAGTGAAAACTAAAAATTGTAGTAGAAAATTGCGCTGCATATACAATTTGGTTTATAATCCGAAAGCTTTCATCAAAATGAGTTTACGTTTTCTACGCAGCATTTTTATATAAATATTGGCGATTATAAGAACAACATAGTTGGGTTTTTTTTGCCGATGTTGCAAAAACTAGATAAATAAAATGGTTCATTGTTGAAGTATATTTTTATTCAAGAGGCAAAATCAAAAGAACTTTGCAAAGACGATTTTTATCTTGAGCATAATAAGTAGTTACCAAATTTTTTTTTTTAAAAAAATTATAAAACGAATACACCGTGCTTTATTTTATTCAAAAATAAAATATTTCATACTTTTGGTGATAACATCCGATATATTTCTATAATATATTGCCTGTTTTCTATAACTTTGTTTTGAAATACGACACCATAGATATTAAGTATTAACTAAAAAAAGTTTATTTTAACGTTAAAAATTTATGTACATTTTTCGGGTGCTTCAATATAATTTAGGCATTATCTCTGACCAAATTGTAACCTTTGAATAAGTTTTTCTTACCTTTAATAAGAATTTCCAAATATATATTTCTACAACGCAAAATATAATAATTTGAGGATTTTCTAAATTTTTTAGAAATTAGATAACTTAAAAAAAATTTCAATTAACATTGTATTTAACAATCATACATTTTTATACTACATTTTAAAAGTCTTTTTTTATCTTCATTTTTTGAAGATGTATTTTCTTTTGATCAGTTTTTAAAATTTAATTTAACGGCTTTACTTTTACCTACTTGTACTTATTTGTTCTAAAATGTCTTCTCAAAGACTAAAATAAAAAAATCTTAGTCTACAAAAATTTTATATTGTTCGATCGAAATTTTGAAATCTATGTATAAGAGGAAATTTTAAATGCTCTTTTTTTATGTAGTCTCCTCTTTTTAATAAGTTGGGAATTTCATCTTATCTCTATGTATATATCTCTTCCTTTCAATATATCAAAGGTATAATAACATTTGTAATTTAAAAATGATATTCATACATTGAATTTCGCTTATGAATTTTTCGCAATAAATTTTAAAAATAAATTGTATTTATTTTTAATATTGTTTCTTTACATTTTTCTCGTCATATGTTTAATCTTAATATTTTGATGAATTCACATTTTAAAAATATAAAATTACAGTTCATAACATCCCTGAACTACTAATAACCAATGAAAGTGGTGATTGTAAAATATACAATACGTTTAAGAATAGATTCCATTCATACTGATAAAATAGTTGTATGTTTGATAAAAATTATCACTTTTTTTCCCCGTTGTCGCCTTCTGTACTTTCATATATCACTAAAAGAGTATTCGTTTTCAGTTAATCACAATGTCTAAGATTTTAAAAAAGTGAATTCTTTTTAAATCAAAAGTGTGGCAGTTAGATTATTCCATACATTCACAAAGCATTGAAGTATATTTTTGTTTTGACGAATTGCTCATCTTATTCTGTTTGCATACTTATTTCAAATATTTTTTTCGAGCATATCTTTATGCATTCATATTCCTTTTGATAAGCACCTATGAAGTATAAAAGTTAATAAAATATATAGAGAACCTTAACATTTTTTGAACTTAAATGAGCGAAATGCAGTTTGAACGTTGGTAAAACAAAACATTAATAAAATCTTATAATAATATATCTATAATAAAAAATATATCTATAAATTTAAAGCTTTGGAAATGATTAAAGAATTTTTTAATTTTATTGATAGCAGTTGAATAAGTCTCTGAACTTTTGCAAATTCGATTCAGTTATGTAAGGTAGAATTAACTATCATTTGATTATATTCATTTTAATAGCTTGAAACAGTTCCTACCTGTTACAAAATTGACAAATTTTAGTGCCTAGTTAATTTTAAAATTATTTAGCTGTAGAACATTTTATATGAAATTAAACAAGATTTAATACTACATTTTTCCGAAATTGAGCTTTTTCAAAAAGGAAGGACACAGATGATAACAATTTTCGGAAAAAATTCTGATTTTTCTGTAGCTAAGGCTTGGATCTAATTCCCATACAAGAGTTAGAAGTAAATGAAATTCGACGTGTGAAGTAACTTTGATAAATGACACGTAGTACTTATGCTGGACATTCCATGATTAATGACCATCGCTAAAGAACTGAAAGCTGTATTTAACAGGTTTTTTTCCTCGAAATCTTCTTGGCTGGATTATAGCATCTCCCAGAAAAAGAAACCAAGGTAGAGGGAAACATATAATCTGCCGAGATTATATTTTGATTCTTAATTAAATACTTAACTAGATAGTTTCCATGGTTTCGTCCCACCAATTCATTGGCGCTTATCTCTGATCTTCCGATAATTCTAGAAAAATGGAGAATATGCATCCTTTGCTGACAGTTTTTTCCCCCTTCGTTTTTAATTCCATTGAAGAAACTTGAAAGTAATTGATGAGCGACCGAAATCGCAGGAGCCCGTGGCAGAAATCGCCATTTTCATCTTCGAACATCATCTGAGAACAGGGGTAGGATTTTATACCCTTCAATTAAGAGCCATTGCAGAACACGAGAGGAATCCATTAAAGCTGTTGAACAACCGCCATTTTAACGCTGCCGAGCAATGAAGTCGTCGATTCGCTGTCAATCTTCGCTGACCCCTCCCTTCCATCAGTGACGACGCACCTTTTCTTGAAATCGGTGTGACAAAATCAAGCTGTGAATTATCACAGATAAACGTAATAATTATAATATAAATATTAACTCTTGAGAGGAAATGGGGACAAAATTGCCGGTTTGCTAGCCGTTTTCTATTCATGTGGAAAGTAATCGATGACACTTTTGGAATAGTACTTTGTTGTCAATTTTTTGGTTGTGTATTCGTTTTTAACTGAAACTCCACGGAAGAATATAGGACTAAAAATCAGTTAAGGCAATCAAAATTTAATTTATATAAATTAAAAACTAAATATTAATTAGGTTTTTTAAATAATTGTTTTAAGGTTTTATTATTTCTAAGCGGTTCACTTATTTATCGCTCTAACTACAATCAGCTCAAAACATTGATGTATTTTATACTAAATATTTGACTAATTATTCACATGGACAATTATTCATTTGACTAATATTTCATGCTTTTTCCCCCCGAAATATAGTTGTTTTTTATCGGAATATTCTTTTTAAACTCTTGACATGCGAATTTATTTAACTTTCTATTTAGATAACTCATCCTATTTTGGTAATTTATTGTTAATTTGATTTTTTTAAAATAATATATGGAGCATTTGGGATACCAAATATTTCCATATTGATTTTTTTCGTATTTAAATACTTAATTCTATGGCTTAATTGCAGACTTGAAAATAAAAATTCAGTAATTCGATGCGCGTGTCAGACATGTCATTGTATGCGAAGGTGATTAAAACAGCGCGAAAATATATATACTAACCGAGTTTGCTATCACGAGAATCGGTAATTTTCATTTAATAGTGAATCGCTTGAATGAATTTTTATTAGTGAAATTTTTTAATTAAATAATGTGGTTTTTCACGTTCTTTGAATTATCAAGCCTTTATTAGGATTTACTTTTCTTAAAAAATATTTCAGAAGTGCAGAGAGAGATAGAACAGTAAAATCCAATTATTTAAATTCAGGTTTACTGTCACTTCTCATATTTTTCTTTAATGTCCTCAAAATACTTTCAATGAAATTCAGTAATTCGATGCGCGTGTCAGACACGTCATTGTATGCGAAGCGGTTAATTCAATAATTATTTCTTTATGATTTTTTAATACCTTTTGTACCCTGCACTATCTCTCTTTAAAATTACTTTCTTTTTTTTATTTCTAAATGCTCTATCTGAAATTAGATCAAATATTCTTTATGAAATATGACATTTTAGATGGCGAAGTTTCATCAGTTTAAGGAAAACTGTCTGTTTTGAAAAAACATGAACGTCGTTGATATATATATATATATATATATATATATATATATATATATATATATATATATATATATCACTACAATATATGATATAGTTCGCAGTGAACTGCATTACGCATCATTAAATGTAGCAGCTATATAATCTTTGGGATTCAGTTATTATTTACAGCGAATAATGATAATAATTAAAGTTTGATATCTTTTAGTTTATCATTAAAGGAGGTAATTTTTCATACATCAGTGAAATAAAATAAGATACAAAATTATATGAAAAAGCCAACGTTCCAAGAACTGAACCCCGTTAGTATGATTTATGAGTGAGTTGTGTGATATGTTAAATGCATTGAATTGTACTGGATTTTAAAGATTTGTAAAAAGATAATAGAAATTTAACTTTGTGAAAAATAATTAGGTATTATCTGAATAAAATAATATTAACTATAGTAGCTGATATAAATGCTAATTGTCTCTTTAATTCCTTATTTTTTTTCATTATTAAAAGATATATATCACTAAATAATTACTGATTATATCTCAAACTGAATAAAATTAATTCCTTTTACCTAGTAAAAATTTCTTAAAACTGGAATATTTAATTATTTTAATTATATGCTTATGAGATAAAGCTATTGCAATGGAAATTTTCGATTCTAAGAAAACTATTATTATTATTTGTATTTTAGAAGTTTTTAATTTGAATGTTTTTTTATAATAAATCATAGGGTAAAATTGTAACCTTTGGTAACTTCTAATTCATTACCATCTCAATGAAGCCAAATTTAATTATATTTCGCGCAACCTACGTTAAGGCGACCGGGGACCTTTAAAAGGGTTTTTTGTAATCTTCACCTTAGCAATTTGAAATTTTACAGGCATTAAGAGTAACACTATAGGGGATGACACAAAGAATGTTAAAGCATTATGTTAATTTATTTATTAATTAGGGGGTTAATATAATATATTAGTAGCAATAAATAACGTTAATGAAAAATGTTCCAGGTGCTCCAAATTTGTTCGAAAGTGCTGCAATTTTTATTATTATTTACTCTAACCCTCTTGAAACAAAAGTTGGGATTAATCTTGAAGTTTGAGCGCGAAACATCAAAATTAACCAATGTAATAACTCAAAACTACTCAAACTATTTTTAAAAAATCAACTTTAATCTTTAGAACAAATTTGGAGCACCTGGAAAATTTTTCATTAAAGTTATTTATCGCTATTAAATATTATATTAACCCCCCAACTAATAAATGAATTAAAATAATGCTTTAAGATTTTGTGTGTCATCTCCTATAGTAATACTTTTAATGCTTGTAAAATTTCAAATTGCTGTGGTGAAAATTGCAAAAAGTCATTTTAAAGGTCCCTGGTCGCCTTAAAAAAATCATACAGAATTTTTAGACATTTAATTAAAAATCTCAAACAATGTTAGTGCAATTAAATAAAAATATTACATCTTAAAAACAGGTTTTGTTTCTGTTGTAAATAGTGGTTCCCCAAAATAAATTGCGCATAATTTGTTAGGTACACCATCATTAAAACTACTCATCTTGTATATAATCTATAATCTTTTGATACAATATTCTTTTTCATAATGAAGTATTTTACTTTTTATTACGCTATTATTTTGATGAAACCTTTATAGTGAAGGCTACTCTCAGTTCGACAATTTTGGTTTTAGTGGGGTGCGGCGAAATTGACGGCATCACTCGAAAGTTTGATGATCCGTTAGTCTGGGCACCATGTTTGACGTTCCGTGATCCGTTTCAATTATTATCACACATCCTAACTTGTTAGAAGACATTAAGTTCAATATTCACGAGCCTCTTTCAAAAAACTGAATCCGGTTGCAGGGCTGCTACTAACCTGTTCTGCGTCTGTGACTGTCGCAGGACACGATTTTTACACATAATTTAACCGTTATCTTGTCTCCTCAGTGTGTTATTTGTTCAAGCCCTGGAAACTGCGGAATGCCTTTTTTTTCTGCTGATGAAAAGAAATTGACGGCTTCATTGAGAATTTCATCACGAGTCCGACCTTCAATGGGCCATTAACCTTATTAATTTATTTCTGTCTCCCAGATCATTAGTGTGATAATGAAGTGGCAATTACACCGGGTGTTGTAGTGATCATGTTTTCAAGAGGCCTCTAAATAGGTGGATAGGAGAACGTCACCCATGCCATCGAGAATGATCTGCTTTAATTGAAAAAAGGACCAAGGACGGCTTTTACATTTTATCATTTTCTTGATAAAAAGAAGTTGACGTTTGTCCCTTATAAAGTAAGTGTGATAATAATTTGTTTAAACATTTTTTAAATTTACAATAAGGGTAACAGTGTAATTAATGTAGGATGACGGACTCTACTATGATTTTTTATGTGACCTTGAAATGCAGTCCGTAATAATGTATTGAACTACATCTGTCCCCTAGAGCAGTAGATCTGAACTGCTTTTCCCTTGTAAATGGTTTTAGCATGTGCCGAAGCATTCAGATCTGACTTTTATGAGAACGGTAATTAATTGTGGCATAAATTTCAGTAAGCTGATGTCTCGCGTTTATTGATGTCACGCTGTATAAAAGCAAGGTTTCTACCGAGTTAAATCTCTATTATTCTGTTTGATTTTTTCCCCAGTTTATTTATTATTATTTCGTGTAAAGTGTTGAGCAGAGAATTTAAAGACATAATTTCTCGGGACATTTAGAAACATGATGCAAGTAAAAGGAAAAACGAAAAAAGAAACGAATTTCAGAATTCTAATTTTTTTTATCATGGTTCTGTTTTTGGGGTGTGGTTTTTGGCGTCAACAAAAATCCGTAGGCGAAAATTACAAGTTATTATCTGCACAGGCATCTCAAAAAATCAGCTTTTAATAACGCGTTCCCGTTGAATTTTCAAAAGCTCCGATTAAAAGAAAATAATTTAATGACTACAGCAAATAAAACGAAAAGTGTCATTTTGAGCACGAGATGATATGAAATGAAATAAATAGGAAATGGGATATTTTTTCAAACAATCAATGCGAGACAAAGTTTTTTTATGATCGTTTGAAATACTAAATTGCCTAATTAAATAAAATGAATAAAAATATAGTTTAACTTGCACGAGCACGTGTTACTTGGCCGTTCAAGAAATTGCGTTCTGACATGATACATTGAAATATGCATAGCAGATTTCATTTTAATCTTTTATTTTATCATTTTTAAATATAAAAAAATTAGATTATTCCTGACAAAGAATTGAATCTTATTTCATTATCATTAAGAATAAAGAACAAACAATCGTGAAGTTAAGTGAAGCTCTCAAATCAAACATTTTGGACTTAATTGAAAATCCTTGATTTGGATTCTTCCATTTTACTCTGGAATTTCGTAGCCATCTACTCTTACAAATAATTAATATTTTTTTTAATTAATTATTTTATAATTGAACTCAAGATTGCAATGGATTCTGTAGTTAAAGAAATCTATCAGTTTAATTAAATAAATTGATTTTCTAGAAATGGCCGGATTATTTACACTTAGAAATAATTTTAATTTTTGCGAAGTCGTCAAATATCAGTTCAGTGTAAAAAGATTTTTAAAATAATTTTTTTTATAAAACAAAGAACTGTAAGTTTTTTATACCTAAAAAACAATTTTACTTTTTCATTTGTGACGTATTCGTAGAGGAAGTACTTTAACCGTAAAAACATTCGAGCTTCTGTCGAATCACCACATTTTGGACTACCTTCTGTTCAGAAAACACATTTTTTAACTTTTGCTTAATTGTCTGTCTGTTAACGTGACGACTTAAGGCAAATTCTGAACTAGACGGATGAAATGAGATAGATGACGTCTGCTCTAAATTTATAAATTTCTATCAAATGTTACTTTACAAATCTATCCATCTGTCCGAATATAAGCTAACTCAGTAACTATAAAATTGAGAAAGCTAGATGGAGAAAATTTAATGTCTGGTCTTAAAACGGAAAGATAAAAGACTTCTAAAATGCAAGTATATATCGAATTTGGGATGCTTTTCCGTTAGCCGAGAAAACGCGAAAAATCGCCAAATATTGTAAAATTTCGCCAAATTTCTTCCAATGATTTTAAAGCAAAAAATCATCCGAATGATGTATAATTCCACCAAATTACTTACAATGTTTTTAAAGCAAAAAATCGCCAAATTTCTTTGGCGATTATTCGCTACCGCCAGACTAACGGAAAAGTACACCAAATTGGGAAACAAACTTGTCATGGCTGTTGGTGAGTATAGTAATCTGTTGACTATTTGTCGGTTTGTATTTTCAAAGCCTGTAATATGCAATAATTCAAAAACTCAATGACTCAAATATATGAAATATATAATGTGTAATTTTGTGACTCAATTTAGTTCTGTATCCAATTTTATTTCAGTTGATTCGGGGAAAAAGGCGTCCAAAAATACGTATTCGATTTTCTAGTGTTTGGTTTATAGCCGCATCCTAGAGATTAAGCACCAAGGATCTCACGCTAATGGGTTTTTTATTGAACACTGCATTTATATGAAGGTTTCGGGTAGAATTATTATATTGAGGGTCGTTTTTATCTATAAGAATTTATATTTAAACAATAACGGACTTATGAATAAATTCGCTGGTTATTCTGTATTTCTAACCATCTTCAAAGAATAAGAAAACTTGCCGTTGTTTACTTTGAGCAATATGTTTAGCCTACAGAGATCACGAATGACCGATAAGTATTGGGTGAATGTAGGTAACGTTGCAAGTATTCTATATGAAATAATCTTTCTTTGTTTCGCAGGAATATTACAGTAATTGTCGCATTTAGATACAATCTCCGCTGCACTTCCTTATCACGTTTGCTGTGGGCTCACGAAATTTTTTCATTCTGCGTCTCATTTATGGATAATTTAGATGTTGTTTCTTGATATTATACAAAGTATCTTTAAAGTTTGTGTGTAATTTAAAACAACTGATACTATTTCAGTTTACCTGATAGAAAAAAATACTCAAAAAGGAGAATAAAATACGATGTATCTTGTTATTTTTTGAAATTTAATTTAAAAATTGCTTATTTTTCCAGAAAGTCTGTTTACACGTTGGGTTAACGAAAATGTACCAGTATGTTTCTTTGAATTTTTTTCATCCTCTTCGATATGAATTTCCTATGCAGTATCTCCCTTATTGTAATGAATTTTAAACCTTCTTCAGGCGATATGAATTTATTTAGAGCCTGCAAAAAAGCGACAAGGGAGACACGGATAAGCAGCCATTTTGAAAAAAAAGAAAAATTCATACTTTTCATTTAGAAAGTTAGTTTCTTTAAATATGAAATTCCTAAAGAAAAGGAAAGTAATATTTGAGACATTAAGCTTTCTAATCCTTTAAGCGAACTATTGCTATCTCTGATATAGTTTTCTTAGACACAAATAATATCTAGAATTTTATAAACACAGTTGTATTGATATTTCCTTACATGAAAATAAAAAAAATAATTTTTTTCTATCATTCACTTTTTTAATACTATTTACAGGGGTTTTTTTTAAAAAAATTATCTTAATTCCAGTTTTTTGAAAAATAAATGTAATCAAAGTTGAAGTTTTAAAAATTGAACATGCATAAAAACTAAAATTATCTACAAATCCATCTTATAATATTATCTTTTGCTGCACATTATATATATTAAATACTGAATTTTCTTTTATTAAAGGAAAGACCAAAGACATTTGACATAATTTAGTATTTAAAAATATTTTAATAGCGTTATTCATTAATTCACTAACTGCAGAAAATTTATTGCTTTGAATATTTCTTTGTAAAAATAATAGTTTATATTTCTCCCATTCAATTTGTTTCAGAGTTAGAATGAAAAGAAAAATGATATTCTGTATAGCAATCAGTTAAGCTTAAGATTAACTTTCCGAGATTTTCTCACCGGTGAAAAATAAAACAATATTTTATATGCTGTGTAATTTTCACCTGTGAGCTGTAATTCACAGATTTTTTTAAATCATGCTTTCAAATGAAATATAGGTTGATATGTTCATAAAATTCCAAACCTTTGGAAATGGATATAAATAATTTCTTCTAAACATCTAAAAATAATTGTAATGTTTCAATTTTAACGGTGGTTGTTGGATACAGAGTGGTATTTATTTATTTTTGGAGCAAATAATTCTTCATTTTTAAATAAATATTCAACTATTGTTTATTTTATCCTAATTGTGCTCTATTCAAACTTCTATTTTTTATGCTATAAACTAAGTTCAACCAATCAGCATTATTAAGTTAATGAATATTCATTTCGAGGCTTTGTAAAATTGTTATTTAAGATTTCAAATTTTCAAAAATTATTCGATAAATGAACCATTATGAATGGATTTTATTTTTTTTGTAATAATTTGGATTTTCATACTGTTAGGCGCGGTTACATGCAAAAGGGGGGGGGCGGATTTAAAGGGAAAAAGAATTAATTGTTGAAACATTATTCTATTAATGTTTAAGCACTTCATTAATACAAAAATATCTTGAAAGTTTAATAAATAGCTGTGAAAGCTTTGCCAACTACAAAACACTGATATATCTTCTTATTTTTTAAAAATATGGCCAAAAAGTTTCAGTGCTAAAATTTTCTTCATTGGCTTATTGCTTTATACAAAGTCATTTGTGCAAAGAATTGAAGGGTTATTTTTTTACTGTTTTATACAGAACTTTCTTCATACTCGACTATAGTAGAATTTCAATATATGTAAAATGGTAGTCTGTCACGATTACGCGACTGCACAAAAGTTTCTCTAGATTTATATTTATATTAAATTGTCCATTGGAAAACAAAAAATGCTAAAATTATACCGGGTGTCCAAAAAGTTCCCGTACTCCAAATTTAAAAAATAACTGTCCATGATTTTTTTCAACTATATTAAATTTTTCCATACGAGTAATGAAACCCTGAACATGCTTGAAGCTTTTTTCGGCGATCGACTTATCTCAAAAAGTCTTTGGCCACCTCGATCCCCTGATCTGACCATCCCGGAATTTTTTCTGTGGGGATATTTAAAGGACAAAGTTTATGAAGGTGATCCTCAAACAATAGATGATTTGAAAATCGCAATTACCCAAAGGATACAAGAAATCACTCCTAGCATGTTAAAACGCGTTTCCAAAAACATGCGCAAACGAGTTCAGCTTTGTCTCCAAGAAAGGGATGGACATTTTGAACATTTATTATAAACCTAAGTTTAGTATTTTTTCCTTAGTTAGGTTAAAAGTGCTTTTTATCATTGTCATAAAAATAATTCTTTTTAAACCTGTTGTTTTTGTAAAATAAATTCACAGATAATCAGTAAGGGAACTTTTTGGACACCCTGTAAAAAGAAAGCTCAATCAAATCTGATACGGAAAGTTTTGCCATAAATATTTTCAGTTTGAGAACCGTTAATTAATCTAATATTTTTCGAAACTTCTATACAGAATAATGATAGAAATATAAAAAATTCCTCTTAATAATTGACTATATTTTGTCCGTTTCTTAATAGTAATTAGTGTTATTATGGGACAGTCCACAAAGAGGATTGAGAAATCCTGCCTGCAAGGACATGCCTTACTTCTCAACTCATAACTCAACTCTTAAATCGCGGATGGAATTGCGTATGATTAATGGTAAACTTTTGCCTGTTGGCTCTCTTAAGCGTTGGCTAATGCCACCAGTAATTAAGCTCATTGAAGTCAAATGACCGATTTTCCTCATAGATTATCAATTGAGCTATTATCGATTCACTTCCGATTGCACGCTCATGAAAACATCGTAGGATAAGTGTGGCGATCCTGATAAAACAAACGCGGCATCTTGTATTAAAAAAAAACAAAATCGTGGATGTTTTCGAAAATTAAAACAGAGTGCATCTAATTTTTGCTCATAAAGTATGTGGGTTAATTGAATGTCCAAATGATCTTGTTTTATTTTTAACAAATTATTTCAGTCTGTTTTTTGATTAATTACTTTGTGTTTTCTTTTAAACGGTTCGTTAACGCCCAAATGCTATATTTTGAAATTAATTATGAGTATGCTTTGGGCTTAAGCGTTTATCAATCATCTTTGGATAAATGCTAATTTCTTAATCCGTGTTTTTGTTTTGCCGGAAGATGTATCAAGCCTCCGCATTCATTCTTACAGTTAAAGCACCAATTTGATGTATTTCGACGAAGTAACTCAAAAACGTGTTCAATTTTATAGAATGAGAATCTGTGAGAACTTCTTTGGATTATATATAGATGACCGTGGCTAAGTTTTTATGTAGTTGCTTAGTTGGAATCCAGATATATTTTCATTCTAAAGCTCCGATTTTTATATCTCGTCCAGATCTAAACTATCTATTCGTGTTTAAATTGCATCCATATTAATTGTTTCATTCAGTTTTAATCAGTTGTCCCAATATAGCTCTTTTTTGTATGGATTTTTTTGTTCACAGTAGATTCTATCTCATTCTTATATAATAAATATTCCAACGCATCCAATAGTCAGATCCAACTATTGGAATATGTTGCGTGGAGATAAATCCTTCTTTCCTATTAAAATTTGAATGGGAAAGTATATGATTCCTTCTAGTATATGATGAATATATTTCCTTGAAAACAAAGGATTCAAAATTCTTTTCTACTGGTTTCTGAACCATGTTGAAATGGTTCTGTGTCATTTGCGCTCAATCCCATTAGAGCTAACTCATT
>JAOUZG010017606.1:5258011-5269795 GCA_026289955.1 Argiope argentata | reverse complement strand
ATATATATATATATATATATATATAGTTTTACGAAAACATTTTTAAGTTTTCCCTTAACAATCGTAAAAAGCGAACAAAGTGAAACAATGTATATGCGGACCTATATCGTAGTGTAAACTACGTTCTTTACAGATTAAATACTTCCAATACATGTGTGTTGTTGTTACTTACGGCACTTGTCATGGACAATCCCCGCTGGTACATCAGCAGATTTTAAGCCGAAGGTATGCGTCTCTTGTTTCAAGTAGCGCCAACTTGGGCCAAGAGTTCGAATTTAGCCACACACACATCATAGTCACTTGCACGGCCCCCTTTTACGGGGGAAGGGTTCACAGTCACTTATCTCACAGATAGCACACAGAAGAACAATCACACACGAACCGGGACTCCCAGAACATGATGAAGACGCGCTACCTCTGTGCCGGAAAGCCCGCACTTCCAATACATTAATACTAATATTTATTAAATGGCCATCCAATTTGGTACTATAATATTTTGTTGTTACTAATGGCACTTGCCATCGACAAGCGCACAGTCTGCCGTCAGCAGTTTTAAGCCGAATGAGCGTCTCTTGTTTTTGAAGTAATGCTAGCTAGAGCCAAGAGTACGACTTAGCTCCACACTCCACATTCGCTTGCACAACCCTTTTTTACAGAGGGAGGGGCACATTCACTTTACCTCCCAGATAGTACAAAACTATGCCCTAACCGGGCCTCGAACCCGGGACGCCCAGATCACGAGAAAGACGCGCTACCTCTGTAGTAAACTATAATATAGTAAATTAAATAATCGCAACCAAAAACAATCCGCAAACTTTTTCAAGCATTTCAAGAGATTGATTTAAAGCAACATATAAATAAAAAGGTGTGTAATCAAAATTAATGCTTTAATTATTTAGTTTAATGCTGTTGATGTTAATCTATTTCATATATTAATATGATTAGTGTGCACGAGCATAGGAGTTTAATCAAAAAAATCTTTTACCGCAATCATAGATATAGGAATTCGAGAATGGCATGTTTATCAGACGGACTGTTTCAGTAAAAAGTATCTTTCTTACCTTCTGGCCTAAGATGTTCCAGATGCTCTGCTCTTGTTTTGTCCTTATTTAATGAATGGGGAGCGCAGAAGCATGTTGTTTCTTTCTTTTTTATTCCCCCTAGAAAAAATATATTAATTGAGCATTGAATTTGTAAATTTTGGAAAAGGGAAAGAGGCATTGTATAATTGAAATCTTGGATTGTATAAACAAAATATTTTATCACCATAAAGGTTAAAGAAAGAATCTAAACCGGTATGAAACGATATATAATTTTTAAAAAAATTATAAAACAATACTTTAAGGCATATTATAAATTCATGAAAAGTCAATGAAATTTAGATTAGATTAAAATTGCTCGGTCAGTACTATTGAACACCAGTGATTTTATTGTAAATTAAAAATAATTTAAAATAACAATATTAATTTCCGCAATATAAATAATTAAAAAATTAATTGAAATTTTAATTTAGAGCAAGCATTTTAGAAAATATTAAATAAAAAAAACAATTAAAGATACAATCATTTAAAGTAATAAAAGAAAATGTCCTTGAGATTACAAGGCCTAGTATGAAATTGCTGTGGCTTCCTAATTTTTCCACTTTGCATGGATAGCGTGAATTTCAATCAACTTTATCAGTCCTAACACCATTGGTGTCCTTTTAAAAAACCCGGAATTGACACTCGATTACAAAAAACCATAATTGTTCCTAGTAGTTTGGTAAGAGGAAATTTCATGATAATTTTTGGAATGAAATGATCTATATTTGTATTGTATAAAATATATAATTAGACTATAAGACCATAACTATAAGACTTTCACCATAGACTATTTAATACATTTTCTATAGTTTTAAATGAATCACACTTGCTAATTACTACGAAAAAATCTATTTGTTTCCGATTATTTTATTATCATGTCAGAACGAGATGTGGTATTTAGGATGAGGCTTTTGGCGTCAACAAAAATCCGTAAGCGAAAAATTAAAATTTTACTATGCCATTTGCATTTACAAAAGCTCCGATTTAAAAAAAATTAGTTAATGACTGCAGCAGATAAAGTCTAGATAAATGTCATTTTGAGCACGTGATTATACGAAATAAAATGAAATAAATATGAAATTTTAAAATATTTTTTAAAAACAATCAATGCGAGGCAAAGTTTTTTTATGATCGTTTGTGATACTAAAGTGACTCATTCGATGAAACAATAAAAATGAATAAAAATATAATTTCACTCGCTGGAGTACGTGGTGCTTGGCCATTTACAAAATGATGTTCTGGCATGATACATTGAAATATGCATAGCAGATTTCATTTTAATCTTTTTGTTAGTATTGTACGTCAGCAATCGGGAATTTGACTCGTTAGGATTGACTAAGCCATAAAAGAAAGCATTTTCATGAGAAGAAGTTCATATCATAATGTGATCATTATGAAAAAAAATATGTCAGTCCATGTTCGCTCAACTGATGATGCATTCTATATCGATTATTCTTAAATAAAATATATAAAAAGACATTAGCATTAATTTGCAACCAGTTAGAATTCGTGTGTAGGTTTTATATTCTGTATCTATGTTTGCCGCGCATGCTTTATATTTTTTAACAACTCCTAAAAAATTGACAGAAAATCTATGATTATAACATTATTTTCCCTCTACGTATCAAATTAAACGAGTATTGCTTGTAATGATTTACTTTTATTATATGATAAAAAAGAATCTTGAAATTGTAATTTTCACAGCATTTATCTACAGGACTCATATTGACCTTTAAAACAGATTTGAAAATTTCTAAGTGATTCTTAAATAGAATCAGAAATAAATACTAAATTTTTTGTTAAAAAAAACAACCTGAAAAGGAAGTATCCAAAACTACCTATTTGATGTCATCCATAAAAGATCAATTAA
Source organism: Argiope argentata (assembly GCA_026289955.1). Lineage (NCBI taxonomy): Eukaryota > Metazoa > Arthropoda > Arachnida > Araneae > Araneidae > Argiope > Argiope argentata. The sequence goes on along the minus strand of JAOUZG010017606.1, from coordinate 5,266,843 downwards.
TATTAAAGTCAACATTTTTTTTTTCTTTTTTCTATTGCAAAAGTAAAAATATAATAACAGTGGCTCTTTAATGGTTTTAGTTGGATATAATCGAACTGAAACAAGAAAAAAAAATTCAGTTTCAGGATGTTTTTTTAAGTCTTTGAGCGAACCCAGACTGGGTTTTGTTTTAGAATTCCACTACGCAACTGGCCTTTCGAACAAAATTATCACTTCTAAAGACTTAATCCCATGTCCAATACCTTTGATGAAACCGCCTCTTTACCTCAAAAGCAATTTTACCGACGCTTTGAAGTTCCAATCGGCCACTTTAAGACATATTTTAAGGGTACAAAACCTCTCCATCAAGTGGTCTTTTTTGTTATTTGTTTGTTTCTTTTTTTTTTTCCTCCCCTTGTTTTTAAATTTCCCCATCTTCAAAGAGTCATTTTCGACACTATGCGCTCAAAACAGTCTTTTCGAAACCTATGATTTTGATGCTTCAAGGTCGAAGGGGCTGGGATTTCGACCATCCTCTACTTAATCCCGATTTTCTATTGTTATCGGCATACCAGATCGTGCCGTTAGAGTGTTCTTCTGGTGTCAGTGACTTTCTTTGTTTTAGTTTTTGTAATGCTAAGCTATTTCTTCAAGCCAATAATTTGGTGATAATTAGATCGGGATTGAGGCTGTATCTTTTTTTTGCCACGTTTTTGTGTCATTTAGCAAAGATGAATAAATTTAAACAATAATAGTACATTCTCCTGACTTTTTTAAAATCTGAAATAAGCATTATTCCTGATGTGAATTTCAGACATTCAATAATAAAAGTACTTTAAACTTTCAATTGTAAATATCTCCTTAAAAGTTATTTAAGTCGCGAAATTTCTCTTTCTTGCGATTTCTTCACCATTTCTGAATAAAAAGTAGTCAAATGAAATTTTTCACTATAATTTTCTAAATAATTAATTTTTATTATATTTGTCCATCTATATCATTAATTGATGCTTGATTTATCATATTCCAGAAAATTGTTTTCCTCTCGAAAAATAGTCGTGAATTGGGAAAGGTTAAAAAAGGACCTCAAATTGATCTACCTTTGATATATCCTCTAAAATGATTTTAACAACTTATAAATTTCGAGAATAATTTTACATACTTTTTATAAATACTTCGATCATTTTCTAAAAAATAACCTGTGGGAATCTTCACAAAATTGGTGAAATCTTTGAAGATGAAAATTTTTTACTTTCTTTAGAATAAAAATCTTCATATGCCTAAATATTATAGGTTCGAATAATTTTTATTTTATTTAAAAATTTGCTCTTAATTACATAGCATCAATAATTTGTACATACACAGAAAAATAAAATGTGTTTTCTTATTGGAACGCATCGTGATCATAAAAATAACAGTTAGTATTTTATTCAATAATGTATATTATTAAAGATACATAAAATATTTTTTAAAGCTTTGAAAGATTTGAATAAAAACTGCATAGAAATGCTATAAATGTATGTAAAAATATTTTCATTTTATAGGAAGATTTCTTATCTATTGATATAGTTTTTATAATGTGATTTTCGGCAACTTTCTGGAGATCTTCACCGATCATGGTCCCTAAAATCATGATGTGTGTGATTGAAACTTATATTTTATATTATGATATCTCTTAATTTAAATCCTAATTAATTTTCTAATTTTTATCATTTTTGCCGATGTTAACTTTATTCTAAAATGTTCTCTTATTTCCGGATCCGATTTCCATTTTTTATTTTATTATTTCTAACATGCTCTTAACAAAATTTCTGATTCCAGCATTTCCATCCTAGGAACGAAGAGATAAACATCCGTAATACTTACACATCTTTTTAAAAAAGATACATATGGTTACCTAAATAGACGCGTAGCAGAAACCCTTATGAAAATCGCATAGTAAAATCACCGAAGGGAAAAATTTCTGCCAATTTGCTTTTATATCACTATTTCACCCTTTATCTACTGATAATACTTATAAGTGCCATTTAAATCTGGATTATGTTTTCGTAATATGACTATTTTCTGATTGTATTCTAAAGAACACGGATAATGTAACCCAAATAGCTAGAAGTTAATATACGCTAAAAATGAGAAATAAAAATATTTAATTAATAATTAAATTAAGATATTTTTTATTAATTAAAATTGTTTTATTAGATTCTTTGAGATTATTCTGCAAGGAAACTTAACTCTGGTACAAAAATGAAGTTTAAAAATTGATGGCGACAAAATTCGGTAAATAAAGGGTTAAAGAGAACGCCATTTTATAATTGCTTCGCCCGTATACAAGTTATAACTCTCGTGGTGAATATTTAAATCGAAATTAAATACAAGTACATCGCTTCTATACATACAAGTAAACTAAATAGTAGTACAATTTAAATATAGGATCGCCTGCGTCCTGGTATAGGAGTAGCGCGTGTTCCCCGAGGGCTTGGCTTCCCGGGTTCGAGTCCCGGTTCGGGCATGGTTGTTCTTCTGTTTATTATCTGTAAGGTGCATGTATGTACCTCCCTGTCAAAAAGGGGCTGTGCAAGCGACTGTGATAAGTGAGAAGCAAAGTCTTACTTTTGGACCTAGCTTCCCCATGGCAAGTGCCACTAATAACAACAACAAATATAGGATCTATTCATAGTTGCATAATATAAGTGAAATGCATTGCTTTTATTTTGGACTTTTAAATTCACTTTTTAAAGAAAGACTTGCAGTCGTGATGCGCAGCTCTTAGACTCAACTACTTAACATACGAATTTATTTAACCTTTTATTTAGATAACTCATTCTATTTTGGTAATTTATTATTAATTTGATTTTTTTAAATAATATATGGAGCATTTCGGATACCAAATCGTTTCATATTGATTTTTCTTATTTAAATATTTAATTCTGTGGCTTAATTGCAGACTTGAAAATAAAAATTCAGTAATTCGATGCACGTGTCAGACACGTCATTGTGTGCGAAGGGGTTAAAACAGCGCAAAAATATGTTTACTATCCTAGTTTGATATTACGAGAATAGGTAATTTTCATTTAATAGTGAATCGCTTGAATGAATTTTTATTAGTGAAATTCTTTAGTCAAATAATGTGGTTTTTCACGTGCTTTGAATTATCAAGCCTTTATTAAGATTTACTTTTCTTTAAAAAAAATTTCAGACGTGCAGAGAGAGATAGAACAGTAAAATCCAATTATTTAAATTCAGGATTACTGTCACTTCTCATATTTTTCTTTAATGTCCTCAAAATTCTTTCAATGAACGAAAGACCTTGAAGTTTTTAAATTATGAAGAGAATGTGTTCTTTTTATTTGACAAAATGATTAACTAAATTAGAAATGAATGTCTTAAATCTTCATCTCAAATTTTCAATTACATAATACTCATTTAAATCTTTCATAACTCTTTAAAATTTTGTACAATACACTTTTCACTGAGATAGATGAATTGCCACATGTACAAAACAATAAAATCTTGAAAGGAAACTCATTGAACTTATCTAATCATTATCAAGTTCTCTACAGTCATGTTTAATATTCAGCATAAAAATCCCGTTATCTTTTTCTGAAATCTGAAGTCTTGGTTCTCATTTTAACTTTCTAAATGTACCACAAGTGAGAGGCTATTTTCGTGAATTAGGAGGTTATCTCAACTAAAAGACTAGCTTACCTTATTAAATTTTTTTATCATCTGTTATTTTCTCTAAAGAAACTTATTAATTTTTAAGATAATGAAAGACAGTTATGGAATATAAAGTACTAGTTGATAAAGTGTTATGTTTTTAAACTAAGGTGGAATTTTAAATAACATTTTTTTGTCTATTGCATTGTTGAATTTTTAAGAGTTAAAAACAATTTCCTTTTTCATGTAACCGCGCGCGTGTGTGGTTTTTAATTTAGCCTATATATTTTCTTTCCTCACCGGTATATAAACTCGTTGTTTTTATTGAACCCAAATATTTATTTTACGAGGAAGTAAAACGAGTAAAATCAATTGAGAGTCCATTCGGATGATCGATTGCAATCTAATAATCTGTGCGATCCATCATTGATGACCAGATTATCTGAAATTGTAATCCAACGATCGATCAATGTTAGATAATTTAAAGCAATTCTTCCATCTCCTCTTGTACTTTTTGCGCATTATTTGTATAGAATTCTTTCTCTTACAAATGCACATACCGTAAACTGAGAACGATTTATTCATCTACCTCCATATTGGGACCACCTCTTAAGAAACTATCCATGAGAAAAGAGAATGTTACTCTTCCCGTGTGATGATAGTTTATAATTTAGTAAAATGTAAATAATTATTATTGAAGTCTCTTAAACGTACAAACAGCCTCATCTCAATGTCAAAAAAAACCTTAAGGGAAAAAAATGTAAAGAATACACAATAATGTGAAGTGATACATAAAATTTCGTAAATATAATTTAAACATTTCTACTTTTCTTTAAGAGGGTTCTGTTTGAAATTAATCTGTCAGGGACTTTCATTAAACGAAAAGAATTCAAATTTTTGTTTGCTTGGGCGGCGAAACTACTCTTAAGAGCAAGTAAACATTTTTTTTTATATTTGATGCTGCAGGTTCTAACTACCTATTTTTACTATGATTCCTTTTCGAAAATATTCTATTTATAAAAATTTAATATTAGTTCTTCACCGATAGGAAATATTTTTATGTAATTCAAATTATAAAGTTAACTAACTGCAATCCAAATTAATTAGTACATTTTGTTAAAATCCCGCAACTTGCTTTGTAGTCATTTCAAGTTCTTGTTTTCATGTGAGAAAAGGATGTTGTTTTGGGGATGAGGTTTTCTTTTCGTCAACAAAAATCCGTGGGTGAAAAATAAATATTTTTCGAGCACGAGCCTCTCAAAAAATCAGATTTTAATAACGCGTTGCCATTCTATTTACAAAAGCTCTGATTTTTTAAAAAATAAGTTAATAATAAAAACTAAGAAAAATGTTATTTTGAGCACGTGATTTTACGAGATGAAATAAATAGGAAATGTGATATTCTTTTTAAACAATAAATGCGAGGTAAAGTTTTTTTGGATCGTTTGCAATACTAAAGTGACTCATTCGATGAAACCATAAAACTGAATAAAAACATAATGTAACTTGCACGGGCACGTGGTGCTTGGTCGTTCAAGAAATTATGTTACGATATGATGCTTTGAAATATGCATAGCATATTTCATCTTAATTTTTAATGCATTTGTTTTCAGTAAAATATATTTTGGAAATATCCCAAACTCTTTGTGAAAAATATGGGAAATTGTGGAATTACGATTGTAACGGCAGAGAGGAATTAATAATGACCGATTTCTGGAAACTTTTATAACTAACCTTTACTTTCAAATGTATAGATTTCAATTTCATAAATATAATATATCTAGTTAATTTTAAATAGCTGTTGCAAATGTCTCTCCTTTCATGAAAAGATCATCCTATTGTACTATTTTTATAGAGTGAAAATTCCAAGGCAAAAAATGAATGTACTGTTCAGTTTTCAGGTTTAAATTTCATTTTGTTCTCAGAAAATATTGAAATTAAGCTTTTTAACTGTCATTTTTAATTTATTTTGAGTTGAATCAGAAAATTATACCGTCAAAAATTTAAACCAATTCATCAGAAAAACCAAAAGCGGATTTTTGTAGCCTTAGACTGCACTTTTTATGAGGCCCCCCTTTTTTAATAAACTTATCAATTTTGTTTTGTTACATTGCAACATATTTTTGACTTAATATGATTTATTTTAGTAATTTGTTAAAATTTCTTTGCATCTCTTTACTAATATTTATTCAATTCTTACTATTAGCTCACACTGTCCCTATATTTATATAAATATCTTGCTCAAATTTTCAATCCATATTAAAATACTGTTTATTCGTCCAATCAAGTTCAAGTAGATTTTTTTAAAACAGGTAGTGGATGACATTTAATGTTAATAGTTTTTTTTTCAAATATTGATTCATTAAATTTTTATTAATTAATTAAAAACTAACTTTCTCGCCACCAAACATGTAACGAATTCAGTTAATTTTTTCCCTACACTGATGAGGTTAGGCTTAACATGTTTTCGCCCGAGTATTTTTAACGATTCTGTTTATTTTCATGACATTTGATGCATTTAAAAATTAATCAATGTTAATTACTCGATTTTATGGATTCATTTTGAATTACTTTAGAATCAAAATAATACAGAATAAAGAAAATTAGAAATTTCTTATCTGTATTACGTTACCCTTTCTGTAGAAAAATCAAGCATTTGTATTGCCATAATTAGCCTTGAATCCTAAATTGGCGTTGAAATTTCATCGCTAGTATAATTTTTTTATCAATTATTTATAGTAATTGTAATTGTTAGGCCGGGATAGCTTGGTTGGTATGGCGTTGGATTCGTATACCTTGGGCTGAGAGTTCAAACCCACCAGCCGAAGACTCTCCATGTGTGTATGTTTGTGAGACCACCATCAACTCCATAAGTTAGAAACGAAAGACAAAATGGAAGGCAAATAAATAGTAACAAACAAAAATAATAGTCCAACACCATATGGATCAAAAGAGAATGGAATATTGCCAGAAAATACGCTTTCTATTTTGCCGTTTTATATTGTGATTTTGTCATATCGATATACATATTTATATTAATTGTAATTATTTAATAAAGAGTAACGAAAATAAAAAATTTCTTTGTTAGCCTCAATAGGAATTGATTTTTATATTACTTGTTTTGATTCTTCGCTGCACATCAGATCCATATTCATATATACTACTATTTAACCAGATGCTCAATAGTTACATATAAAAGCAAGCAATGTAATAAATAATTATCTGACCAGTTATATTTCACGGCGTTAATATTATCCTAATATTTACTAATTCATTGAATTGATTTATAAATTTATTGAGCAATTAGACAATTAATAAGCCATTTATAGATTATTTGAGGCCTGATACAGCTTCTTAGTTAGAAATCTGGCGTTGAAAAAAAAATTTACAAGCCAATTTTATTCTTATGAGTACATGGGGACTGAAATTTTACATCAAGTAAGGAATACGTCTAAAATATTCTTATTTTCTTATTTTTTGTGATTATAAATTTTAAATACTTTAAATTAGTAATTTTCTTTTACTTTTTTAAATAATGTTGACAATTATTATAAAAGAATACATAATTCCAAGTCATGTATATTTTAATTATTCTTTTATAAAAGGGGAATCTACGGAGGGTAACTCACTTGCACGTCCTTTCTTTCTCTTCTTTCAGGGCCCTCTTGCATTCAGCGTCGGTGGCCACAATTGAGAAGACCGACCACTGCGAGAACCTGGCTGGGTTGACGAAAAGACAGATCAAAATCTGCAAGAAGAACCTCGAAGTGATGGAATCAGTTCGGAACGGAGCACAGTTGTCCATCGCAGAGTGCCAGTGGCAGTTCAAGACGAGACGATGGAACTGCAGCACCGTCAATGGGACTAGGATTTTCGGAAAAGTTCTCAGTGATGGTGAGTAGAGAGGGTTTTCGTTTCCCAAACTATGCACACAACGATACAGATACGGCAGCCTACAACGCGACGTAAGAGCAAAAGAGGCCGACTTTATTATCGGATTTTTGATAGGGATTTCTTTGGCACGTGTCGACTTAGGAAAGGAGATCTTAAGTATTTTTAAAAGCAAGTTGTGAGCAATAAAGATTTTTATCCCTTCGCTTGGAGCGTAAGAAAATGCTGAAGTCAACAGTTTCATACCATTTGTGAAGAATTAGCTAAATAAATAAAGTGGAATTAGATTAAGAAATAAGAGAACATTTTAAAATGAAGTTAAGATGGACTAATTTAAAATAAAAATTAGGATATATATATATACTAGCCGCCTTTGGCGACCAGTCGGTTCGCCAGTATTAATGCTCGCTAAAGTTTGCTCGCTAATATTTTATGTAGCTGTGTCTCATAACAGGTTTTTCACCAAAATATTTTTAAACCAAACAAATTTAGATAATCATATAATTCATTATAGTATTATTTATTATTATTTTCTTCAGATGGTCTGTTCACTGTACTACTCATCTATCTCTTTCTATCCGAGCAATGATTGTCCCGGAATTGATATTTTACTTACATGGTGGAAGGAAAGGTCTAAAATTCTGTTTTTATAGAATAATGAGATTCAAATTTTCATAAATGTAAACACACTAAACAAATAAAGACACAATTAGTTTTCAAGAGACGCGAAAGTTTAAAACAGCTTGGAAAATGCCTCGCATAGACGAAATAATGGTGACACATACACCCTTCTTTTCTTTTCTATCCTTTTTTTTCTTCACTACTTTTCTTTCTATAAACCCTTTTTTCGTTTTGTTATTACTTTTTTTCTTCGCTGCCCAGACTTTATTTTGAGCAGGCATAGATTAAATATTCATCCAGACTAATAATAAAAGCAACTATTTTCTTTCTTTTTTAAACATCCCGTTATCTATGAATGAAAACCAACTGACTTCGCGTATTTCTTTCCAAACAAATCATAAATTATTACTTTCTGCTATCTTACTCAGTTGGTGTGGGGGAAGGTAATGAAGATTTTTTGGCGGGAAAGTAAGAAAAGTGTCATTTTAACTATTTTCCACGCAGTTTTTCATTTTTTCTCTCCATAAGAACCTTCCTCGTGCCTTAACGAAAATATTTTTAAAAAATTAGCCGAATCGGTCAAACCGTTCTCCAGTTTTGCGCTTAGCAACGCATTTCGAGTTGCATTTTTATTAATATTTATATATATATATATATATATATATATATATATATATATATATATAT